>VXBX01009505.1:185206-251998 GCA_013400415.1 Scytalopus superciliaris
TGCCAAATGAGTCAAGAAGGCCCCCTTGGGTTGGTCCCTTTTTTTTTTTTTTTTTTTTGCGTAACCTACCACAAATGCAGGCCTGAATTTCAGTTTTCTTGTGAAGACTGTTATTGGTGCTTGTCTTATGTCCTTTTCCATGGGTAGCCCCCTTGTAGTACTGTCATGGGATTCTTCAGAAGAGCAGCTGCGCTTTCTGTACCACACATATTCTACTGCTTATCCTTCTCTATAGCTACTTGAAAGGAGGTGTAGGCAGATGGGAGTCAGTCTCTTCACCCAGGTAACAGGTGACAGGACAAGAGGAAATGGCCACAAGTTGCATCAGCGGAAGTTTAGATTAGACATTACGAAAAATGTGTTCACTGAAAGAGTGGTCAGGCATTGGAACAAGCTGCCCAGGGCAGTGGTGGAATCACCACCCCTGGAGTGGTTCTAAAAACATGTAGCTGTAGTGCTTAGAGACATGATTTCATGGTGGATTTGTCAGTGCTGGGTTAATGGTTGGACTTGATGGTATTAGAGGTCTTTTCCCACTGTAATTATTCTATGATTTTCACTGTGATGTCTGTAGAGCTATTACTTTCTCCACGTGTCAGTAATTGCTGTAGGTAACATGAAGGACTATGCCAAGCTGACAGATTTTCATCACCATCCTCAGAGGAGTCAAGTATATCATTCCTGTGCTATACTTCTTCCCCAAATCAGCCACCTACTCCTCCTACCGCAGAGTGCACGCAAAGTTAAACTGTGAATCAAAGGAGGATCTTCATGGCTTCACCATTCTTCACCATACAAAGCTGTTGACTCATTTGCTCCCAGTGCCAGGCTTACAAGGAGTTGACTGTGGAACCTTCTGTTTGTGTAAATGATGCTTGTCTGGTTTGCTACTGCGTTTAAACTTTTGCCTAACAGAAAGTGAATCTTTAGGTACTTTTCCAGCTCTTGAAGCTATTAAGTCCTTTATGATTTGTTTTGGACTTGAGCTTGAGACAAATTTAACTCATTTAAAACAGAACAGCAGAAGGGAACACAAAGTTAAGAGGAAAATGAAAGTTCAGAAAACAAAGCAAAACAGCCCAAAACTGTTCTGGATTCTGAACTATATCCTCCAAGTTTCTCAGTTCTTTTAACCAGCTGAACATAAGCCATAAATCAACATTTTTATGAAATCTTAGACTGTTCCTGAGATATCCAATGACTTATAAATGGGTTGCTGTAGTATTCCAGGTTCATAGGGTGCTATAAAAGGCTTTTCAAATCAATTCAAATCCAGGCAGCCTCTCCAGAGGCTCTAGGGAAAGTGCCATCTGGCCTTCCTTCCTTTTAGCAGTTCTTCTTTATTGCTGATAGGATCATTCATATTCTCAAGACTATGAAGCCACCATTAAGAGAGTTCAACCTTCCTAACTAGCAAAGCAAGTGCTTGTCATTGCCCTTGATCAACTGGAATTGCTCTCTTGTGTGTCTGTTCATTCAGATCTAGCTGAATATCCTTTTTAATTCTTTTTTTTTTCTGTATTTCTTCAAATAGTCCTCATTGAGAAAGAGGGCTTGAGCTCTCACTCTGCACTTGTAGCAAAAAAGATGTCATTTGAGGAAGGAAAGTATTGTATATCAGAAAAATATTATTATAGTAATAGCACTCATACATCTTTCAAGGCCCTGTGCCAGTTAATTTATTAATTAATCTAAATATACACTTTTATTCATTTGTACTTATGAAGATTAATCTTAGAAACTGAAACTCTACTTAAAAAACTGTTCTTAAGTGAAATTCCAAGTGCACTACATTGAAAGAAAATTAATTTCTCCCTTGCCCTGTTGTGGCAATTAAATTTATTTGCGTTGTTACTGCTGTTTATTTTGTAATGCAGGATGTATGTAGGTTAAAGCAATGAAATCTGTCTGACTAAATGTGTACTGTTTTGCCATGTATTTAGAAAAGGACAAATTCTTCTTGGATTCACACCACAGGTAGTGGAGTAGTTTGTGAAACTTGTAAATCCTCTGTGGTCTCAGCTGGAATTAAAAGTTTGATAGGTTTCTGCACTCAAAAAGAATGATGACTCTATCTCACCCTACTACCCTTCGGAGTGTATTGGTTGGAAATTCCCTGTAGCTAGGGATTGTCTTTATCAAATGTAATAAAAGACCTTTACAAGTATGCTGATTTTTAAAAAAGGTAGGTCTGAGAATTAACTAAGATCATACAGATTTCATGGTAATTCTTAGCTGGATTAGGAAGGGAGAGCTAAATTAGTGCCTTTGCTGGGAGGAAGATGAGCAATGACTTGCAACCCTTGAGATTCTTTATCTTGTAAGGGGCCCAGGAGAAGCTGCAGACTGAGGCAGAGCAGTGGGTTGAGCCTGAGATGAAAGGAAAAACATCTATAAGAAACAAAGTGTTTTTACAACCCCTGATCATTGGAAATCTTAGGTTTCTTGTTATTACTGTTCTCCTGGATGATATTGTCTGATAAATGCCCAGTCCTTTTTTAAATCCTGCTGGGCTCTTTGTTTAAAGATACTCTCTGATGGTGCAATCACAAGGTTAGCAGATCAAAGAGTGTAAATCCTGGATAGGAGTGTATCCAGTGTAAGTCTGACAAAAAAAATCAGCAAAGAAATTGAAAAGCCAAATTTCTAAATGCAGGACACTGAATAAATACCTCTTCAGTTTGCAAGATGCCTTCCTAGGCCACAGGGCAAGGATTACTACCCAGAGTACTGATAATCCATACCTTCTGGCATAGCCTAGAAATTATCTCTGTTGGTGCACACTTTTTTACCTGCAGCTCTAGGTCCATGCTGGGGACATCCTGGAGATCTAGTTAACAGTGCTAGATAATTCATAAGCTTGATAGTATCAAATCTGCCTGTAGTTATTACTAATTTGAAGTTATCTTTGCTTCTTCTGCTCTTGTTATTCTAGCTGAATGCCCTGATTTTTCCCCAGCACTCTGTGTGCTCACTTTAGATAGCAAATAAGATGTTTAAGATGTGTAGTCGCATATAATCCACGTGACAATGGAAGAAAGAAGTCATGTTTTGGTAGCAAATGGGAACACTTTTGTCATGTTTTTGTGTTTTGGGCTTTTTTTCATTTTTAGATAATTTCTAGTTTGCAGCTAGAAGCAAAGAACAACAAAGTCAATACCAAATGTGTTTGTTACAAATGTCTTAAAAATACATACTGTCTCTATATATGTAGGTATACAGAAATCTGGCAGCCATATGGGATTTTCACACACCTGTCAGTGAAGTGAGTAAGTTTGAATGTGAAAAATCTCACGTTCTGCACCAGAATATATGAACAGAACCCGAGGACATGGGTTGTGTGTTCAGCGTATCAAATCACATCAAAGGTAGCACTTTTACAGAGCACCATGTTGCTGAATACGAAGGCAGTATCAGCTATATTGCCCATGGAAAGGTAACATGGAAGCCAGGAAAACTAATTAAAAATTGCAAGTAAGTGTGAAATGGGGTAGAAATTTTTCTTGGAATTGTGGCTCTTATGTAATACAGCAGACTGTGGTTTATGCATGCCACCTACACATGAAATATTGCTGTGGCTTACATTATTGGGATATTGGTCATTTTTACAAAAATTTTCTTCAGTAAATGTGAGCTGAATTTTAGCATGAATATTTTGTTGGTCAAAGAGATTCAACCAAGCATTGCTTTTGTCTTAATCACACTGCACTGATTTATTATAAGACAGTGTCATGTTTACACTGCTCCTTGGGAAGCCTCTTCAAATCTGAATGGTTAAGGCAAAACAAAAAAGAAAATAGGGCATTCTGGCACATATGGTTTGAAAATGTCTCTTATACAAAATAGGTCAGAAAACCCTAATTAGTGCACAAGACAACAAACTGTTGTAATTGGGCCATTTTAGGGAACCTCCATGACATGCACGTGAAATATGTAAACCCCTGAGAACAGAATTTGGCTCTAAAAGCCAAATCCAGTGGCACAGATCTCTTTGTTGCTTCTTAATGAGGCAAGGTCTATCATTTGAAATATTTTCTGCCTATATTGGATTATTCTCAGTCAGCATCACTGGAGAATCCAATTATTGGATCTCAGCTGCCCTTTCTTCTGAGAAAGATGGAGACATCAAACCTGTTAACTCTGACTGAGTCCTGATATGTCTCCCCTACATTCTGGCACCCATCTCTAAAGAGCTTTTCCTTCATACAAACTGCTATAGTAAGAGCCAGCAGAACATGCAGAAACACTGCTGGCCTTCAGTGATTTTTTTCTCAGATAGTAAAGGTGCCGAACACAAAGAGATAAATGAGGAATGGGGTGGAACAAGCAGCTGAGAACAGGAGAAAAAGGATATATATAGGACTAGCTTTTGCTATGCATGAAATGCAACACCCTGTTCCCACATTGTGACGCACATCAGTCGGTCCAGATGGTGAGAAGGGTTGGGTTTCTGCCTGGGGCTGCCGGCACAAGCTTCATTTGCATTCCTCAGCCCAGTTGTTCATGGAAAAGCATCCAGGCAATGCACAACCACTCACACAACTGTGCTCACCTTTCCAAGCACAGCCTTTCTTTATGCTACCAAAAACTGGGGGAGTTTTACAGGCAAGGGAAATGAGCTGGAGCAAGTGTTCCGGTTGCAAATAGAGCCCTCTGAGAATCATCACCAGTGATGTAGAAATAGAAAATCCTCTGGAATAAAGTGTTCATTCCCACTCTGCACTCACACAAATAGCCTTGAATTTGTGTAAAACACAAAATTTCTGGAGCTCAACTCTGAAAGAGCAAGTTCTGCTCCATTGTAAAAGAATGGCCATAAAAACCCCTCTCCAGTGACTGATCCCTGGTTGTGTTTGACCATAACAGTTTTGCTTGCTAGGGGTTAATTGTGAGTGCTAATCTGTGGCATGTGCAACAATTGTGATTATTATTGCTGTAATTAATCCCATCTGAAAATGTTTAGCTTAATTGTATTAATGGATCTGTGCTTTAGGTGTTTGGTTCTGTTACTTTGTTTCTATACATTGACTATAAAAACAATGCAAGCATATGGGGGAAAAAAGCATTAGAGAAGTGCAGTGTATCACAAATACATATTTTTAATTTAGAAGATGTTTTTAAAACCTATGAGCATTTTAAGAGGATTTTAAAATGTAGACAAATTTCACCTAACAAGTATATTGCTTTGAACAGTCATTCTGCATGGAGTAATTTTTTTCGGTTGTCCATGTAATATCCCTGGAATTTGCCTGAATAATTTCCATTCATGATAGTGGAAGATATGTACCCTGTGTTAGTCACTAAATGAGAACTGTGTCTTTAAGAAGGGAAGATTTTATGAAGATTTAGAAGAAGCAGCATGAAAGCTGTTATCTAGAGGATATTGAAGCTACATTTACTACTGTATTAAGAAATATTTAAGTGAAGGATTCGTATTGGTAGATGGTTTCTTCTCCAAGTTTTGCCTCTCCCCCAAGTGCAGTTGATCATTCCACCTTAACAAGGTGCAGTGATTGACAGGTAGAGATGTTGCACAGAGCAGAAGGTGGGAGTGTGCTCTATTGGTTTGTGCTTGTACATCCTGAGCACCAATTACTGTCACTGCTGCCAGTACTGATGTGTTTATCAGGATGAGTTATAGCAGAATATATGTACACAGGCAGTGTGTATGCTGGATGACCACCCCCTGTGATGTAAAATATGAGAGTCTGGGAGCTACCGTTTTATAATTCATCAGGTTCAGCAACTGAATGTTGTTGGTTGGCTTAGTTATAAAGGCAAGTGTGAACCGAACAGCAGACAGGAGCGTCTTGCATTGAGAGTCCTGCGAAGCTGCATTTGGTGACTGGGCTCTGCTTTTGTTCAAGTGAATTCAGTCCTCGGTGAGTGATGGGGGTTCTGTCGAGCTAAAGCTGTTATTATATAAGCTGGGGAAACCTGCCTGCTAGTTTTATGTGTATTTTGCTGCTGGAAGTCCTTGTCTGGGGTTGTTTTTAGATTTTGCAATATTTTCAGTTGTGTACGTTACTGGCACAAAATGAGATGAAAAGAAAAATGCAATGATGAATTATTCACCATCGTGCTGTGAGGATCTCTTTCCGAGCTAAAGTTACTTTCCTTTAGCGAGTGTGTCGGGGGTTCAAAGAAGCTACAAACCAGCAAATCTACCTGTCATTAAATTGCTTTTATTAGCGGTTCAAGAGAGTGATAGCTGTGGCTTTTGTAACAAGAGGAAGGAAGAGAAAAAGCAAACATCTGAAGCATTTACAAATTCCTTGCTTTTTTTGTACATGTGGCTTTTCAGCATATGCAGCATTAAATCTTTTGTGTGCAGTGAGGGGCTGCAAAGAATTTGGATTGTAAAGCTTTTTAATTAGATAATAGATAAAATGGTAGCTTCTCTGTGTTTTTGTGGTAATATGCTTAGTATCACATTAAAATGAATGATTCCCCATCTTGCATAACAACAGTGCTGAAATATGTGTAAGATGAAAGGCAAAGGGAGACTTTGAAACAAACTGTGGGAACATGATACAGCACAGCTAGTCAGGGAAAGGTATATTTCCTATAATGTCTGCATGACTTTTTGAATTTCACCACCTTTAGATTCTTTGCTCTAATTGTCACTTGCTTCTTTTTGACCTCTGTATCTTTTCAAGCAAGCTCCATTAATGTGTCGACATTATCTTACCAGTAACCTTTAAAGATCAGTAAGACTGCAATTTGTTGTTGTTGTTGTTTTAATCATAAAGAAATTGAAAAGCAGAGTTTATGAAACTGAAATATTAACATTGCCTTACAATACCTATATCACCCCTCAGGAGAGGCGAGTGGTCATGATTAACAATTTTACTTTTCCTTTTATCAGTAGCAGCATTATAGTAATTTCTTCTGTCTCATTGTACCAATTGTTTTTTTGCTCTCTGTGGGTTGAAGAAGCAAGTTTGTTGTATCAAAATATCAAGAGGGCTTGGCAGAACAACACCTGTTGTCTTATTGCTATGTTATTAATGGTTGGAGAGAGACACTCTCTTCCAGAGACCTCTCACCTGGTAGCAGTCCAAACTGTTTACTCTGTAGTGATTTAAACTTGCATTGTGACTTCTCACTTGGAAATAATCTGTTCTGTGAGTTATATGTCAAGCATCAAAGCTGCAGGACTGATGCTGGTTTAATTAATACGGTGTCTCATTTTAGCAACATTTCTTATTTAAAGAGAAAGGCTATTGGCAAAGTGGCCTTTGCCACAGACTTCTTTTGCAGAACAGATTTCCACTTACTCTTTATAAATCATAAATACAAAAAAAATCAGGGTTTTTTGTGATGATCATTTCCTGGCAGCCTAACAGACTGGAGCCTATTTCTAGGAAAGAGTATATACCTTTGTCAGCAGTGCTTTATTTAAGAGTATTTCACTGCTTTTTAAGCATTCAGATCTATTTTCAGTGACCCCTGTGCTAGCAAATGGATTTCTTGAAGTGTGAGCTTCTGGCTTTGCAAGTTCTCCTCCTTTCAGAAATCTGTGATACTGCATCCATCTGTCTAGGCATTTATATTGCATGCATCACAATGGTGTAATCTCAGCAATCTGAACATTAACCATGTAAATGTATGTACTGTAACTGAGGAAGTATAAATTAGGACAGGAAAAGCAACCCTAAAAGGAGAAAGTTATGATATGGGCATATGGGCTCTTGTGGGCACCAGAGATCTAGACTTGCAATTTGTTATTGCACAATAAATTAAGATGACAACTAGTTCGATCTCCAGGCAGTGGTATGGAGGCTTTGGCACAGATGAGACCGGCTTCTCTAAGTTCAGTCCAGATAAGACCAAGGGAAATAGCCAGAGGATGTAGCAAAAGTCACATTGTATCCTGGATACATGCCTAGTGCTGCTTTGTAGTCAGAATCCAGGAGAGATGCTGAAGGAAAAACAACAGTAACTAAGAATTGTATTTTAAATCCTTTCCGACCTGAAGAACACAGTTGTTTTATCCAGATACTAGTTTGGTACTGTGATCCATTCCTCCCACCTGGCAGTAAGTGACAGCAGTGCTCTCCATGGAGTGCCATGTCTTAAATACTCTCGGTTACCAGAGCTGGTCCAGGTAACAGCTGTCTGTGTTGTTAGTGCTATATCCTGCTGGAAACACTCTGCGCCACAACTCCAAGAAGTGTGTTGGCTTCCTGTTCATTTCTGAATTGAGGTAATATTTTAGGATTGATGCATAGCACTCTTGAGTAGCAGAAATCTGCTCTCTGAGAGTAATCTTTCTCTGCTTTTGCCTTTTGGTTACAAATGAAACTAGCCAAGGCACCTATGTACAAATTGTCAGTTGTATAAAATATAGATGCCAGGGGAAAAACATCTTAGATAAAAGTCTTGGCTCAGGAATTGTGGGGTTTTTTTGTTTTTGTTTGTTTGTTTGTTTGTTTGGGGTTTTTTTTGTTTTTTTGTTTTTTTAATGTGATCTGAAACACCTCAGGTGTATTGACCTTCAGGTTTGCTGTGAAGTCCTATGGCAGCTGCTGGTCAACATTTTTTTGTGAAACAGTTTATTGGGTAATGCAGCATTACTCTTTGAAGAGTTATTTTTTGGTTTACAGTAAATATAACTAATGTGTGACTCTGTAGTTGTACAACAGTGATCTTTGTGTCAAAAGTGATTGGAGCTTGATCAGGAGTGTGTAAAATCATACACTTATGTGCCTGTAACATTTCTGTTGTCCTCTTTCAAGCACACAACACACTATGGTTTTAGATAGAGCAATACACTTATAATACTGAGTCTCAAGTACAAAAATCCCTAGTACATAGAACTGAAAACTCTTAACTATATATTAACTCTCTTTACAAAGAGACTGATAAAGTAACATTGTGTGCTGCTTTGCAGCATTCTCGGATTTGAATTTAGTAATCAAAATGGGTGTGAAACAAAGCCCTATAGACACTGGAAATCATAGTAATGTGCTTTCAGGGAGAGCATTTTCAGTGGAAATAACAGGTGAAAGGATAGGTTAGACATGTAGTATCCTCAGTGCTGGGAGTTATCAATGCAACTTCGTGGCAGGAGATAGAACATAGTAAAAGATGACAATGTGTCAATGGAAAGTATTAGGAGTTTTTGTATGTCCAGATAGATAGGCAAAGAAACTCCATTTTAAAGGATTATCAAACACTCAGTGCATTACAGAAACAGATTTGTCAACTGGAGCAGAGAGAGAGCCTGTTCATAAACACAGCACGCCTTTTGATATTGTTGGTCTGTTCTTTGTGCTGTGAGTGAAATACATGCAAAGGTCTAATCCTGCAGAAGAGATTTTGGTTAAGTCTTACATGATTGTACAAGCAGAAGAGGATATTCAAGTTATTAAACCAGTGAAAGATTCACTTGTAAGAAAAATACATCTCATAAATGCTAAGTACAATTTGTTTGTCTATTCAGTTTCTTGGTTTGTTTAGTGGTTCCCGGTGTCTTGGCATCTGGATGCATTACACTAATGTTTAATAAAGGTTAAAAAAAACCCAAAAACAAAAACAAAACAAAACAAAAACAAACAAAAAAAAAAGGACCTATTAATGTAAGTAGTCTTTGCTGGGTACAAATAAAATAAAATAAAAGCACCTTCCTTGCTTCCAGATGGTTAAAATGCCAAACAGATCTGTCAGTCCTTGAAACTTTACAGGTGAAAAGGGTATGCTCCAGGGTAGTAGAAATGGTCCTAAAATCGGCATCAGAAACCAGTAGGAGCCAGATGTCAGTGAAATAAAGTGATACAAATTATCTGCTTGCTGCATGGCATTTAATGGAGCCTAGATGATCAACAACATGAAAAGTATTCATCAAGAGTCCTTTCTAGGAGATAAGCAGCTCATGCAAGCTTTTGGTGGATTTCTCCATCTTTTCAGGGGACGAGAATGGTGAGAAGGGTGCTGGTTTCTATAGCTGTGTATCCACCACAGAATGGTTACAACCTATGGAGAAGCTGCTCATAAACAGAGGTGTAGGATTAAACTCATGTCCAGGATCATCTCTGGTAAAGACTCTACTGAGTTCTGCAGGCAGGACTTGGATACATGTCCCAAGAAAGCTGCACTGGAAGTTCCTGTGCATTGCTCTGCGCGAACACTTTTTGTCTTTTTCATATCATGCCCATGTGTGCAAGAAAAAAAAAAATCTGTGGAGACCCTCTTATATAGCGCTACATGAAACTGGCTGTAATCCCATCAGATTTCAGGCTGACAGCACTCCAAAATACCTGCTGCTTCTCTGGTCTTCAGTTTTGTGTCCTGCCTGGGATAATTGAAAATGGAGAACATTTGTATTTCCACTTGCAGTAAGCTAACA
This sequence comes from Scytalopus superciliaris, assembly GCA_013400415.1. Taxonomy (NCBI): domain Eukaryota; kingdom Metazoa; phylum Chordata; class Aves; order Passeriformes; family Rhinocryptidae; genus Scytalopus; species Scytalopus superciliaris. Next base: position 195,558 of record VXBX01009505.1, read on the forward strand.
GGAGTAATGCTCCTCTACAGCAGATTCATTTGTTGTCTGGACAACAGTCACATACTATCTTCTGTTCTGTGCAAAGTTCAAGTTATTAGTTGGTGGCCTAAAGCTTAATATTAATATACAAATTTTATTTTGTACTACAGGAAAATGCTTGTGGCATCAACATATTTCCACTTGGGAATTACCAATGTGCTCACTCAGAACTCAGCCTGATAAAACTGCAGATGGAGTCCTCATTCCCAGAATACTTTCTCAGTGTTAGCAGAAATCTCCTATTATTTTAGCTAGGTGGAAGAATAATCTGGATTGACAACAGTTTTTTACATATGTCATCTTTACATCACACCAGTCAGTGTGTTGTGTTTGAAGAACCTGCAAAGTGACAGAGTGGGACATGGTGTGTCCATTCTAATATGTTACTGTACTCCTAAGGAGATGTTTCTTGCTTGGGAGGCAACAGGAACCCACCACTCTGTAAGCATGATTTACAATATTATTTGTGCTAGGCTTTATGGAAAGAGATTAGTGCAGTGGCATTTGAGCTAAGCAAATGCTAATTTAAGAACCCACTATTATCCCCTTTTTGTGTTGTGATAATAACCTTTAACATTATAAAATAATAAAGAACTGATTGAACTGTGCTGTGTGCAGCCACATGCTGAAACAAGTGAGTGAGCCAGGCAGGCTAATCTATTCACTTTGTTGTGGGTTTGTTTTGGTTTGTTGTTGTGTGGTTTTTTTCTTTTATAGATATTTATTTTGAGATTTTTAAGGAAATTGTACTCTCAGAAGCATTTTTGCTGCATTTAGTACTGTGTACAACAAGTAGGAAAAATATTCAGAGCAGCTAGTAATACTAAGGATCAAATGCTTCTACCTAGAGGTATCTAAGTAAAGTTGTAGACACATTACTGACTAAAGAAAACCTCTACTTTCTTCCAAAAAACCTACTTGTAGGTTTTAAGAAGGTACAAACATACATAAACACATTATACAGTACCTTTTAGTGTAAATGGTATTTTATTTTCTCTGTATTTACAGTGGCTTTAGGCTCAGCTTTTTCATAGTAGGACATCTTTGTCCCCCACTACCAAAACATTCCTTGTGAAAGGAATCTATTATTCTAAATGGAAAACTGGGAACAGGCAAAATCATTATCTGCTCAATATTCCCTGGCCTATCCTTGCCCTTCTCATGGGGGTATTTCTGGTAGACATTCCATACAGAACTGACTGCACATTGGCTGCTTCTGGCTTTGGGTCAGGCTGTGGTTCAGAAATGCAAAGTAAAATTATTAGAAGGTGGCATTAGGTGAAACTCAGCTGTTCCCAGCAGTTGTCTGTATTTTTTTCTCTTTGAGGTACAATCACAAGTGTTAAATACTTGAGTGAAACGTACCCATCCAACACAGAACCAAGTTTCGGAGGGGGGGAAATAACACTTCTACATTCAAAACAGATTTTCATTTCACAGTCCTTTACAATTTGCTAGTTAAAAACCCTCAACTTTTCTGTATATATTCTAAAATGTTCTTACTTGAATTAAAGAAATTACTCTGCAATTCTGAATGCACTTTGAGTGTTTCCTGTTCATATTTGGTTTCTTCTATTACAAATCTTATAATTTTGAATTATAATGGTAGACCGATCTAGTTTTACAAGATTCCTGAAACAGCTTTGCAGACGAACTTGGATATTTTTATGGCAGCAATTACATATTGGCCTTTGTAAGTTTATATTTTGTACTCACATATCTTCCTTTGTTTTTACTCTTTCATGTAACTCTCTCATGTAACCACTGAAATTACAACAGTCAGCTTTCTCCCTTCTTTTAGAGATGTGAATAAATTCTGCTTTGTATTTATTAAATTCATTTCAGTGCATAGATATTGAATGGTAAGGATATGAGACAGGAAAAAGTACAAGTACTAGAGGACAGAAATCAGGAAGAACTATATATTGTTATGCTTTTTGCTAGTAGAATTACTGTGAAGTGCATGTGTAAATTTTAGTTTAGGTTTATCTACCAATTATCAATCAATCCAGCTTTTGCCCTACACTATTTGTAAGACTTAAAATCCAATATTTTTCTTCAATGGTTTGAGATGTTTAACATAAAGTGTGATTTGGTGGCTGGCCAAGGAATCATGTAAACTTACCAAGATGGAAACACTGAAATTTTCTGTTTCCATTTGGTTTTGGTATGCTTGGTTAATAGAGAAAGAAACAAGCTTAGGTTGTAGAAGCTGTCTGTAGACGTGTCAACTAAATCTTAAAATATGTTCAATCAAGAATTATTGATTTGTATTTATCATAGTAGGTAATTTTAAAATTTGAAACATGGGAAGAAAAATTACTGAGACTGGTTTTACTTCAAAATTAATCAGCTACCTGGTATGTTTTCTTGTGAATCTATGCAATAGATTTCTATTACAATAACATTTCTAGTGTCTGTTTCTCTTTTCCCCAGTATTAGGTTACCATAGCTGAGGTCCTAGACTATGATGAATTTTGGTATAGTTAGGAGTTATTCTTAAAGTATACACGAAGGTAAAATAGACATGATATTTTATGTCAATGTGAGGTTCAAAATACCAGAAATTTTTCAGGTTTTTTTTAGGCTTATATTCCTAAACAAAAATATGTGTTGAGGACAGAGATCAACGGGGGTGGGGAAAATAAATCAGAAACCAAAGCCATAGGTAGATACTGCTGAAAAACTTCAGTTGGCCAAAACTGTCTTTTGAGGGAGGGAGAAAAAAGGGGCAGGAGCAACCTTTGAATATCTGTGCTGAAAAATTGTATCTCTACTGACAAATTGTATTTCAATTTAAAAGTTGATTTTTTCAGTGAAAAGACAAATCTAATTTACTTGTATTCCCAGCAAAAAAAAATTAGATACTTGAGTTTAATGGGCAAGCAAATAACTTGAATGCAAATACTAAAGTCACCCACTGAATTTAATAATAGAAATTGTAAAGGTCTAAGCACTGATCTAGAAACATACAGAGCCTAATTGGGATCTTACACCATTTGCATATAACTAAAAACATGTAAGTCAAAGACCAGCCTGAGAACACAAATGTAGTCAATGTGTACTTTAACCTCTGGTTAACACCTGTGAGGTCTGACTCAGCCTTTCATCTTCTGGTGGTATGCCTCTTGCCAAGTGTGACTCTGAAACTATCTGTAGGCCTTTCAGACAAAGCTGTAGTTAAATTAATCTGCTCTACCTGCAGACCAATCACCATTTTAGTTTAGCTACTGTTCTGTTCTTCGATTTCCTTGCAGCACTTCTGTAATTGTGACTGACACCCATGAGGTGGATACCATTGAGATGTGCTGTTCGTTCTGCCATTTTTGAAATCAGGATTCTTTTGGTTAAAGACCAATACATTGTAAATTACGTTAGCATGTGGATTGGAAGATCAACCCTCTTTCAGATGAATTACATATACTGCCATATAAATACATAGCATAAAGTGCTATATAAAAATAAATTTAATGTATAATCTTGGGACATCCATTCTTTAGTGAAGCTCATTCTCTGACAGAGAAACATGTCAGATATTATGGCACTAACTCCCTAAATTTTTGTTTCAAGTTAATTTTTTGTGGGGTTGGTTAATGCAGAAAGGAAAGACCACTTGCATGCTGTCAAACTGTACTTGAGCATATGAGACACATGACATCTGCCATTGAAAATTATGCCCCAGGGAATTTCCTAAACATTATTTCTGAAATGTGAAATGCAGCCACCTCTGCTGATGAAAGGGCAGGAAGATAAATGCCAAACATGGCAATATTCTGTGTTAGGGAAAAACCAAATAAAAACAATACTCATTTTGCATGATAGCCAAATATGTTTGTCGTGTGTGTGAATAAATGTGTTTTTAAGTGCTCACCTAAAAATTCTACAAGCTGCACACAGTTCAGTGTATTTAATTCACAAAAATATAGTTGATCTTCCCTAGGATTTGTACTTGGACTGCACCAACTCCAGGTATTTCAAATATAGATTCTTAGTCATCATCTCTGGTGCTAAATGCCAGCAATTATAAGTGCTGGTTGACTCATTTCTATACTCCATGAGTTTTTATATCTGTTATAAAATTTTGAAAATGCTGACAGACCTGCAGCCATCGTGGGCACTGCCTGTATCAGGCTGTTCAATATTAAATATAGCCAGATATTAAACGTTTATATAGCTGTACCCAATTGTTCAACAACATTGTCACCAGGCAAGGTAATGTGAGCCAGGGGACGCTAATGCAGCTAAGTATAATATTTTATTTATTCTAATAATTGCATTCTAAAGAACTGAAGTTGTTAACCATGCAGTATCTTGGGGTTTACCAGCTCTGTCTTTCTAAGCAGAAGAGGAGAAAGAACTTTGCTTATTTGTTACAGTTGTATAACCACAGGGAATTAGGCCTATTGTTTCACAAAACCACAAAATAGTAAAGGCTGGAAGGTAACTGGATAATCTATTCCAACGCCCCCTGCTCTCTCAGGGTCAGCAAGGCCAGGTTGCTCAGGGTCATGTAGAGTCAGGATTTGAATATCTTTACAGCTCTCAGGACAACCTGTTTCTCTATCAAATCATCCATAGAATAAAAATATTTCTACTCATGTTTAAACGGAATTTTCTGTGTTTCAGTTTGTGACCAGTGCCTCTTGTCCTATCACTGGGAACTGCTGAGAACCACCTTCTTTGCAGACTTCCATCCAGAATTTACCATGTAAACTGGCTAAAATGTTTAACATGTAGCACTACTGTCCCCTGTTGACCAAACGATTCCCCAGTGTTCGAGGTATGAGCTCCAATACGCCTTAAACGTGGCAAGGAGGAGCCAGACTTCTCAAAAGACATGTGAGTCCTTCTCAGTATTCTGTGAGTACTCTCAGGCTCTTCCCCAACGTGAGCTCCCAGACATTGCTAAATATCATTCTTGTTCAAGATTTGAATTAGACAACACTACTTTCATCCAATATCTTTTCTCCTTTGTACAGCCCTGCCAAATGCTTGCTTAGAATTTCAGTTCTCTTTGAAATTCTGGTGGGTAATGAGAATTGTAGATTTGACTGCTATTCATCCTGCTATAGATGGTAATTATTTCTGAATCTGCCTGCCAGAAATTAAACAGAATCTCATGGAAACAAAGGAAACCTTTCCTTAATTGAGAGACTTGCCTACATGGCACAGAGTGTGAAAACAAAAGTGTGCTTTCATAATCTTGTCACTGGCTTTGGCATTGGTTTGGCTGATTAAAGAAAAATTCTCTATGGATAGAGTATGGCCTATATAAAAGAAGTTAAAACCTCAAATTTACTCACATTTGTTAACATCCTCTTTAGCAGTCTTTCTACCCCAGAGATTTCCCTTCTTTCCTTTCAGTGTAAGTTGTTCTCATTAAGTTCTGTGATTACAAACAAGGCTTAGCAGTATTAAATGACTAGATATTTTTATGGCCAAATGGGATTACTTTGATAATTGGCTCTGATCTGTTGCAGAACTTGTTCTCCATACTTGCTGCATCGAGTCTTGTAACATGATAGAAGTGCCATCCAACTGACATTTCCCAGGTCCTTTGATCCTGGATCTTTTCAGAAGTTTGGTTTCTTTTCAGCTGTAGGCAGCATATCACAGGCCTTCCAGAATTTTTTATTTTTTCTGACATTGTCCATGCTGATGACTTCAAAACCGTATAGTGGAATTGTGATGAAGGATGACAAGGCTTAAAATAGGGACATCTTCACAGCATTACATGCAGCCATTTCTTTCCCAGGTCGTCAATCTCAGCCATCATGTAGCCAGGCCAGATTGTGCTCTTAGGTCAGCACATTTTACTCAGGGTAAGTATTTGTGGCAGATCAAGGTTAAGAGAGGCTGACAGAAACTTCCAGCACTGAAATTACAGACTGATGGCATAGTGTCATCCACCAGCAATTATGGCACTTCAGATCCATATCTCCTTGTTCTTGTGTCTGGGTTAACCCCAGCTGCAACTCAGCCCCATGCAACCACTCACTCACTTCACTGCAGTGGGATGGGTGAGAGAATTGGAAGGGTAAAAGAGAAAAACTCTTGGGTTGACATAGAAATAGTTTAATAGGTAAAACAAAAGCAAAGCTAGCAAAGAATTTATTCACCACATCCCATGGGCAGTCAGGTGTTCAACCATGCCCAGGACAGCAGAGTTCCATCAAGCTAATTGGGAAGCCAAATGCCTTCACTTTGAAGATCCTATTCCTTCTTCTCCCCCCAGCTCTATATACTGAGCACAACAGCATACTATCTGGAATACCCTTGGGGTCAGCTGTCCCATCCCAATTCCTTGTGCACTCCCAACCCCCTCACTGGTGGGAAGGAGTGAAGAGCAGAAAAGGCCTTGACTCTGTGTAAGCACTGCTCAGCAATAATTAAACCATCCCTGTGTTATCAATGCTATTTCCAACACAAATCCAAACCATACCCCATACCATGAAGAAAAATGAACTCTACCTCTGCCAGCACCAGCACAGCTTGCAATGACAGATCCCTATGATAAAGGATGTCTGACCTGGGATAAATAGATGAGTCAAACACTCAGAGCAGTCAAAAAATAAATAAAAACTAAATAGCTTTTTACTCTTGTCATGGCCACATGCTATCTTAGAAAGGACTGGTACCAATATAGTCAGTTTGCATCTACAGGTTTGAGGAGATGCAGGATTCTGAACTATCATGCACAGAACATTCTTGTGCCTTGAAGTGAAGAAATATCGCTGTGTCCACACAGACATGTAATGTATTAATCTTCTTTACCCACTGTATTGATAAGGCTGCACCACTGGTAGATAAACAATTCAAATTAACTGCTGACTTGTAAAAGTTCAGATGTTGCCCTGATGATCTTCCCAATTATTTCTTTGGAAAGACTAGCAAACACTGACTCAAAGGTTGGTGCTATTTATTTAATGTAGGATTCCGTGATGATGCAATGAAGTAGATACTTGAGAGAGCAGGAAATTATGTTCTCACTAATACTATGGAGTGCATTACTAAAACTCTGAGATAGTCCAAGAAAGTAGATATGTGACAGAAACCCAGTCTAACTGTCCCTGCAATCTGACCTAGGGGGAAAAAATCCTCCTTCACTCACCCCAAATATGGCACTTAATTTAACCCTGAGCAGTACAGCCTACTTTGGACCCGTTGTTGCAATGTCTGTTCACAGTCACAGGGTACAAAGACTTTTATATATATAGATGTATATCAAAATTGATCAGAAATGCAGAAGTTATGGAGTTTGAAATTATTTATTATATCCATATCCCCAGAAGTGTTCTCTGTAACATTGAGAAGAGGATACTTCTGTATTTGGAAATTCTGAAGTTGTGAATTCATCATAAGGTTGGGACTAGCCTGTAACAACAAAAACATCCCTCTGTATGCCAGAGATACTTCAGCAGCTTTGAAAGCTTTACTTGATCAAAATATATTCACTGAAGGCCTTTCTGTAATGATTGAAAGGTGCAACTGAGTGCCCATAAAACCTTGAATAATCTGTGTATGTTTTCAACTGGCATTATTGTGCAAGAAACAAACATGTATTTTTGAAGCAGCTGGACAGGCACTGTACTTCTGCGCCTGTCCTATGATTTATTTTGAGCAGGGCATATTTATGGTAGTGCTTCTCTTAATTAGCCAGTGGGTATAATCCTGCCAAGTTCTGTTGTCAGTCTGTCAGTAAAAATAATGTCAATAGTAATCAGTCACTGCCCAATTTCATCTCCCCTGCCTTCCTAGCTCCCAGGGGTAGCCACTGTCAGGTGATGCACATTGCCAGTCACTCCAGTCTTACAGGAAAAGGATTTTCCCTTCCCACTCTCCTTTAGCAAGACGTGACCATTGCCCACACCGCTCTTTAATCTCCTACAGGAAATAATAGTTTTTTTTAAAAAAAGAACATTCTACCCTACAAGCAGCCAACTGTTTGGATGAATGTCATGCTTAGCCTGACATTTCTTGCTGCTAGTCCTTGGATAGCCCAGTGAGCAGGGACTGCAGCCCAGAGGGTAATGGGGGAAGACATGTAAAGGTCATTGTGATTATAGTGAAGGAGATACTTTAAAGCAGAATCCAAATATAAAACCTTGTAGATGCTGGCATGCAAATTAAAATGTAAATAAGGTTGACAAGCTTTCCAGCAAGACATCAAGCTGCCAAAGGGCAAATCTGCCTTCTCCAGGCCTTTTCTGCCCTTTGTGAGCACACTACAGCTGTTTCCTCAGCCAGCAACAATAGTAACCTCTGGGGGAAGGAGGAATATGAAAGTCATAGTGATTCTTACCAGCTGTCACATTTGTAATGGTTTCTCTTCAGAGTATTTCATAATCCTTTTTTTCAGGGTACTTGCCTTAGAAATATAGGTTACACAAGCACTATAAATGAATAAACAAAAAGATGTATATGTACATCCACAAGCATCAAAGGCAGTCTTGCAGCTATGAAATTCTTACAAGCTTCATGAAAACTGGGCAATTGTGAGAGGCTATCCACACTTTTTGCATAATTAGATAGCAAAGAAATCAAGAAAGATGAGGGGAGAAAAGAGAAATAGTCTCTGGTATAGGTCCTTCATTGAATCGTATTTAAACTGTAGCGGAAACTAGAAAAGGTTCATAGGGGTGAGGGAGGCTTTTGAAGATGAAGGAGCTGAGGTAGAAGTCACAAGATAAGAAGTCTTATAGTTCTCAGAATAGATTCACCTTCAGCATTCTGATGCCAGAAAGATACGTGAGTAATTATTATTATTGCTTTGAGAAGTCTGATTTGATCCTCTTTTTTTCCTCCTTTTTACTAGAGAATTTATTATTTTTGTTTTAGTGTCTGGCAGGAGTTCATTTCTGTATATTTAACCAGCACTTCCCTTGACAACCCTTCCCACCCTTTGAAGAGTGCTGCCCTCCTTTCCCAGCACCCTTCAGAGGAGCCACTTGACATGCCCTACACAGCAATGCCAGCTACATGGCAGACGTTCTCCAAAGCCAATTTTTGTTTCCCTTTGCCAGTGCAGGATACTTGCTGCCTGTTGGGATGCTTTTAGAGGCCTCCCGTGCCAGCCATCTCCAAATAGGAATGGTTTGCTGCAGTAATAGTGTCTGCTAATGTCTCATTACAATCAATTTAAATGCTTCAGTTCCACTGAGAGCTAATAACACATGAAAGTCAAACTAGGCTCATCATTTCAAAAACACATATTTTTTTGTAATGAACTGAACTATTATGCCCTGTGCAAGTTGACTATAAAAGATTTTAAAGCTTTCTTTGTAGTGTCATCAGGCCCTCTTCTTATATGTCTTCTAAGCTTGAAATAGCAAGATATTCTCAGCTTTCTGTTTACCTTTAATAAAATAGCAAAGCTTTATCCATCATCCTTCACAATTTTACACATTTATATTTGCTTTTTTAATAGTACTAAATAATTAAAATATCTAAACCAGTTTGACTTACGTGGCTTCCAGAGAACTTCACATCACATTTTATAGGGAATAAAAAGGTTGTTTCACTGTCCTTTATCCACTTTATTGCTTTCACTCCCAACTCAGCCTCCCCTCACTTGATTGTCTTTCAACTAAATGGCCTTTTGAAAAGGAAAGTTAAAATAATGGTAGCAAATTGCACCTGAAATCATTGTGGGCAGCTCTTCGGATGAATATCTGATGTAAGAATGGAAACAAATTGGTCCAAACAAGCTTGATACCTAGCAGAAGTTAGAGAAATAGGGGAAAAAAACACAGATTTATATATAGAAAACAAAGTCAAATTTACATGGTTCTCAAACAGTTCATGGTCCTGTCAGATCTGAAGTGGCTGGGGTACTGAAGACTTTGGGAAAGGACAAAAAAGCAATGAGGCTGAAGAAAAGGTGGAGAAAACAGACTTATGTATTCTTTGAAAACTATTCTACAGGTAATTTAAGAGGAATAGTGGAGAGGTGAGGCAGAATTCTGAAAGGAGGAAAGAAGTGACCAGTTTGACCACTCTGGATGGGCAAAGAAGGCGGCACAGGGCACTCTGACATGTGCTGGGTAGTTTGCAAATGGCAAAATAGAGTTGTTGCTCACCAGCCCCTGTGTACTGAGGTCTGTGGGAGGTGCAGGGAGGATGGCTGTCTCTCACTTAGCCTCTGATTAGGTTATGGGTGGCCCCAGGGAGCAAAAAAGTGGGTGAAGGCTCTGGAAAAACTGAAGTTTGTGGTCTTCCTTCCTATGCAGGGACAGGTAAAGCTGTGAAGATCTCTCCTTTATCCACTTGTACCAAACTGCTTGTCAGAGCTCACTGTCCCCACTGTTATGCTCATTAAAAACATAGCTAATCTTTAACTCTACTCCCGTCAGCAGATGGGAACTGATGGGGTGCTGGGGGCAGAGACATATGGGCTAGCTTTACCATTAAATGCAGTGTTTTGTGAAGTAACATTCTTGAGTTGCAACAGAAAGGGTCAAGAGAGAGAAAATCTGGCCTTTGATTTGTTATGTTGAGCAGACAGGATAGAAAGGCCTCGGAACCCTGACTTTATTGTCAAGGGCAAGGAAGGTTGGTCCACCTTCTCCACTTCATGGAGAGAAACAATTCTCTGGTGAATGGTGGCCTTGAATTGAGCTGTGAGTGACCCCCTCTTTAGGGTCCCTAGAAGATTAACCCCAACAAGCTGAAATAAGCCTTTATGATTCCCCTGTCATCTGACCACCTTGAGGTACTGGGTGGGAGGGCAGGGAATGGGCAAGGAGAAGGGATCCAGGAATGAGACTCGGTTATGAGGCTTCTGCTGCTTGCCTTCACGTTATCGTGACAGTGATAGCCAAGGCTGCAACTTTGAATTTAAGAAGTGGTAGTTCTAGAGGTTCATAAAAAGCACTCATATGGGGCTGCAATCCTTTGAAGGAAGACAAGGTAGAATCACAGAATCATAGAATATGCCAAGTTGGAAAGGATCCACAAGGATCATCAAGGCTTGGTGGTGTGACCATTCCCTTGGGAACCTGTTCCAGTGCCCAGCCACTCTCTGGGTGAAGAACCTTTTTCTAATATCCAACCTAAATCTTCCCTGACACAGCTTCAGGCCATTCCCCTGGGGCCTGTCACTGGTCACCACAGAGAAGAGATCAGTGCCTGCCCCTCCTCTTCCCATCACAAGGAAGTTGGAACTGCAATGAGATTTTGTCTGTCTCCTCTTGTCCAGGCTGAACAGACCAAGTGACCTCAGGCACTCCTCATACAGCTTCCCCTCAAGGCTCTTCACCATCTTCATTGCCCTCTTTGGACAGTCTCTAATAGTTTAATATCTTTCTTATACTGTGGTGCCCCAAACTGCACACCATATTCAAGGGCAGGCTGCCCCAGTGCAGAGCAGAGCGGGACAATCCCCTATCTCGACTGGCTGGTGATGCTGTGCCTGATGCCCTCCAGAACACAGTTGGCTCTCCTGGCTGCCAGGGCACACTGGTGACTCATACTCATCAACCAGAACCCCCAGGTCCCTTTCTGCAGCACCAGCTTCAGAAAACAGAGCAGAAGGGCCTTAATTAGCCATTCCTAGCATAGCCAGTCATTATCCAGATAGTGCAGCAATAGTCACAGCTACAAGACAGCTTAGTTCAAGTTGTGAAGCTTAATTTGGCCTATTACACTGGCAGGTGATGACAGTGTTTCTGCAGGCTAAAATTAATAGGGAACAGAAATTGTCTGTCCACTGCAAGATGTTATATTTTAGTGGAAGAATAAAAAGCAGTAAGCACAGAAACCAGTTATCTGCTCTCTTCCTGTCTCTTAACACTGAGCCATCCAATGATTGGTTTGACTTCAACCAGGTTCTCTCAGTCCTCCAGGTAGTTGCTTTTTTTTGTTTTCCCATCTTTCCCATAGCTAAGAAAAGAAGAATGCAAGTCCCTCTGAATTATCCTACAGTCTCTTGCACTTAAAGTTTTGTACATGAAAGAATTTTCTCTGCTTTCTTGTTTGTATGCAGCACCATGCTTTGCCCTAGAAGTCAAACATAACCCTCTCAAGATGAAAAGGTAACTCATCCTGGAGAACAGTCTGTTCTGAGACCAGCCAGCCCCTTGAACAGGCTAAAGAAGCTGCCCAAATCTTCTGTCCCATTAATTTCTATGTCAAGAGCTAGTACATCACTTATTTACTTAGGAGTCAGTTTTGCAATACAGTTATCCCAAGAAGATGGAAAACTATCACAACTGTTCAATCACAAGTGAAAACTAAGGTGGGTTTATGTGACATTCTTGAAGCTTCAATGCCTTGTGTAAGTCAACAGGAAAATATTGTTAACAGGAAAATATTTTTATTCCACAAAATGCCACTGCAGTCAAATTAGATTGGACATCACTGATCTTGTGTGAATTAGCACAAATTAATTTTCACATTAACCTGCTTAAGCCAGGAACACTGCACTAGGTACTAGGGGATTCAGTTAATTACAATAATAGCACTTTTTTGCTAATTACAGGGACACAACAAAAAGGTTTTTGTAGCAATACTAACCCGTTTTATAGCATGTAGGCCACTGGCAGTAATGAGCTTTCTCTGTCCCACTTGGTATACAGTAATTTTCTTTAAGGTCTTATTTCTGACACTTGAAGATTTTTTCAAAAGATTTTTCCTTGCAAAGCCGTCCCTGCTTGCCTGTTTAGCTGTGTTTGTCTTTTTCATTACTTTTTGTAATTTCAGTATAGTGTTAATTTTTAAATATTTCAGTTTGCCATATTCTTTTCCTGTATTCATTGTGAATTAGAAGGAATGGTCTTAAAAAGCAGCAAAAAAGCTTCAGATGAGACATTAGGGGAAAATACAGCTGCAGAAAGAGAGTGAAGTAGGAAAATAGGCTGTTTGGGGTGGTTGAACTGTCTCCATGTCTGAAAATCTTTAAGAACAAATTAACAAATGTCTGTAAAAAAGATCTAATTGTGACTTAGGGCCCCTAGGACTTTGTGCTCACTCGTTGGCAACTGCCTCATCTCCTTTTGCTTCTGGGAGGTCAGGCTTATGCTCCAGTTGCACCCATTTAAGAGAGTGCTGTTTGTCCTTGGAAAATGCTAGGCAGTGCAATTTGATACAGCCCTTTATCATTGCAGTCTAAGCTAAATCATCTCCATTTACTTTGGAAAGTGCGGTCAGTTGCCCCAGCACAGATGACATTTAGGTACTTGATCACAAATCCCAGACCATAATGCACTCCCAGATGATCTCACCTGAGTCTCTCATTTGAACTGAATACAACTCTTTCTTAGAAGAGTGTGTACAGAAAACTTAAATCATTCAGTATTCTCCAAAACTTTCTGAAGTTTTGATCGTTCCTGTCCAGACTGTCTCTGAAAGCTGTATAGATGTGACATTTATTAGTGCTAAGTGCTGTTTAGTCATTAACACCATAAGTATCATAAGTAAAGGCATCATCTTGATCCACTGCTTTTGCATACCTGGATCATTCTCAGCAGCCACAACTAGTGAAGCAGAAAATCAGAGAGCTTTAGAGAAAACAGCCCGAGCCATATATATATATATGTACATAAAAGATATATATGTATTCTATTTGCATTCACTCTATCTATCTATCTGTCTGTCTATCTATCATTAAACTGAATTTTTGTATGGCAGTGTAAAACACTGATAAACCAATAGCACCCAGCAGGTAGGAATAACAATGTATTCACTTCAGAAAACAAACAACTGATCCTTGGAAAAAGCTGTTGAGGTTACCATTCTTATTCTGGGATACTTGTCAGAATCATGAAGGAATTTAAGAAGCCTGGATATCAGGTGGGAAGTTTTCAGAGCTTCCATTTTCTATTAGTCTGTAAGCCTTGTCTGTAACGTGGCACACCAGCACAGCAGAGATCTGCTTTCTGTAAGACTGAGTCTGATCTTTTCTTTGTTAACTAAGATTAGATTGTCTATTTAGCAAAATGGAAATTGATGGGTGAAGTTGAGTTCTCTCCCTAAATCTGTCATGAGAATCAATGTATAATGGAAAAGAGCAGTTTACACAAAGGAAATGTGCTGGTGTAAAAGCTGCTAAGACAGCTTTGGCTGGGTTTAGATACAAGGTGAGTCTGCCTGTTTGAGGATGGGGTGATATGAGTGGTCTTTCAAGAGTTATGAAAATGCCAATTGTAAGAAAATGTTTGAAAAGTTTATGCACAGTATTTTAGGGTTTGATTTTCTGTAAAAGCAGGAATTGGACTTTATTAAGAAGACCTTTTCCAACTAAGTCTTTTATGCCATAAAAGTGGGATTTCGTGGTTCTGTAAATGGTGTGGTCAAGAGTATCAGTAGTAATTGCAAGGCATTTACTGGCATTACAGTGATGTTTCAGCCATTATTCCAATTTTACATGATCTGATGCTCAAGTTAATCAACACTTTAGAGCATCCAGGCCATTTGCTATAGCCTCCATTTCTAATTAGAGGTTACAAATGCACAACATACATATTTGCAACCTAGATATCCCATTGCACAGGACTGAAAATATTCCTTATAATAAATTATGAGGGATGCACAGTGCCTGACTTATCCTGCAGTAATACATGTATTTGTCTTGTTTAAATTCATTCAAGCTTGTAATGTGCTGAACCATTCCTTATTACCTATTTGTATTAGAAACAGTAATCCCCCCTTAATCAGGAAGCTCTAGCAAACTAATACAATTTTGTAGCTGCTCTAAATATTGCCTCTTAGAAAAGATCAATACACACGTGGGAATGGTTTTATCCATTTCATTCTTTTCTGCATACTTTTATTTTTTGTTCAGGACATTTGGGTCTGGGTTTAAAGGGTTTTTTCAACTGTACAAAGATAGTTTTGTTTCCAGTCTTTGATGAGTTCTTTTTAATTCAGTGGAGTGTCCCAGGCAACCTTAGGAGATAACTGAAGATACCCTTTACTTACCCTTTACTGGAAGAGCAGCGCAGCTGAGTATAGGAAAGTGTCATGGGGAGAGGCAGTTTTTACCTCGCAGATTTTGAAGTCAAGGGGTGAATCATTTATTAATGGCATTATTCAGTGCTGGCAAATGGCCTTAATCATAATAATAAAACAGTTCAACGTAATGAGATATATCCATGTTTATTTTCATAACACTTTTGCCGAGTTTCTGTTTCTGTTATTGATGGTCCTTCTGATCTCTGTGTCTTTGGTAGTCTGTAAGGCTATCCGGTTCTGTGAATTATGCCTGGTACTGTTGGTGTTCTTGCTACTGTTTAATTTTCTGCTTTAGCTTATAATGATTTTAAATGGTTGTGGTTTTGAGGTGGGTTTTTTTCTTTGCTGTAGGCTACAACTTTCATGCTCGTTTATGGAATTATTAAAATCACATTACCTTCCACACCATTCTATTTTCAGTAAGAATTTTTTTTTCCTAAGTCTCTTTTAGGAACCCCTTTTTTATCTCTTCCCACTCTGAGTATACCAGGATTTCATGTGGTATAAGTACAAAACTGGCATATGATGTCTTAGCTGTGAAAGTTTTTGTGTAAGTTTTCACAGAAGTTCACTTGGGAATTGTGAGCCCTGATTTAGCAGTGTCCTTTTTTTTTTTCATTTTTGTCTGAAAATCGGGCAGGTCAGACTGATCTACATTTCCAGTTTTATTTCAAAAAGATTCTCACACAATTCCTCAGTGGGTCCTGTGCCTCTTCAGTCACATTAAGTTGTTATTGATTCTGGAGATGGTGAAGTAGGATTGTACCCTTTTTCTTTTCACAGCATGGTTCAAAGTAGCATCTTATGTGTACAACAGTGCTGGGGAAGATGCCACCTGCCCCAGTCTGCTCCCAGCTCTGTATCCCTGTGTTCTGTCCTTCTTAACACTTGCAGCCAGTTTTGTATCCAAGTTCTTTCCATTCTGGATCAGTCAGATTCAGTCAGGTTAGTGTAAACAGAGTACACAAACTAACCCGGTTCACCGTCATTGAAAGGGATTTGGGAACACTCACATGATCCATGTAGCTGACAGGTGGGACTTCTAGAAGGAGGAAATTTATAAACAGCTGAAAGCAGATGGGAATCATTTGCCATCATTTACAAGTCTGTAAAAAATACCTACCCAGTATAATTACAGGGTTAGTCAAGACTACAAAAAGCCTTCCCAGTATTGCCATTCCTAGGAAACTCAAGAAGCAGTCAGCTCATGTCTTAAACAAGCATGTCTTCTTCATTAAGAAGATATTGCTAATTAGTGTAATATGCTTAGCTCCCAAGAAATGGAACTACACTTGGTAAAAAACAGAAGCAGGAAAAAAACAATGAAGCAAAAATAAAAAGTAACAGTTGCCCCAGGGCAATGATTTTAGATGAGAAATTGTGGAAATTGAATAATGTCTGAAAATAAGGTCTTCCACCACTAGCCTGAAGCGACAAAATAGCTAAATAAATTAACTTAGCTTTTAATAGAAAGTAGATTTTGTTTCCTTGCAATGTCCCACATAAATATTTGTCGAAGAAAGAGGATTGCAAGGGAAGTGATTTTTTTTTTTTTTTCACCTTGACAGAGTCATTTTGTGCCTAAAACACCAGAGATATCTTGAAATGTGTCTGTACTGTACAAAACAGTAACTCCTACAAAGCTATCAAGGTTAATGAGACATAAGCTGCTCTGCTGGGCGAGCATGGCTGTGCAAGTTGGATGCCAGGGATGAAGTGATGTACCCAATTTTCCCAAGATTTTATACTTTGCTGCCAAGACAGACCATGTGTGATATGGTTATTTCAGATTTGAATGTCTGCTCTTTATTTGCCTTGCCCCTTATTGGACATGTGTGCATACATGGTCCTGTTTAGTTCAGGACTAATGGGTGGATAAAGGTTGAGAATACAGTAACATTCAGTGTAGGATAAAGCTCTCCAAAATCTTGTGAGGGGTTATTTTCAAAAGCTATTGAATTGCTTGCAGTTTTCTTCAATGTTTGGAAGAAGTCGCAAAGAATTTCCAGCTGAGAAAGTCCAGGCTGACACTTCATGAGCTTTAAGGGAGCAGGTAGAATAACACCTCAGTGGGATACATAGTTCTTGTCACTTGCTAATAGCTTGATTTATTTTAGTACATCTCTTTCATTAAGAGGTATGAATGCTTTGAAACTAAACTTCTAGAGACAATTTGGCTTGGAATTATATTCACCATGACTAAAAGTAGTACATGTTATTAGTCTCCCGAATGTATCATGGAAGGAAATATATTTTTAGGGGTATTTATATTTACAACTAATGCAATATGAGGGCTTTATCTAATGGTGCAACACATGGAGAAAGTATTATATTCAGTAATAAAGCAAATAAAAATAAAGTTAGTGGTGATATTTAGGCAATGAGGCCAGCTACAGAACAAATATACAGGGTGAAATTTTAATTAGAAGAGAGACTGAAGTGTAAATACCTGAATATAAGTAAAGGAAGGCAACTAATCAATATCAAAGAATAAAGACATTTATGGCCCTACTGTGCTGAAGTTTTAAAGGGCAAAGCAATCAGTAAAATCAGTAAATATGCCTGTGTCATTATTTTTGAAAGGTTCCTGAAAAGGAGTATGGGAAATATTTCAATAAAAACAAACAGATATATTCAAAGTAATAAAACCTAATAAAATGTAAATGTATCTTCCCTTCCCTTGTATTGAAATCTGTGTTTTTCATTTCCTTTGAGTGAGCTCAGGGGAGTTATAGGACTGATTAGAAAGAGCATCATCACTTGTTCTGTTGCTCAGTGCATCATGAATGGAGTAAGGCTTTTGGAGTAACACTTTCTCAAGTCAGTAATGCCCACTACTGCATCAGAATCATGTGCAGTTTTCTCCTGTAAAGTCATGAATTTAGTTGATCATAAATCTAACTGATTGGACTTATTAAAAACATTACATTTACCGTACAATATGGGATCCAAAGCCAACCTTGTACGGAACTATGTCCCTGGCAGTGGCCAACATCAGACATAGCAGAGAAAGATAAAAAAACCAAAGGTGCTTGGAATATCAGATAACTATAGAATTGAACTCCTAGTCATCTAAAAAGGGTATTTTTGGCAAAAAAAAAAATTGACTCAATGTTAAACAAACAAAAAAAATTGTATACAGAAAACATAAAATACTAGTATTATCAGTTCATGTCTTTTTGCATACTCTTTCACCTTTTATGTGTATTATAGTAGTTTCAAAGGCTTCCGGGATGGTGGGATGATGGGCACTTGGCCAGCATAGCCAAATCCACCATGTTAATTCAGCAGCCATATCTCTCCCATAGGTGTCATAGTATGATGAGACTTACCCTTGTTGATTTACACAGTTTCACACTGTAAATCTGTGGAAAAGAACCAGACACAGTGCTGTGAAGTCTTGGTCTTGGTCTGCTCACCTTCCTCCCACCTCCAAGTCTAAAAACAGTTGTGACTGGGCAACACTGTGTGCAAAGGGCAGAAATAGAAAACATGCACTGTAGGAAGAATTGTGTTATGTTATTTTAAATCTTAAACCATTCAGCCATGGCATCTGCTAAGAGGAGGCAAAGGAAAAATATTTGCATAAATAACATAAATAATATTACCATAATAATATAGTATGCACACAGCTATCTCAGATGCCCAAGGCAGTAAGTTCATGACTTGCCACAGAGGCATAAAATTTGTGTTCCCATAAACAGAACTGAAGAAAATCTCAGAAGGTTTAAACTGGCCTCGATCCACTGAAACTATGACAAATTGATACTGATATGGAAGTTGATCTGGCAACTGTTCCTTTATTATATAGTTTTTAGATTTATTCAACATACCCTTTTTGAGGTGACAAATTAATGCCTTCCTAGTTTGGGGAGGTTTTTAAAGCATTGTAGTCTGTTGAAATTGGACATTTCAAGTTTAACTTTGCAGTTCAAGTTTCTGCTTTTTAATAAATCTGTTATCATCTAGAAACAGACGGTGATTATCCTGACTCACAGAGAAAAGCAAATTCTGATACCTGCTGACAGAAAGAATTGCTGTCTCTCTAAAGGTGCCAGCACTAAAAGTGTTCAAGCTAATAAAGACTTGGACTGGGATGCTGAATTATTATTTTCACTATTGTATCATATGTCAGCATCTCAGTTTCTTAGCTCTGCTTTACTTGTAGAATCAGGGCTTTTCTGTTATCATGTTCTCTAAATTCAATCAATACTACAATCTTTGTTACAAATATAAAAGTGAAAAATAATAGTAATGTAGCTTTGTAAAATTCTGCAACTTTTTCTCATATAAAAGCTGCAGCTATTCTTTATTGCTTTGACCAAAAAGTATCATCAAGCCATGAGATATAATATCTCTGTCTTTGCTATTTTTAGATTTAGAAATTATTTGATGTTGAAGTTTGCTTTCCTGTATTCAGTTTTAGTCTCTCAAATGCGTATAATACTTCCAAGTGTTTTCCTGTATGCTTGAATGCCATAGCCTTTTAGGCCATTTCTGAAGTCCCTTGGATAATTTGAAACTGAAATTTCAATATACTGCTTGTACTAATAGAAAAAGTCCTTTGTCCATATATATGAAAGGACTTAGGTCACAGCAAAACTCATGCCAAACTGTCAATAATGTCTGTGCATCCACCACAGATCTCACAAGCTCATGATATGTTAAGCGATTGCACTCACACAAGTTCACATATCAAGTCTGACCATGGATCATCGAAGACAGTCCATGGGAAATTCAAAAGGGACAGGCATCTGTGTGTATTAAAACAACTCCTCTCCACCATGTAGGTACCTGCTTGCACAAGTTGTTAGAGCGGTTGGCAGGATTTTAGGTATCTAAATCACTTCAACAGTAAAAATGTTGATATCTGCATCCCCTCAGATGCCAAAGTGAATTAGGCAAGATTTTGTAGATCATAGTTTTAATCTTAGCCAATTAAACATGAAGTTGAAGTGTATTCTTCTTGGGGCTTGGAGTTCGGGTGTGGGTTTTTTTAATGGGACAAGCCATTTGCCTTGCTTTGATATCTATCCTGTCCTGTCAACATGTCCAAATGCTTCGGAAAGGCAAACAATTGATATTTGAAGGTTAAGATACAGCACTCACTAAGGCGGTGGAATGAGGCAGAAGGAAATGCACCGGGCTTCCTGTCCATATATTCCATCTTAGGAGTCCTCTATGAAGCAGGCAAACATCAGCTATTGAAATTGGTGTCTATTTGATAAACACACTGTTTTGGCCTTGGTTGGCTTGGGGGCAATTCACATCAATGTAATTCAAGCTGACCTTTCTTGCTCTCCTGACTGAACAGGGAGTTGTGCAGAGCCAACATTAGAAAACAGACTCCTGGAAAAATGGAGATTTGCTTGTGGCAGCATGCAGAGTCCAACATGCCAATGCCAGAGCCCTGAAATGTGGTCTCACTGTCCCTGTAGCTGAGGTGTTCCTCACAGTGGCAATCTCCTCTCCCACAACCAGTGCCACTAGCTCCACCTCTCCAGGGGCAATGACTTGTATCTGTATGTTTGGAACAGCCAAATTCAAGTGTGCCTGCAATGCCATGAGACCTGAGACAGCTCTAAAGTGGGGGATGAACAAATGCTTTGCTCCATCCCATTTGCCTTGTTTCTTCCAGCAACAATCCCAAAGCCACAGGCCAGCACAAACCATTAGTCTGGCATAGCTTTATCAGTTTCTTAAGCTACCAGAGTTTTTTAGATCATTAGTGAATCAGGCAATGGGTAGGATCTTTGCAGATAGATTTCAGTAAGTTAGATTTTGGAAGTTTTGCTAATGAAGCATTGCAGGAGCAACACGTTCTTTGTTCTCCCTTTCTTGAAAGAGAATGAAATTAATCAATCAGCTTTAATTGTGTTTTTTGTCATCATGTCACAACCTCAGTGTCCTTTTAATTGTGTGGGAACTTTGAAAGCGTTATTCGTGTTATTTAGTTCCAGGGCTGAATTTGAAGGAAGCATGAAGTGTTTTTCTGGACTTTAGCACTGCTCTTACTCACACCTAGCAAATGCAAAGCTATTAGGAAGCAGCTCCCCTGGAATGACCCCACACACAAAGAAGTGTTAAGAAAAAAGGAGTGTTCCCAGTAGGCAGAACTACTCTGATGGCAGAGTATCACTGTTTCTTTTTCTGTTCACATTTCAAATGCAGCTGTCACTATAGTACCCAGGAATCAGTAGAACTAGGAGGCCTGAATTTAAGGCAGTTGATTTGAGCTGGGTTAAATGCTGCCTGCATTGATGGCCATGTAATTTTTGGTCCAGGCATTTGTCAGAAGAAAGGGACAGGTGTACATTTCAATTTTCTTTATGCATAAATATGAAGAAGATACTGTGAAAAAAAATATAGTCCCATAAATGTGTTTATTTCAAATCATCTGTGTATTTCAACCCAAAGGAAAAAACACCTTAAGAGCACAAAATAATGGAACTTCCATCACACAGTTATTAGACAATTTTTAAGATGTGTTGTGATTTCAAAAGGTCTTCAGAAAGAGAGAGTAAATTCAGAATGAATTTACAGTCAGTTAAAATCAGTTAAATTACAAGTGTGTTCTGACATCAGAACACAAGCGATAATATCACCATCTGACCAAGCTGTAGTCATTTGAGTATCTCATGAGCTGATGTTGCAAATAGCTGGATGCTATGCTAGAAAGAGTCAGATTTTCAATCCTCTCTTCTCACTCTCCAGATTGGTGTCCAAATCTAGGAGTTACTCCCACACCTCACATACAGAGTCAGCCTGGGATGTGATTGCTTATTAAAGGGGAAGTTGCTCTACTGTAGATTATTCATATCTTTAACCTCGTTCAGATGTAAAACATACACTGTATGTATTTTTCACCATAATGAAAAAACCTAGTAAGAACCCTTAATATTTTGTGTATATACATAGGACTGATACTGTATGAGGAAGCGAAACTCAAGCTTTTGGTCCTTAAGATCACCTTTCCTATTTGCCAAGAAGAAGCATTAGATATGTTATAAGGAAATATAAGCTAAACAAACTCTTGCTCAGAAGAAGATTATTTACTAAATAAATTCTAAAGCGGGGGATTAGTACAAATATGACTCACATAGAGCAAACTTTAATCCTACACTGGGACAAACACTTCAAAACTAAACTCCACTTAAAAAAACAACACAGATTTGTAGGAGGCTCAGTTCTACTGAGGATTTGGGCTTTTAAATCTCTGAGAAGTTTAAAGATGTACTCTAGGCAAAAGAAATGAGCAAGAAACAAGAAACAGAATAAATCTAAAATACTGTCTGCATGTAGGAGTGTCTCTTCTCCCAACATACAGAATTTCAGTTCCAGTAAGTGAAGTCATAGGTATGTGGGAAGACTGAAGAGTCATACCACAGCAGTGGTTTCCAGCTGACTAGCAAAGTAGCCACTGTCATGTAACAGACTCAGTAGGTAATGCCAAGGAAGTTCAATGGAGAGGGAGATAAAAAACATCAATCCAGAAGAATGGCAAAACCCCCAACACAAAACCTCAAACCACTGCTAAGCCAGCTTGAAGATAGCTAGTGTCTATGCAAAATGTAGGATCTTCTAAAGGTCAGGTGTTTTTATCCAATGAAAAGTTAAAGGGCACTGAATAAAAAAAAATTAGTTATTGCAAAGCATTTAGACATTCTAGGAATCAAACCAGTGGAAACAGCAAATTATCAAATAAAAATAATGCTGAGATTTCTGCTAGGAGAAAATGCGAACATTGCTGTCTCACAGCAACTAACAGGATGGAGACCAATGGGTTATAAATGCACTGTAAAGATTTATTTGCTTAAGCTGAGAGGTGGGGTGTTCTGGTGGGATGTACCTCCAGCCTTTAAAGGGAGCAAACCTTGCATTGCTGTTTCACTCGTGCTCTAGCTTTGCTGTGGGGAAAGGGACCCTTCTTTTGAAGGCATCAGTGGAATAAAACACTGAGGTGCAGGAAAAGTCTCCTCTTTGCTGGCATCAATCTGCAACATCTTACTCTTCAAAGTATCACTGACTCATTGAAATACTGTATACACCCCCTCCGGTTAGTCTCCTAGCTCAAATCAGTAGATTTTCCAGGTTTAGGTTGAAACATGACTCTGTGTGGTTGGAGCATTACCTGTGGACTGTCAGTTTCAAGGATTTAGAGCTTGTCTCCCTAACTTCAGCCTTTCCTCTTGCAAACCAAAACCTGGCCCATTAGGTCACACAATGAGCAAGGATGACATGGCAGCAAAACTGATCATTGACCAGGCTGTATGAGGCCTGTGTCCTGTCAGAGAGGAGCCTCACCAAATGACAAACCTCTAGTTGAATCTTTGCTCCAACACTGATCAATCCCATCTTGCTGGTCAGCAGGTCGCGACATTTTACAAAGCTACCAGCAGAGCTATGGAGCAGAACAATGTGAGGGAGATAGTTTTGTTCCATTTGGCAGCTTAGGTTTGGTGTTTCTGGGAAACCTTCCACTCTAAGACCAAGTTATGGCTCCACCTATTTAAAAGAAACAGAGCCCAAACCTCAGTGGGCAAAGTAAATAAGGTGGTTAATTGCTTATACAATGATTTGACAGCTGCTTTGGGGATAATTAGACTTGGAGGTACCTCCTTAAGTTTGATGGGATTTTACAGTGAATGCTTGACTCATTAGTAACTTCAGTGCACCATCCCACCGTCCCTAACAAGGTGTCAGATTGTTTGGAAGGAGGAATGATGCAGTGGAAAACTGCTTTCAACATCCTTTCTGCAGACTGAAAGATATTTGATAACACTTAAAACCTTCCCTTTCTTGAAATGGCAGGAGAGTCGGTCTACCTGTCTGACTCACCTAGTCAGTGCTGAAATGTTCAGGTACTACAATAAAGAGGGCATATATTTACCTAAGCTAATACATTAATGCAAGATCCTATTAGACCTCAGTTTCAGGACATGCCTTACACTCATTAATTTAATACTAATTTACATTTAGCAGGCCTAATGATTTTATAGGTCAAGGAAACTAAAATATCTTTATTCTCTGGGGTTTTCTTATCTCCTTAGAGTACGCTCGATTTGAGGCAAAAATCCATGACCTGCGTGAGCAGATGATGAATCACAGCATGAGTTCTGGGTCCGGCTCCCTGAGGACTAATCAGAAGAGGTCACTGTATGTCAGGTAAGCGGGAAGAGCTTTCTCCTGGGCATATGTTGGCAGATACCTTGTCTATGACTGATGTGTGTTGCTAGTTTGGCAAGGTAGGAAAGAGGTTTGAAGAACTGCATTGAAATGAACTGAGAAATGCATCAATTTTACAAGCACAGCAGCATTCGTGTGCAAATTGGATAAAAGCCCTATTTGTCCTGTTGTTTAATCTGGCCATTTCAAGTCATTTGCAAAGAGTGTTATACTTCTATAATGATTTGGGTTTATAAGATGAAAATTTCTTACCAGTTGATAGCTCTTTTGATAGCTGAGATGGATATTGTGGTGTAATGACACTATGTGTTTCCGTGTGAGGTCTTGCCCAGACATGGAATGACTGTTCTCGAAAAGAGCACTTTTTCTCCAACACTTTTTTCTTACAAAGCAAGAACAGTTACACGCTTTTCTAAATGCCAGACAATCTGCTGCTATCTCCTTGCATGTGTTTACCCTTCTATTAGTCTATGCTGCAGAGGTACCATGTACCTAGCAAGCTCAAACATGCAGATGAGATGGTAAACAAGCTGGTGCATATAGCTTCAATGGGGTAGTGATTAACATGGTGATTTGCCTAACTGTGAGCAGTGGTTGCAGTTTTGCTTTGACTGTACAAGTCTATTGCCATAATCTATGCTGGGTGAAAAATTGGGTGTTGCCCAGTTGCCCCAGCAAAGTTCTTGCTGCCATTCACACTTTTAGGGATTCATGAAGGCTATGGAGCTCTTGGTTAAGTATTTTAATAATCTTTGTAATTTTGTTTCTCTAGGCTTTCACTTTCAATCCCTGCCTTCCCCCGTCCAGCCTCCCCATGCTCAGCATATAGTTTGAAATTCCTGACAATCATGAAGTAGAGGGAAGCAATTTGTCAGCCTCTAGGCAGTAATAATTTTTCACAGGGGAGCTAATTCAGGTGATAACATTGCAGAGATCCAATTAAGGATAAATTTTACATTTTGTCATTATGGTCTCAGCATGAAGGGGTAAGGTACCAGAGGAGAAAGGGAAAACTTAAAGGTTAGCATGAATGGTCTTGTTCTGGTGGGCAGCAGCCACATGAAGCACTAATTGGTACTGCTACCAGAAAAAGCAAGGACTGAAAGGATGTGGATCACTGTTACCAGTGATCTTGCTGTTGGACAAGGTCAGGTTGGAAGTGGTCTGGTTTACAATGCATCTGTAACCTTCTCTGACCTTAAGTAGTCTTTTTCCAGACCAAAAACACAGTGATTTTGTTGTCAAGAGATTTGGTCAGCTCCCTGATTGTGCATTTTATGGAAAGCTAAAATTGGATGTCTAGGGATTGATCCAAGCTTACTTTAACTTGAGGTAAGCTAGGAACCCACAATGTGGGGAGCAATGGTACAAAATGTCCAAGCCACCAATTGCAGGTTAATTCAGGTGCACACATAAAGGGCCAGCAGAGGGTCCTGAACAACTTACTGGTTTGAACTGCAGCAAAGCTCAATTAACCCTGTATCAGTATCGACCTGGTAAGCTCTGCCGAGAACTGAGGCTTATTAACTTGCACACTGAGCCAAGCTGAGATATCTGTACTGCATCGGGACTAGCTTAGTTTTTTCTGTGTGGAATTGCTCCGTGCACACTGATGAGCCTGGGTTTCTGCTAGTTCATGAAGTCTGGCTGTGGTCTGTCTTCACTAAGCTGCTATGCCCTGGTGCTTCACTGCAGGAGTCTTTGAAGTCTTAGCTGCTTATCTAAATAGCACTTCCCAAACCACAAATGCAAAACCTGTTCTTTTATTCCAGAGTTGTTCCAACAAATGCCCCAAACCTCTGAAGCAGAAAATCACAAAAACCTCAGTCACTTTTGTTAGCATATATTTTTTGCATTCAAACCCACGCAGTTGGCTGTGTCCATGTCTAAGCAGTCTGTTTGAGAGGCTCTGTATTTTGAATATTATTATAATGTATTCATAGTGCAGTAGCACCTGCAGCATTGTGCCTGGCACTGTTAGTTCAATTCATATACCTTAATTACAAAGGTAATTTATGTATATGTTAGGCACTAAGGAAAAAATAAATGTGGCTTCAGAAGTGTGCTTGTTTTCAGTGGGGACAATGTTCTCTTTATGGATAAACTCTTTACAGAAGGGAACCCATGTGAAAAGATGGGATCTAGCATTTGGTTTCTATTCTTACAACTCAGGACATGTCTATTTCAATGGATTATTTTGGTCAGCATGTGCAAGAGAACTAGAGGCAAATTACCATATGTTGCTGTAAATCCGTAGCTGTATTGCCAAGTTTATGATTCAAATTTGCTGTTTTCCTTTCTTTTTAGTGTATGTATGTAGTAGTGTATGATGTAGTGATTTTGCTGTCCTTCACTGACTATGCCAAGCACAGTTATTTTTCAGCCAGAGAGCTTAATCAAAGTGAGTAACTATACTCTAGCCAAGGCAAAGTATGACACTTCAGGAGAGAATGGAGGAGTAGGAAATGCTGTTAATCCCTTAGGGAGCCTGCAACCTCTTTGTCACTAAATCTTTCTGTTGAGGAAAAGAAACACAGAAAGAAAAGCAGAAAGTGAGGGAATAGATATGAAACAGAATTATTTTTTTTTTTCTTTATTTGGTGGTGAAAGTGAATTGATTTAAATTGAATTCAATAAGTGAAATAATGGGCTAAAATAAATTCAGCTATTATCGTTTTTAAGTCATTGGAATTCAGTCATCAGCTCATGATTAATGAGGGAAGTAAACAAACCTATCACCAGCTAAATGTGCTCTATCCATACATACCGGTCTTTAGTGGTTCTTATGCAAATTCATGTCTTCCTTTTTGTCTCTTTGGCTCAAGGTTTTAAAATTTTCTCTTGTGAGATTACATATTTGTCTGCCTTGAAATAAACACATGCTTTACTTTGTCCTTCTAGGTCCATACCAATAGTCAGATTTTGCAGGGTACATATAGTTACTGTGGCTACTCTTGGGAAATGGCTGGTCATGTTATTTAACTCACAGGCTATGGAACATGACAGGCTTTTGAAGAGTTAGGCATCAGAGAAGTACAGTCCTTTAAAAAGTTTTGTGAATTTGAGCAGCCATTGAAACTTTAATATAAAATTACCAAGCTTTGGAGGAAACTGAGACCTTAAGGGTTTTTCCTGTTGATTTACTAGATTCCTCCTGAGCTTAAAGTACTTCTGCTAGATTTGTGAGGGTAAAAGTAGATACTTCAGTAATTGCTACTAGACATACAAAGAAAATATTTTCAGGAATCATCTGACATCCAAGACTGCTGTCTTAGAGTCTGTTGGCTTACAGATGAAAAATAATTGTATAATCTTAGAATAAACAGTCACTGCAGCTTTTAAGCCTTATTTGAACTAACAGCTTCTGAAATAATGTTTATATTTAAAAACTACAGTTATCCAAAGCCACAACCAGGCACTGTTGAGGTGTAGAACACTCTGCAGAAAAAACTCAAAAGCTTCACATCCTTCCAAGCCCTTTCATTGACACTTCACTGTTTTAAAATCTGTTCAGTGCTGTCAGTGACCAAACATCATTCCACATCATCATGGCTCCTCGATGCCCTTTCTGAAGGGACTGGTTGAGATTACTGAAATGCAGATATTTAAACTTCAGCACTACTTTAAATATATCTGCACAATGTGAATGGTACAGTTGGCTGTAAAGGTGGGGATGGAAGTCAGGGGTGGGGCAGGACTGGATCTGGCTGTAATGTCAGAAGAAGCAATTCTGCTGCTGCCTCTCCACTGTACAGGGAAGTAGATTACAGTGGGAAGCAGGCCCAAAGGCAGAGCCTCTTCCCAATAAGATAAAGAATATTATGATTAACCTTTTAGTTCAATCCATGATGCACTATCTATAAAAACTATGCTTAGTGCAAAGAGATGTCTCTTAGTCCACTACATTTTTGTCTTCTAGCTGGAACTAGTGCTAAGCATTTCATAGTTTTGATAGATATGTGCTATATAAACACATAGTATTATGTGTTAAAAATGAATATGTTCTGGTTCATTTTTTATGAGCCACGAGGAAAAAGAATATGAAGATTTGCCATAGCAACTTAGTAGCAGCAAAAAGGAAGCCAAGACCAAGGTACTTAGGGTTGTTTACTCTGATTCCCAGTACAATGAATTCTCTGTTAGGTATTACACACCTTTATACTGACTTCCTGAACTCAGAAATTAGCATGTTGCTGTATCATAGAATGGTCTGGGTTGGAAGGGACCTTAAAGATCATCTAGTTCCAGCCCTTCTGCCATAGGCAGGGACACTTTTCACTAGAGAGACTTTGATTTTCAGCAAATCACAGACATTCTCACTTATGAAGTGTGTAGAGTTACAACTGAAGTTTGGTTGAGGCAGTTTGTGGAGATTGAATCTGGTATCTGGGACTGGGTTTATGCAATGCCTGATACAGCCACCATTCAGTCTCCCTGTCTTTTGTGAGGCAGTAAACACCCACAGGCCACTGAACTTAAGGTTAGGGCTCCATGGGCAAAAATTCTCCTGGAAAACTGCACAGGTAGTTGCAGTACAATCTGAAATTCATATGAGAAATGCAGCCTTGGAGACATCACGGTAGTGAAACCTGAACACATGATAACATCAGCCTGGGTGATGGAAAGCTCTACTGTGTAGGTCTGAGAGGTGAAATGTGATAAAGATACAATTGCAACAAGGGTTTTCAGAAGGAAGTACTAAGGGAACCAGAGAAATTTTCATAACTTAAGGAGAGGGAATATTTTTCTTGAGAGGTGTATGTGTGTATATATATATATATATATATATGCATATATATATGAAGAAAATCCAAATAGGTCTGTTAGTGTTAAATATATGCTATATCTACATACACACTGCAAAAAATTTCACTTAAGCTAGTTGCCTAGTATCTCTCTTGAGTCAGTGGAGTGCACTTGGCACTTTCAGAGTACAGTTCATCTCATCCAGAAGTAGACATTGAAAATTGCTCAGGCGAATCATGCCCTAAAAATGTCTATTTGTCATAGTTGAGTGGAAGGAGCCTCAGGTGATTAGCTGAGATGTAAACATCTATATTAGAGACACTTCAAGTTGTGTGACCTGAATCCCACCCACACTGAAAATCTTTCTCTATCACACACATACAGAGTATTCATATACATACCTACAAGAAGCTGTAACATCAGGATCTCCAACTGTTGTCTATGCATTCTTCTGCAACATAGCTTTGAAACACTGACAGTCTAGTTTAATTAGGCTGGTCTGTTCCCCATATTCTTATCCCTCAGGATTCCTTCTGAATTAATTTGTCACTTTAGTTAGTGCTTCTGACGATCCACGTATGCTCAGTGCATGGTCATCAAGCTGGATGAGTTTATGACTCCAGCATCTCACTGGAGATCACTCATCTTTCAGGATTCAGAGCACTGTAGGTCAATCCAGATTTCTCGAGAGCAAATGTGAGTGAGTTTGGCATCTAGACATTACTTTTTTGTTTTAATGAGGAAATAGCTATGGCTTACCTAGCCATGCCTGTACTTTAATAGTATGATAGAACTATTAGAATTCCCTTTACTGAACAGTAAGTGGAGAAAAGTGGAATTTTAGTACAGTTTGTTCAACTACCTCAGATTCCTAGGCAATTGAATGGTCCAAATTTTAGCACAAAATGGAAACATGCATTCAGAAAATTTGTCATAAATGGCATAATGCAGACATGTTTGGAAATGGCCAGATAGGTATGCACATAAACTACACTCCTGAAACAGCTTATTGGGCTTGAAATTCCTTTTCAGACTGGAAAATTGAAACCTGCTTGGGACGTTACTCATTTCACACATACTAGTTGAGTATGAGTTTCTGAATATTCAATTGCTACACTTTTTAGCGGTTCTTCCTCTTAATATAGATTATTTTCCAGATCCTCCTGGCACCAGTATTCTCACTGGCATCAGTGAGAGCTGCTTGGAATCAGAACCAAGAAAATAGGTTAAATCTTTTATTTTTTCAAAGCAAGGAGGGTCAGTCTGTGTGTTTGAGAGACCTTTTCCCCAGGGGGAAGTTTAGAAGCTGAACAGTATCATTGAAAAACTATTCACTCAGGTCTTCATTATTTATCAGAAACACAGAGGAACAGTGAAGGATGAGGGATATGCTGAAATACAAGAATCACCTAAGGCAATGGGCAATAAATCCAGTAGTTATTATTTATTACTTTGAATTTCATGTTTGGAGAAAAAAGAAAACATGTGATTATCTGTAAAATGAAGAAGGAAGATGGCACCAATTCTTGTCTTTGGCAACACAAATGTGATATTTTCTTAAATAGTTCAAACTGTTTATGTGCTTAGAGGCATTTTCAAAAATTACCATGTCCATCATTCTGCTGCTAAGAACAGAGTAAAGGAGAAATTAAAAATTTCAACTGAAAATTAAAGGATGGAGTATATCTGGAAAGAGACTGTTTAGTTGGGGGCTTTTTTAAGGTGGCCTCTCACTGATGTCAGTGGGAGCTGTGAGCATTTCACACTTCTTTATGTTCTGTCTGTGAAATTTTCACAGGTCCATAAATGAAATGTCTTAACTATTAATTGAAGTGTCTTAACTAAGACTCACAATGCTGATGCCACTCTCAGCTGTAAAATGGATGTGTGAATTATTAATCTCAGACTACTCACAATTCAAAGGCCTTCAGGCTTATGGTTTGATGGCATCCTGGTGCTAAGAGAAAACAACTCTGAAATGTGATGCTGTAAATATAACAATATGCCTCAGCAATAACTTAGAACTGTAAAAATCAATATATTTGATATATAGTCAGTTGAAACTATTTGCCACTATAAGCTACTACAGTTTTTCCTACCACTTACTACCTTTCTTATTCATCTGACGCTTTTTTGCAGTGTTGATACTAATGAACAGTTAAGGAAAAATGAGGTTTGTTTGCAATTTTTAATAACATTTCACAGATAAAGAAGAAGCAGTTAATGAAGAGTGAAAACTGAACATGTAAACACATCAGTCAAACAGTCTCATCTCTGCATCTGACACCACCTCTTTCCTTCACATCTTCATGTTTATCGTATCTGCTGCTCTTAGTTACCTTCCAGAGATGAGGGTGCAATGCACTGTTAGCTGCAGCATGAACCAACAGCCCAGCAAGCCTTTTATCAATGGATGTTTCTCCAGTGGTGCCAAAGGGAGGGAAAAAAACAACCTGATTTATTTTTATGTGGATTTGCAAATCATTGACTACTTTGTGTTCAAAATTGTGAGCTAACGCATTCAGTACTGAGCACCTCAAAGGACTGAGCCCTGTGTAAATAAATCACAACCTACAATAATCTGAGATAATAAGCTCTGCCTAAAGTTCAGATAGAAAACAGAATATAAAACAGCTCCTTATCAAAGTAATTCTTGCCTAATTCATCTTATCTTTATATTATAAGTAATTTTTTTTGGATTTTAAATAACTGCCTAAAACCTGGGATCATGTCATCAGTGCTGAATTATTAATGCCTGCTGAAACAGCTTTTCTATTAGCAACTTCACTAGGCATAAGCAGTACATACTTCTGACCATCTTCCTTATTATTATGTTTCTTAAGTTATTAAAATATTGTCCTAGAACAGTTAATGTGCTTGACATAATGCCTGCTCTACAGAAACAGCACACCTTTTTCCTTTTCTTTAGAGATGTTTTAATAGCTTTTCATTGCACATATATTCTGCTTTCCAGTTCCCTAGAGGGACTGCCTGCTTTCTGCTTCGAAGACTAGAAAGTGTCAGCCAGAATAATAGCCAAGCCAGAAGAGGATGAGAATGAAGAACTTGGCCACATATGGGAATATGATTTGTTTGAAATTTTTATAACCAAGATAGACACAGTTTCAGCCTCATTTCTAAGCAGAGACTCAGAACATGATCCATCAGTGCAGGGGGGTGGAGGTGAAAGTGAAGATAAACTGTCTGTGGCTTAAAATGGCTGAAAGTGAGTCAGCAAAACATGCATTTAAGCTGTGTCTGTTCTATGTGGAAAAGCAGTCTTATCCAACAAATAGTTGCTTATGATGTTTCCATGTCAACAGCTATAATAGGACACTGTCAGTTTGTACAGTTCTCAGCTGGAAAAGTACAAGACAGTAAGTTAGACCACAAACATAGAGGAGAAAACCCACTGAAATAAAAGCTTGTATGAGTACAGTCAAAACCTGGAAATCTAAATATGTCCATTGGCACATAGAACAGTGTCCAGTGTGAGAGAAAGAAGTAAGATGATTAGCCCCATTGAAGAGTTTTCTACCTGAAGTCTTACACAGAAAAGTCATAAAGCCATTGTAGAACAGGCTCTCCAAATCAACTGTATTGAAAAAAAGCTGAGAAAACTGCTGAAACAGGACATAGCACTGATGAAATGGGCAGTGGGAGTTCCCATTCAAAGTTCTTTTCACAAAGGGAGATGAGGAGGATCGTTCTTCTCACTGCAAGGAAGTCCATCTATGAGAAAGCAGGCCAGACAGCTCAAGTGATGAGGCTAAGTGGGACCAGTAGGCTTTTCTGACCCTTTTCCTTCTCATTTGAAGTAGAAATTACTGTACTAATACTATGGTGAGCCTGGGAGGATGTGGGGAATTGCCTACCTGAGCTAGGGATCATAGGGATCTCCTCTGCAACTCCATTTGGTTGGTAAGAGCATGGTGCTCACAACACCTAGGTTGCAGGTTTGATCCCCATTCCGGCCATTGAGTTAAGAGTTGGACTTGATGATCCTTGTGGATCCCTTCCAACATGGAATATCCTGTGATTTCCTGGCCCCCAGTTTTTTAACAGGGAGAAAGATACTGAATCAGAAAGATCAGGTCCCCCCAGGCCTCACTGACATCATATTCAATAGACCCTGGTATAGATGCAGCTAGTTTACTATGTCTGTTGTGAGTGGTGGTTCTGTGGCACTGCTTTATACTTAAAGCTGGTGTCCAAGGGGACCCAGCTCAGCATGCCGGCCCCAGCAGGCTGCTGTGTCTGTGGCAGGTCTTGCACTGCTTGCCCTGTCTCTATCCCTCTTGCACAACGCTCTCGAGAAGTAGGATTTGATCATCTCTGAATGTGCCTCATATTCAGAACAAATGGAGTAAAACGTTATTTCAGAGGTTAACATATCTGTGTGTGTCTGTGTACGTGTGTGTGTAAATCTGAATTCTGCCATGTCTCCATCTCTTGTGAAGACTCTCATTGTGTCTCACACTTCTCTTACAAATTCTTACTCTAACTGCTTTATCTACTAATGTAGCAAATAAAAGAAGACTATCAGAGTTATCTGGTGAAGAATTTGCCAGATGTTCCTCACTAAATAGGAATTGTAATACCTCAACATTCACCTTCTTTCCACAGATTCTATTTCTTATGCTTTTTAATTGACCTTGCAGGCAACGACACTCCTTGATCCAACACACCTGCTTAGCACCACATACTTACTCCTATACAAAGCCCTGCTTACAGAGAAGGCAATAACATATTGCTATTTCTCTTCCCACATCATCCTTCTAGTTGTTCAAAAGAGTCCTGGCATAGTGGGCAGCAGGTGAAAGTTTTATGAAAAAATTAGGACAGAAAGAGTTATCTGACAACATAGAAGGTTTGGGGTTATTTTATAACCTCATATTTCTAACTACGTAGATTTTAGTTCTGTCAAGTTGGAATACTTTTTACCTTGGAGTGCTGCTAATGGTACATGTCCTCCCCATTTTCAAAAAATATCAGTATTTATTTCATTCTGGGAGCCAAAAAGATCTGGGTTGGGTTTTTTTATTGTTGGGGTTTTTTTTCTTTTAAAAGCACTATCTCTACAGCCAGGCTTTTTCTTCTTGATGTCCATGAGACATTTTATAGTCCAGGTAGAGGCTGCAGTGACCCACTGTGGTAATTACTCATTTCTGCAGAGATTGTAAGACAATTTGTACAGAAAAAGATAGTAGGTTATCAATGACAAAATGGAAGCACAGCCTAATGGCCATCAAGCAGTATTTTGCCTCTTTCTTGCAGATGGCTCAAGCTGTAAAGCCATATTTCAGTCCTTTCAGGTGTTCCCTTCCAAATCCAGCCAGTCCAGACTGTTTGTCTGTCATACTCCCTGTTGCTGAGAGTACTTCAGGAACTATTCTTGTGAAAAATCAAGTTTAGAACTGAAAAATGTCTTTGGTTTCTTCATGTATTTCTATACAAGAAAAAGGTATCTGTGTGAACCCATCTTGAAAACAAACTGAGACTAGACAGAATCAAAACCATTTTCAGTAGCACTGCAGAAAACATGGTAGAAGCAATGTTTCTAACAGGGTTTTCAGGTTCAAAATGCAATCACCCTTTCAGTGTAATCACTGAAAGTGATTTTTCCTATGCTATCCTGGCTGTCAGAGCATTGCCACATCCATTGAGAGCTATTGGGGCAAGAAGGCTCTGCTGCAGGGGGAAGCTGTGGATGTACCATCCGGTGAGATGTCCTGGAAAATACATTTGCTCTCCAAGTTATTCTGCCCCAGTGTTTCATCCAGACATGACATTACAGAAGCATTTTATGACATCTACTTGTTATTAATTTAAAAACAAATTCATTACATTATTAAATAACTTAATACTATATATTATTTAGGACTCTAGTGTCTGATCCTGATTTCACATCTGCCCTTGTTTACAGGGAAAAGGATGAGCTGCAGAGACATGACCAAGGTCAGAACTGGGTTCCTAAAACCTCTGTCAGAGTTGTGGGAAGCAGCATGACTTCAGTGCACGGTGCTTCTTCAGATCTGATTCACATGGGTTTCATTGTGCTTAAGTTAGCCTCAACTAAACTGCAGTTAGAGTCATCAGTCTTTATCCTGGTTTAATCCAGAACCATGAGATGTTCCAGGAATAAAAATTAGAATTCTTCCTTCATCACTGATATTTGCATGTGGTTTCATATCAAAAGCCTTGTGAACTTCAGCAGATCTTTCAGCAAAACTGAACTGGACATGAATTTTCTTGATAAGTCTTTGAAAAATCTATTCCCCTACTTATACTTTAATAATTAATTAGAAAATCAGTAAGAGAAGCAAAATAATAATTAATAGAAGTGGACCCTTTCACGCTTCATATGAATTTCTGTGTTGGGCTTCCTATCCAGTCAAGATCTAGTGGTTACTGCTAGAAGATGATGCATCAGTTGTCAGTCCACAGCTCACTACATCTCCTGATGCAGGTGCAGTAACCATAGGTGATAACCTTCCATGCAAAACAGGCATGAAACCTGACTGTGAGGTGAGTTTCACTGGTTTAGTGGCAAATAACTGTTCTTTCCTTTAAATCTGATCTCATTTGTCAAATGCCTGAGAATTCCTTGCAATACTTGAAGGATATGTTGCCATTTCACATTGGCAAATAAGTATGAGTTTATATTATAGCTATTGTGTTAATGCAGTCATCTTTTATTTTCTTGATGTTTTTCAGGATTGTAGTTTACCTTATATGTATTATTGTTTGATGCTAAAATTTAGAATATGTTTAAACAGAACATATTTAGACATACCAGGATTTCTATTTACCCTCAGTGATCAATTTATCTGCCTTTTTCAGTCTGCTGCACCACAGGCAGACATCATTTAGAAATACTCACTTATAGGGTCACTTTAGGACTATCAAAAGAGTTTAAAAATTTCAATAAAATTCAACAGATAGTTTTGCCTTTAGTGAGGATTGCAGCAGCTTGGGCTCTAAGAAATCAGGAGAAAATAATATAAAAGAAATAATCATTAGACAGGATGTTTTTCTCACTGAAAGCATGAAAGAATAGGCAATTTGACTGAATTTATGACTCAAACATTATCCAGCATAATGCCAGAACCATTGCTTAATTTAGAGTCTGTAGAAAATTGGGTTTTTTCCTCTCAATAGAGTATGAAAGTCTTGTATGGTAGGTGGATTTTTAGCTACTGCAATTTTAATTTTTCTGTATTGACATTCCTAAAGACATCAGGCTTGGACAGACATAATATGTGCCCTTTTAATGTGGACAGTGTTCAGAAGGATCAAAGTTTCTTTTCCCTAAACTTCTTAATTGCTATAATTTCCTTACTTCAGTGCAACAGCTTTTAATTTGCATTAAGATGAGCAAAAGGAAAATCCCTGCTTGGTTTGTTAGCATTTGAATTTTTAGGAAAGAACACTTCAGTTATACTCAGGTTTCAACACTGCTTTTTTAGGAAATTTTATAAAATATTAACTTGCTGCAGTTGCACTTTTAGTGTTCCATCTATGGAAATGCACTATACACCCCAGCTTGTTACACAAAAGATTTGCATTCATTTTTCCACTAGTTGCCTTGAGATCTAAATATATTCCAGAGCTACAGAGGGCATCAATTTGAAATGGAATTATGTTAGCTTTAGGAAGAGCTGACTGATAAGTATATGGAATATGGGAAATACTCTAGATGCGTTTATTAAACATTCCATAATAATTACATCTTCTAAAAATCAGTAAAATCCATCTGCAGTCACTATAACTAATGGCAATGTGGTGTGAATCAAGGAATCATACGCTGCCATAGCTCAGACAAAAATCTTCATGCTAGCAAGAATTTTACTCCGTGTTACTGTTTAAAGAACACAAGGAATTTTCCATTCTATCTGAGTTCTTTCTTCAGAAAGAGAAGTGGTATCATTCTGGAATTGAGGAGCTCAGAATCTGCATTGATTTAGGACCTAAAGTACACAGTTATTTTTAGAGAGATATGGAGTGCTGCTGGAACACTACGATGAGCGGTTTGTCCATTGTGCTACACCCACTTACAGTTATTGCAGATAAATAGATTTTGAATAAATCATCTCAGACTCCTTCAATCACCAAGCCCTGGAGAGTATGATGTCAAACTTTATCTGAAATTTCTGAATTAGATAGTGTGAAAAGCAGATGAACTTTTTCTATTGCAGCCAAATGGAAAAGGAGATTCACTAGGAGCAGTTTTTCTAATGGGATCAGAGGAATACTTCTAATGCTTCAGTTTCAGATCAACGTGACCCAGGCTCTGGTTGTAGCTGTGATGTGTCATAAGAAAACCCCAACAGGTTTAAGAAAAGGATAATCCAAACTCTCTCTCTCTCTCTCTGACTTCTGACATATTAAGGTACTGGAACTGCAAGTTATGAAGAAAACTCCATTGAAAACATATCACTACATCCTTTTCTTTGAAAGCATGTCAAATATCCAGCCTTCCATCCATTTTTACTATGAGAGAGGCAGAACAAAGAAAAATAAAATTATGGAGTTTGCAGTGCTGTTACTTCTCTGCAGAGCTATTCTGGAAATGAGCTGATAGCAATCCCAGCTTAGTGAAATCTGATCTAGAGGTGTAGCCTTCTAAGTCAAGGACTTTGTCTTTTCAGTCAGCAAAGAGGAAGTATTTCTTGTAATTGTGTCTTTATTACATACCAAAAAGGCTACACCCACAAGAATGGTTCAGGAAAAAAATGCTTGTGGTCTCTTTGAGTATTACTAGAAAGCAGACTTGCTGATGTTTAGGTCAAATACTTCAGTAAGAGTCTCTCTGAGTGATGTTCATACAAGAAATTTTACAGCCTCTCAAAGTGAAACACCGGGTATGCTTTTCTTGTTGAGCTTTACCTCTGATCATACTGTGTACATGATAAGAGGACTTTATGGGGAAAGATCACTTAAAAAATGAGCTGTGCAGACTGTTCTTGGAAGAATGAAGTACCAGCAGAAGCAATTTAGTATCATTAGATCTGGATAAGTATTTGTATGAAAATATAAATACTTTTTAGATAATCATGATAGTCTGAGACTTAAAGATTCTGTATTTCTGTAAATTATTTTTTTCTAGTGCGGGTACACAGTAATCTAATCATATCCAATTACAAGAATAATGGAAACTTTATTTGAGTTTATTAACTAATTTTAGAATTTGTTTTCTGATTTCTTAGCATTTTTCACTGATAAAAGCAGTCATCTACCAGGCAGGCTAAAGTTTCATCTGCCAGTATTTTGCTTGACATAGATTTTGCTAATGGCTGATTAATAGGTGATTTTCCTTGGTAAAATAAAAAAATTAATGTTTATTGTTTTGAGTGGCAGAGAAATTGTGATCTGTAGAAGGGGGCTGTTCTTTACATTTTCTGAAGACTTATCAAATTGTACATCATTGTTTTATGGAAGGAGATCATTTAGTTTGACTCCAGTGCATTTGCAGCTTAAAATTACAGTAATTAAATACTTATGATAGCCTCATAGAATCATAGAAAAGTTTGGGTTGAAATAGACCTTAAAAATCATCTAATTCCAACCTCCCTGCCACAGGCAGGGACACCTTCCACTAGATCAGGTTGCTCAAAGCCCCATTCAACCTGATCTCAAACATTTCAAGAGATGAGGCATCCACAGCTTCTCTGGACGTCTTGTGGCTGTGCCTTTCCACGTTCCCAGTAAAGAATTTCTTCCTAATATCTAATCTAAACCTGCCCTGTGTCAGTTTAAAGTCATTTTCCCTTTGTCCTGAAACTACATGCCCATGCCAAAAGTCCTCTCCAACTTTCTTGTAGACCCACTTCAGGTACTGGAAGGTGCTGTAAGTCACCCTGCTTCTCTTATGAGGAAAAGAAAGTAGTGTTAGAAGGATGTGTTTCCTGTTTCTATTTCCTCTTAGGTGCCTGTTGGAAATACTTGTCTCCAGGAGTGGAAATGACTCCTATTCCCTTTACACAAGGGTTAAATGTCTCCTGGAGCACAAGCCACTGAAACATACATGGAAAGGGAGGTGTCTTGCCTCAGTGAAGAATGAACATTCTTGTGGATATGGGTAGTCACTGTATATTAGATAGTATGTTACTAAAACTGCCTGGAAGACTTCCACATAGTCACTACTACAGATATCTAATCATGGATAGTCCTATGGTCAGATCAATAGTTTTAGATTTAGAAAGCTGGAGTTTGCTTTCCTTCTCTACCTGGCCATCCCCATGATGTCCTGGGACAAACAATAACACTCCCAGCAAATTTGACTGCCTTGTGCTTAGCTTACCTCCTCCAGGACACACAGGGCCTGCAGCGCTGCTCCCCAGGGTATGAATCCATGACCCATGACAATGACAAGATTAATCTGTTAGAGCTGCAAGGACTTCGCACTTGTCCTTCTTGACTCCAGTTGGCCATACATAACAGGCATAGACCCCAGGATAGACATTCCATTATAGATCCCTGTGATACCCTACTTCACACTGTCCTCTAGGTAAAGTATGATTCATTAACCACAGCCCTCTGAGACTGATATCTGGCCAGTCTTTTATCCAACTAGTTGTCCATCTATCTGGACCATAATGCTCTGGCTTGGATACAAGAATATTTCTGGATACAAGAGTATTTCCTGATACAGGAATCAGAAGTCTTATCAAGGTCAAGGAAATGACATCCAGTTTTCACTTTCATCCACAAACACAGTCATTTTATTCTAGATGGTCATCAGGTCTCCGAGACATAATTTACCCACAGTCAGTTCATGCTCACTGTTCCCAGTCATCTTTTTCTCCTCTGTAATAGAAATTTGATCCAAATGATTTTGCTCCTTGACTTTCTATGTCACAAAAAGAAGGTTGACCTGCCTGTAGTTCCCCAAATCATTTGGGCTTTTTTTAGAAGGTGGTTTTGACATTTCCAGTCATTAGGGACTACCCCCGATCTCCACAATCTTTGTGGAGATGGCAGAGGTCTGGCTGTGACTTTGGCCAGTTCTCTCCACCCCCTTGGACACAGCTCATCATGTCCCATGGATCTACATGGGTCAGGTTCAATTGCCAGTCACAGCTGGTCATTCTTATTCCTGAACCGCATCTCCAAGCACAGCACCCTGGGAGACCTTGTTGGTGAAGACTGGGACAAGGAAGGCATTGAGCTGATCAGCCTTATCTGTGTCTGCTGTCACTAAGTCATCTGTGCCATTCCACAAGAGACTCACATTTTCTTTGTTCAGTCTTTCAAGTAAGGTAGGTGTAAAACCTCCTGTTGATCTTGACACCCCTTGCAAGCCTCAACTCAAGCAGAGCTTTGGCTTTCCCAAAACCAAGCCTCACATGCTTGGGCAACATTTCTAAATCCCTCCTGTGTAGCTGTCCCCATATCCATCCCTATATACTGCATTTTTGCATGTAACATGGCGTGCCAGTGGTCAAGCATCACACAGTGGTATCTTCCCAGCAGCTCAAATTTTTTAAAAAGTTCAAGTTGTATCTTTCTTTTGCTCATGTTTTATTGGTTCTCTATACATTAAATCAGAGTCATTACAGTTGGTAAAGACCTCTAAGATCATTCTGTCCAACCATTCATTAACCCTGCACTGCCAGGACCACCACTAAACCATATCTCTGAGCACCACATCCTCACACTTCCTGAACACTTCCAGGGACAGTGATTCTGCCATTTTCCTCTTTTGAAAGGTATTTTCCATCATGCCTTTTCTTATGCTCTAATTGGTTAACATACATGAAATATACATATGACTTGAAATTATTGATATCACTCTGTTGTGTTCTTGCTCTATTCATCTCTTTAGTGTTGTATTTGGATGGTTCCAGGTCTCCACATCTTTCTCCATAGTATACTGAAGGTACCTTGTGTAAATTTCCATCAGCCCTCTGATGAACAAGGCAACTTGCTCATTATTGCATTATCTAAGACTTCATCAGTCATGCCTTTCAACTCTTTATTACTTCAGTGTCACAACTACACTCATAACATTTCGTATCCTTCACAGCCATGCTTTCGTGTCTGCATGGAACTTAGAGTGAAGAGGATGGAATTTGGGCTGTCTAGGAATGCACAAACCTAGAGGATGTCCACTGTCATTATAGTTACAGACATCTGTTATTTTGAGGAGTTGAGTGAGAAGCAAATTAGTGAGACTCCACTGCTGAATACTTGTTCCCCAAGAGTTTTGAAATATTAGTCCATCCCTTGATATATATTTCCATTCTTGCAGTCCATTTGTGTGTTTGAAATTAA
This sequence comes from Scytalopus superciliaris, assembly GCA_013400415.1. Lineage (NCBI taxonomy): Eukaryota > Metazoa > Chordata > Aves > Passeriformes > Rhinocryptidae > Scytalopus > Scytalopus superciliaris. Next base: position 236,745 of record VXBX01009505.1, read on the forward strand.
TTTTTCTAGCTTAATTTGGATTCAGTTCCTTCTGGGTTTCAGAAAAAATGGGATTACACTCCTCTAAAGGATTACTCCATTCAGGTCCTTACATCAATATGCAAATAAATGGTAATTGAAAAAAATACACCTCTATCAATGATGGATTTTAATGTTATAAGAATTCTTCTCAGTTGAATAACTTCACCATTCACTTTGCTATAAAAGAGCATCACAATAAATTCTCATTCATTTGATGATCTGGCCAATTTCTCAAATTTCATAAGATAGTTAAAACATAATTAAACCATTTTGAATGCCTTCTGCTTCCGGTCTGTCTTCTTCTCAAACAAATCACCCTCCATAATTAATTAAGTGTGATGATTAATTTTAACTACTTGGAAACATTTTTCTATACCTAATAGAACATACAAATAATGTTGTTTCAGCAACACTTCTTTTAGATTTATGTTAACTGGAGATGAAGAAATGCTTAAATTGCACCAAGGCATGGTAGTGTGATACTCCCCATGTTTTGATGTTCTCAATTTTTCAAGCTATCCCAGACCTTTGTAATAATATAAATCTTTTCACTCTTGTCACTTCACTCCTACCTTATTTTAAATCCTATTCTCATCCTTATCCTTATGCTCTGTAGGCAAGAGATAATCTCATTTTATTTGGTAAACCTCTAGGTTTTGTTTCGCAAAACTCATGGATGAGCTGCTTGTCTTAATGACAGGGAGCAAAATAAGTGAGCTTTGAGATAATCCCATTTGGTGACAGTCTGTGAAGGAGGCTAATGCTTTTTTTTAGGATTTTCCCAGTATTTGGTTTATTGTGTTTGCAGCAAATACTGTACTTTACTCCTTTTTTACTCTTAAAGGAAAGTCTGTGAGACTTCTTTCCATGACACCATTTTTTAAGTGATGTATTGATTTATTTTCATTTATCTCACTGCACAGTGTTTAAGGAATTGATGTTGCCATTCAGCAACATGGCAAGCTCTTGTTCTCTCTCAAGCCAATACAAAACGGATCAAACCTTGAACTACCACTCTCCATACTGAGTAGTTTTCAGTGTCACCCAAGGAGAATAGAATTCTTGGTCCAAGTAGAGAAGTTAGCAGTATGTATAAAAACATTGTTGATGATTGATAGGGAGAGAAACTTGGAACTGACTTTGTGGAAAGCATTTTGCAAGGTGGTTGTGTGAGTAAGCAATCCTCAGACAGCCAGGTGAGGATGCAGGGGCAGAGAGCACAACTGACTCAAATATTACCTGTAGAACTGATTGACATGCACTCAACTTTCAGGCCATTTTATGAGCTACAAGAGCCCAGCTTTGTCATAACACCATCTCATAATACATGGCCCATAGAGGGTGGTCCAAGGTGCCTGACTTAGTTACGTAAATTCTGTGTACGGTAAATGGAAGTGTTGAGTAAGGAATTCAGTTTTGCTGTCCTAAGCAGGGAGTTTGGCCAAATGCATTCTTAATGGATCTCTCTCACAGAGCACAGCAACACCTTAGGGGTGGATTGGGTTCAACCATGCTGCCCTAGATTTGGTTTGCAGGAAAAACTACATGCTAGAATATATCTGAATTCTCACTCTTGCTGAAAACATGGCTTTAGTCCCAATAGTATTAAGTACCAGCTCTTCAGGAATTTGAGACCAAAGTTGTACAAGTAAAGATAGCCACTTTATTGAGCAGCAATGTTGTTTGAAATGTAAGAGGAAGAGATGGTAGTGATGATGATGCTCCTCAGATTTTGCAAAACACTCTGGCAGGGGCATACTCTTTTCCCTGCATTATTGCTATTTCACTTAAAGCCAGCCTGGAATCACTAATGACAAGTCAAGACAGCTCGTTCACCACTGAATTCCTCAGACACCAGCTGAGGAGTCACTATCAACTTCTTTCTCCTAAATTTTAACCTTCCTGACCCCTCAGTCACAAGGGTTTTTCAAGAGGAGGAGTGAAAAATGTCCTTTGCACAAATGGCAACCTGGTGGTTAGGGCACTTTTGAAGACTAGAGAGTTCTAGCTTTGAATCCCTTCAGTGTGCTAAGAAAACTGCATTTATATCTCCCACTTCCTCAATCAATGGTGTGGCTAAATCTTGAATTTCTCATACTCAATGTGTGTCTAACCAGTAGACTACTAAAAAGAGATAATTGTAACATCTGTGGTTTTGAACGGGAATGGCCTTTCCTATTGTCTTTTTGCATTCTTTTTTTTTTTTTAATGTTTGTTAGACTTATCCAAAGCATAGGAAGATTTAAATATATAAAATAAGATTTAAATATGCTCTGGATATTTCTTTGCTTTAAATGTGAATTCCATAAATGTTTAAGTGAGAGAGAGAAACATCCAGCTTCTCACAGATCTGTGAGAGCAAATGGAGTCTAAAATACTTGATCTACTGAAGGAAACAGGAACTCTGAATTTTGCAGTAGGGCTTTGGTGCTTAAATCCATCCATGTTCATTTTGGGCATTAAAAATGATCAGTCTGATTCTTATTTTTCAGCTTTGAGTAACCTATCAGTCTCCAGAAAGTTTTATCATAGACTGTATTTGGTATGCTTTTACCTTACTGTACTTAAAGTGACTATCAAAGAGGTAAGATCAGAAATGGTCCTGATTTTCAGGATCATCTGAAGTTTTCTGAATAGTGATCATCAAGAAAGTCTAAGGCAATTACAATCACAGTCATAGCTAAAGCTAAACCAAATCACATGCCAGCTGCCATTTACTCTCAAAAAAGCCCTTAAAACAGCAGGCCATTTTAAAGATAATATCAATGATTAGCAAAAAAAAAAAAAATCATACTTAATTTGCAAGCCACATTCACTTTAATAAATGCAATTCAATCCAAAATATGATTTTCAGCTTATGCAGGATGATATGCTAGATATGACCTTACCTCACCAACAAAACGATACTATTTCTAAAAATGTGTTTCTGTGGCACAATTCTTTGGATATGACTGTGTAAGCTTGATAATCTAGCAGGGCACTTTGTATCCAGGGCCTTGATTGCTCATGCTGCATTGCTCTCTTCCTCCCAAGCTCTCTTTTGGAGCAAACAACTAGTTCCGTTCAAGGCCAAAGGTGGATAGCTGATTTTTAGGACAGTTAACTCTGGAGATTTCTTGGGGGAGCAGGGATATGGCATCCCCAGGTCTGGATCCCTTTGCTTGACAAAATCTCGCAGACTTTAGGAGAGCCCCATACACCCTCATGCTACTTATTTGGGACAGGCAACACTATTCTGGTGTCATGCTGGTTGGTGAGGCTACAAAATACCTTATACATTGCTTCAGCTACTTTGCAAAAGAAGAGTACTGCAGTCATCAACTAATCATTTCCCAGGGCCATAGGAAATTACATGAGCTCAAAGCAGCCCCGAGCCCAGTGCTAAGCCATGTGGATGGTACGTGCACGAGGGATTAGCCTTGGACAGTGGGGTTGCAAACTAGTTGTCAATACTGAGTACTCTGGTGAAGATATGTCTAGCTGTGTAAATGCAGTCTAATAATAAGACATCTCCACCCTTTTATAATTAACTTATTTTAGGAAGTGTCCGTATTCCAGAAGATCTTCAAGACAAATATCTCAGTCTAGAGGAAATTTGGTAGACAGTGAAACCGTACATCTGGGTTATGTTGATTCAGAAATGACAGGGTATTTTTACATAGATGTCAAGAGTTTTAAGAGCTGCTTATCCCCCCCCAGTGTAATTATTTCACATATGTCCGACACATTCTGTTCAATCTGTGTCTTGTGAGGATCAGTTTCGTGACATTTATAGTGAATATGTACTGTTGTTTCTAATCTTGCTTCTCTTTAAAATTCTGCAGACATTGCAAAAGACGAGCAGCTGTTGCTTTAAAATGCAGATAAGTAGGACACTATGCCACTCACGGGTGCCATCATTACAGAGCCATGTTACTGTTTTCTGTCAGCTAGAAGTTAATTACTTCATTTTTTACCTTGTCAATCATTTAGCAAGAGACAAGAACAAAGATATCTTTAGGGCATGCATGGCATCTTTTTTTCTCCAAGACATTTTTTGCATGACCATTAGGTTGATACTTCTCTTACTTAGTTTATTATGAATGGTAAGCATAGGAAAATATTCCTCAAACATTTTCTTGGATTCTGTTGCTGCAGCATTTATTTAACATCCAATTATAATACTTTATTTTCCCTAGAAATGAAATATTTTTAATAAGTTTTGATAAGCATTTTCTAGGAAATTTCCCTTCTATTCATACCTTTAGCCAAAGGCAAAAAGACCTAGTTTTGTAGTGGGAGATTTTCTCTAAAAATGCGGAATACTTGGGTTAACCGCAAAAAGGCATTAGATGTATTCAACTGCAAAAAGAAATAAGGACATTAGATGTACTCAACAGTTTGGTTAAAATCCTAATAGTGCTAGCTTAGAAAGATGTGCATGCATCAATAATCTTGTAAATCTAACCATATTTAGGTAGGGGTTTTTAATTCTTGTAGGCACTAAGCCTTGTACCAATAAAATTCTATAACAAACAAAATTTAGTTTTGCATTGAAACAATGAGTTAGTCAGTAAGATTTGTGCTTTCAGGAATATTCAGTGCTCTTAAATCTGTGATGTGTTTTCTATCCTTGTATTCAGCGTAATCGTAGAATCACAGAGTAGTTTGGGTTGGGAGGGACCTTTAAAGGTCATCTGATCCAATCTCCCTGCAATGAGCAGGGACATCTTCTACTAGATGAGATTGCTAATAATTCAACACTGCTTGATAGTGGAAAACCAAAATATTAATAAAAATTATATTTAATAAAATTATTTACATTGCTTTGATTTAAAATTCTTAGTAACTGTGCCAAGACTTTCAGATAAAAATTAAGTGCACCATCTCTTTAAATCTAACCATCAGAAGAAAGAAAAAGGGAAGGACATTATGTGAAAGAAGTGTTTTGATAATAACACAAAAATAGTCATATCCACTTCTCAATTAGTGTTTTTCATATCACTAAGCTTTCTCTGAAGGAAGAACTAGGTAAAGAAACAAAGATATAGACAAGAACTTACATAGCCTGAAGAAAATTGTTGTCCCTGGAGTGAATCCCAGCTCTCTATGGGCAGCTGTATCACATATGTACTAGTGGGGTTTCAGGTTGAATTGGATTCAACTAATATGGCAGGGCATAAACATAAAAGTTGTCTTTTATGCAGGTTGTCACAAGCCAAAAGACTACTGTTTCAAGTTACATAGATGAAACCCAAGCCCCAGTGGTGTAGCGTGAATGTGTGAAAGTGAACATGGCCACTAAACTCAGGTCACTGAGAGTACACACTGCCAGGTGTATCATCAAGTGTTTTATCATCCAGTCACTGGACATTTTAAAATCCTTTTACAAGTCTTCTGAGTCAATTTTTGGGTGTTCCACCTTTGATACTTCAGTGCCTCCAGTAATGTTATTGCCCCATTTTTCTTCACCTTTTCTAGATCACTAGATCAATGGTAATTACTCTGTCATGAAAATGAAACCATTTTTTTCCTATTCTTTAGAAATTTACTAATCCATTCACTACATATTCTTTTTCCATTTTGTGATGTTTTGGTGAGGAAGTTTGCTGTAAGATTTCTGGAAATCCAGGTGATATTTCTGGTCCATGGCTTTAATGCTCATAAGCAAGTAGATCTACCTGTCACTCAAGTCAGATTTAATTTATTTGTTGTCTCCTGTTAAAAAACTGGTTTAGTATTTTCCTCTTCCACATGTTTGAGTCATTCATCTCTTCCTGGTAATTTATTGCTATTCATTTTATTGATTTGTTATTAAACTTTTTCTACTGACACATCAAGTGCAGATGGTTCCATTGATTTGACAGGTCTGAAAGGCTCTTCTGTGGGCTCATCCTTAAACACATTCTGTAGTTGATTGTAAATAATTCATTTAGCTTTATTGCTATGGCCTTTTCTTTCCTCAGCTTTCTTATTACACCCCAATACCCTGTGTAATTGGTGTTTAGTTTCTGAATGCTGCAAAATCCTTACTGTAGTTGTCTTTACTGTTCTCCTTCATGGCAGGGAAGTGCCATCTCTTCTTGGTTTATAAAGACAGAGGCAGTATCTCAGAGAAACAGACACTTGATAAACGATGTTGAGTAATGAAACACTCAGGTTTGCAGTTCCTCAAAAATGTCTCCAGCTTTGAGAACAGAACTCCCAGGGACTGTTCTCAGTGATTAAAAGGTATCAGCTTGGAGGGGGGAGATGAATTTGGTGCCAGACTGGATTCATGGCAGCAAGCACACTGAGTGTTGGGATACCTGCAGCAGCCAGTCAAAAAGCTAGGAGAGATGTGTCTGAAGCTCCGACTGTTGTTCATCTGTGCAATTCAGAGCTGGAAGGCACTCCTTGCTGCCAGGCTTTTTTTCATGCCCACCTCCTGTTCTAGCAGTTCCTTCAGGGTAGGCTTACGTGAGCTGCCAACAAGAATTTGAGGAGGTATACAAGGCATACAAGAGTATGCCAAAGGTACTGACAATAATGTCTTAAGGCCAGGGCATCCTTTCTGCATCCTGTTTTCACCTTGGTTGTGAAAGGATTTGAGGTGGCACACCTGAAAGTACAGACATCTCCACTGCAGCATGCAGGAGATCCCTCATCCTGTGTAAAGGGAGGAACGTTAATACAAATTCTTAAAAACAAATCAAGAAAATGAAAAATCTCACCTCACTAAAGGCCAGTACTGCAAAAGGAGTGCTGTTAGTGGCAGTAAGTTATTGCTACAGCTCTGGGATGTAAAAAGATTTTCAAAATTTTTTGAAATTATCCCTCAGAGGCAGTCACATGCTGCAATGAGGGTTTGCTTAATAAATGCCTGTCAGGTAAAGGAGATAGTGCCTATATCTACTATTTTAAGGAATAAAAACTCTTGCTCTTAAGTTCACAAAAGGATTTTAAGATATAAATTTTTGATATCATAAGGCAAAGGAACCTTTGAAGATAAATCAAGTTGCATACAATCTATTTTTAAGGTGTTTTTAAATTCACATTGATTTCATCACATTTATCTTGCACTGACTTGCTTGTTTACATTAAAAAAATGAAAGTTGTACATCACAGTACAAAATCACTCTCTTTCAGGTCTTTCAACTAACTTGGTTGACTTTACAGAGTTTACTGACAAAACTGCAGGGATACATCATAGCTGCGGAAAGGAAACACTTCAGATTTTGTTGAAGAAACAGTTATTTCCTTAACTAATATTTCATGGGAAATACTAAGTTAGAGACAGTGACCAAATGAAAACTATTTAAAATACAGCATTTGCACTGCTAGTTGGAAATTGTATTAAACAACCAAATGGAGTTTGATTATGTAAGGCCACAGATAGGAATGGTAGAGCTGAGCATATGAAAAATGTTTGGATATTGATTTAGTCAAGTGATTTAAAGATCACACACTTGGGACCCAGGTGCTGTGGTCAATCTGCAAAGTTAAAACAGATTCACAAAGGTGGTTTGAAGCCCCTATTTGCACTATGTATTTGCTGTTCATGCTACACAACACTTTATATGCTGTAGCAGCTTTCAGGTTGCTGAAGTAATATTAATCATCACACACAGCCCTTGATCAAGGAGACACAAGGGTCGTCCTGGTCAAAATTTATTTGATACAACATTGACACATACATGGAAACTCCACAGCTCCATGGTAATTGGCCTTCCCTGTCTTCTGTGAATTTCCCCAGCTCCCTTAGATGTCTGGTAGTCCATGTATTGCCTGGGCAGCATCCTTGGTGCCGGGAATCACTCCACCTCCACTAATTGACTGGTGAGAGTCATCACCTACATGCAGGAAAAACTGTCAGCAAACTAAAGAGTTCAACTCAATTCTCCTTAAGCCACACATTTTCATAATTTGTCGCCTGCAGATATTTCAAGTGTTTGATTTTTCTTTTTTCATCTCTATTGCTTTATTAGTTTTTTAAACACTGAACATTTTCCATGTCCTTTCACTTGTCGATACTTATGCAAGTCATGCCAGACAATTTCAGTTTCACACCCTCTGTATCTATTGTCTTCTAAAAAAGTGACGTCAATTTTGTTTTGCAACTACCCTGGCTCAGAAAAAAGGTGCATCTAGCCAAGTATCCTTTCTGTGACAAGTGTCCTTTCTGTGACACTGGTTAGCAGCAGATGTTTAGGGAACATATAGGAACAGGGCACATATGGTCTGATCCTCTCCCTGCTGTTCACCACAACCTTCTCCAAAGAGAGCATCCTTGCTCAGCCCCTAAATCACCCTACTAAATTCCGTTGCTGTTTCCATGGTGGAAGTGAACAAATATGAAGTTCCTACAGCTTGCAAATGAGGCTATGAAATATTAAAAATTCTGAGAATTGGTCCAGGCAAAAAAGCTTGTTGATTAATATTTCAAACAATCTTGCACACATCAAGTGAAAGAAGAACATGTCTTCAGTCAAAGACATTTGTTTGTTCTCTTTCTTGCTTGTTTGTTTTTCCATGACTCCCTGGGATATGAGACTAAAAAAGAAAAATAACTTTTTTCAGGTCCTATTCTGTTATTCTGTAAGACTCAATTCATTTTAATGGCAGTTTTTGTATAAGCACATCCTAAATTACTGTAATTTATACTTCAGGCTTTTCTGACAAAATGTGTAGCTTCAATAGATGCTTCCATCTATTGAAATCAAAACCATTTCACCCTGTATGTTAAGTTTACCCATCACAGCCATTGATATGGCCACTTTACCATACTCTCTGAGCACTTCACAATACTTTCCTTAAATACTCTTATTTTACAATAAGGGAAACAGGACACTGAATTAGAGAAATGTTCTATAGCCCGTTTCTCTCATCTAATGTAAATGCTCAGAATTATTCTTTTCCAAGAGGTACCTGTCTCTCCTATGCTGTCTAGGGAGTTTAGATTCCTGTAGTAATATCGCACCTAATTTGTCTTCCCAACATATGAACAAAAGAAAGCTGTCTCTACTTAAATGCACAGCTACGTCGGCGGTGCCTGCACTGCCCAAAGATGGCTCAGCTACTCAACACACTGTAGTTCCCAAATCACTACAGCCATGATGACAGTACCCCCATGTCAGCCATGGTGAGGTACAGCTTTGACATGGCTAGAATGCTTTCAAGATTTCTTTAGTGTCGGTGTGTTATTCTGAAGAACATCATCTGAAATTACACAAAGCTTGACCATCTCTGTACCATCCTCAGTCACATCAAAGCACTTTTAATCAAAGTGAATTATTTTTACCCTTTACAAAAAATACTGTCTCTCAGACACCAAGGTCTGACCGACATTCTATACAGAACATATATTAAAATTTCTTAACATGCCCAAAAGTGATGAATACAGTCTACACTCCTGTGTCTGGACATATTTTATACTTCAGTCCTTCTGAATAGGTATGATCATAGGTAATTTAGTTTGAAGAAGATTGTTCTGCTGTTGTATGTCCAACCCCTCTCTCAAAGCATGGTCAGCTTCAAAATTACTTCAAGTTGCTCAGGACCTTGCCCAGGTGAGTTTCTAGTATCTGCCAAAATTTCAGCATCTCTTCACTGCCTGCACCAAGGCTCACCATCCTGGTGAGATTCTGCCCTCTCCCACGTGTTCTGCGCAGTTCCACTGCTGATGAGCTGATCCCCGAGTAATGTAAATGTGAGCAAAGTGCAGTTCCTTATTCCTACATGGTTTGTTTATCAAGGGCTGGATTTTCAGTAAAGTTCTTGCCATGCTTTCTGGGGATTTCTCTACTGCGGGAATGCAATCACTCCTCCTTCCTAAGGTGGAAACAAGAGTTGACTTGATGCATCTTCCTTGTTAAGGACAAGGTTTGTCATTCTTGTAGAGACTTTTCTTCCCCCAAAGTGGAATGGAATGAAGGGAGAACAGTATTTAAGTTGGAAAGGACCATCTATTCTGACTGCCTGACCAATTCAGGGCTGACCATAAGTTAAAGCATGTTGTTAAAGGCATTGTACAAATGCCTCTTAAACACTGGCACATTTGGTGCATTGACCAGCTCTCAAGGAAGCCTCATCAAATACCTCATGAAGGCCAACAAGCAAAATAAAATGAGGACATTTTTGGATCAGCCCATAGCAAACATAACATACAAAGACATGCTTGTTAAACTGGTCTCTTTTACAGCTTTCCCAGCTACAAAACCTTTTTGTAGAGGGCATTATTCAATATTTTTTAAAAAAACAGAGGAAAGATGCCAGTATAACCTATAAGCCAGTGAGGGAGTAACTGTTTGTTTATAGCTGTGAGAGACATAAACTAGGTTTTTATCATTGTTGCCTCAGTCTTGTATTTCCTGCACACAAAAATCTAACATTAAAGGTTTCAGCTTCTGGCATGACAAAATCATTTGATTCAGGTTTAAGAAATGGTAGTGTTATATGAGGTTTCAAACTGAGTTTTTCACCCTGAAATTTGCAGTTAATTTCTTTCAAATAATTTTATAGAAATTATTTACCTAGAAGCAATATTAGGAAAGCAAATGCATCCATTAATTATTTTCTACTACAAACAACATGGTATGGCACAGGTAGGTCTAAGTACACGTAATCTGCTTGAAATAGGCCAGATTACTTGAATGCTAAAGAAAATTTGTTTTAGGATCCTGACTCAAGAGACTGTTATTAGTACTTTGTCTAAACCTAAGGATGTGTCTTTTAACAAACATTTCCTATCTAAAATTAATTGCTCAGTAGAAGTAGGTGCTCATGTTTTTTTTTTTCCTGCAGAACAGAGGAATGTCTTAAAATCAGGATAAACTTATCCAGTATGATAGAAATTTGTGAAGGCAGGGGGAGGGAGAAGAACAATCTGATTTTCCTGGAAGATTTATTTTTAGGCTTTTTATTGCCATAAGACTCATTTCAAATGAAGATAGTAAAAGGAGAGCTCCCAGTTCTGTTGCTTAGTGTCCTTGCTTAAGTCAGGAATTACACACAAAATGAGGAAGTATCATTATGGACAACATCATCAAAACTCTTGAGTTTCATTCATGGTAGCAGGAACTGATCCTAGTTCCTGGCTTATCATAGCTCCTAGACCATCCAAGAGCAAGCAATCCATGCTCTTCTGTTACTGTACCAGACCTTCATCTTGTCAGCCTCAGAGCAGCTTAAGGCAAATTCTGTCAATCTTAAAGCTGCTTAGGGTAATGTTTTCAAAGCAACTTGGCAATTCGAAGTCTAATCTTCACTGAAAGTTAACAAAACCTAGTCTCAGATGTGCTTAATTGACCTTTAAAAATGGGACACAGGAACTTCTGATGTTACCCTTAATCCTGCTTTTGAGCACATGTGAGCTGGGTCTCCCAGGGAAGGAGGGTGTGGATAATGCAGTGGAGTCAGTGATGAGCTGCAAGGAGCTCAGTTCAGTGTGGGCTTAATTTTCTATTTAAAGGAGAGAAGCTAAGAATTTTAACATCATCCTCTTGCAGCTTTGTTTCAGAAATATTAAAACATATATTGCTGCTGTTAAATGTTTTGGGTAATACTGGTCAATCAGCACCTTAATCTTCAAAGTACATTTCAAAAGAGGATTGACAACCACACACATAGCGAAACCACCAAATCTAACCATTAAGAAGAATTAGCAATCACATTGTTTTGACATTTATGAAGTGACACCAAAGACCATTATTTTAATTTGTCATTTTTGCTTGTTTTTTCTGCTTCTGAATATTCTGGCATCTTATTTTCAAGCTTTTCTCTGTGAGAAGCAGACACTAGTGAAAACTAGTGTTGAAATATGCATTTGACTCAAGAAGATGGAGGCTTATAGAAAATATAATCTCCTAGGGAAACATTCAACCCAATGTTTGAATAAAACTTGGAATAAACCTCTTTGTGATAAGTAAGGGTTGGCACATAACAGCTCAAGGAATCTACAGAATTGGTTGACCAAATAGTAAATCTCTTCTCACAGCTGCTGCTCTTCCAGGCAAAATTTCTTTTATTTCCATTACTGTTTATAAGATTTCAGCCTGAAATCAGGCTCAGGCCTATGGCACTGATTTTTGTAGAGTTTCAGCCTGTAAATCAGACATCTTTAGAGATTTCGTGTTTGACCTCATGAAGCAGAGGTTATGTAGAGACACCTGACCTTTGTACCATAAAATTCAGCATTAAACTTCAATAGCATTTGGATTTTTGCAAAATCACTCTTCAAAAATCACCCTTTTAAAGAGAGAAAGTTAAACACAGAAATTAATTGTATTGTTTCCAGTTGAAGTCTATGCCAAAACACAAAGGACTCACTCTATAAGCAACCTCCCACTGACTGAATAAACTCTTAATGAGTTCCTCAAGTTTTGACCTAGACACAAAAGGTTTTTATGATTTGTCAAACAGTTGCATCCAGCAGAGTTTATGGATTTAGAACATTTTGCCACATTAGGCAGGATAATTAATTTCCATAATAATTTTTAAGTGGTTTTCCCCAGTGTANATAAAATAAAATAAAATAAAATATCTGGCATGGCTGCGTGAAATTTTGCTGGTGCAGTGTTTTTGAGTACCAGAGGCATTGTGCTTAGTCCATCTCTTACAACTTTTTGTCACCACTGCCTTCAAATTGTACAAATCATAAATGTGGATCATTTTTCCATAGGAAGGCTTTCTCTTACCTACGTTCTTCAGATGCCTAACATCCTTTTCCAAAAAAAAAAAAAAAAAAAAAAAACCATTGTATATTTGGTGGGCAGAANTACCTAGAAGCAATATTAGGAAAGCAAATGCATCCATTAATTATTTTCTACTACAAACAACATGGTATGGCACAGGTAGGTCTAAGTACATGTAACCTGCTTGAAATAGGCCAGATTACTTGAATGCTAAAGAAAATTTGTTTTAGGATCCTGACTCAAGAGACTGTTATTAGTACTTTGTCTAAACCTAAGGATGTGTCTTTTAACAAACATTTCCTATCTAAAATTAATTGCTCAGTAGAAGTAGGTGCTCATGTTTTTTTTTTTTCCTGCAGAACAGAGGAATGTCTTAAAATCAGGATAAACTTATCCAGTATGATAGAAATTTGTGAAGGCAGGGGGAGGGAGAAGAACAATCTGATTTTCCTGGAAGATTTATTTTTAGGCTTTTTATTGCCATAAGACTCATTTCAAATGAAGATAGTAAAAGGAGAGCTCCCAGTTCTGTTGCTTAGTGTCCTTGCTTAAGTCAGGAATTACACACAAAATGAGGAAGTATCATTATGGACAACATCATCAAAACTCTTGAGTTTCATTCATGGTAGCAGGAACTGATCCTAGTTCCTGGCTTATCATAGCTCCTAGACCATCCAAGAGCAAGCAATCCATGCTCTTCTGTTACTGTACCAGACCTTCATCTTGTCAGCCTCAGAGCAGCTTAAGGCAAATTCTGTCAATCTTAAAGCTGCTTAGGGTAATGTTTTCAAAGCAACTTGGCAATTCGAAGTCTAATCTTCACTGAAAGTTAACAAAACCTAGTCTCAGATGTGCTTAATTGACCTTTAAAAATGGGACACAGGAACTTCTGATGTTACCCTTAATCCTGCTTTTGAGCACATGTGAGCTGGGTCTCCCAGGGAAGGAGGGTGTGGATAATGCAGTGGAGTCAGTGATGAGCTGCAAGGAGCTCAGTTCAGTGTGGGCTTAATTTTCTATTTAAAGGAGAGAAGCTAAGAATTTTAACATCATCCTCTTGCAGCTTTGTTTCAGAAATATTAAAACCTATATTGCTGCTGTTAAATGTTTTGGGTAATACTGGTCAATCAGCACCTTAATCTTCAAAGTACATTTCAAAAGAGGATTGACAACCACACACATAGCGAAACCACCAAATCTAACCATTAAGAAGAATTAGCAATCACATTGTTTTGACATTTATGAAGTGACACCAAAGACCATTATTTTAATTTGTCATTTTTGCTTGTTTTTTCTGCTTCTGAATATTCTGGCATCTTATTTTCAAGCTTTTCTCTGTGAGAAGCAGACACTAGTGAAAACTAGTGTTGAAATATGCATTTGACTCAAGAAGATGGAGGCTTATAGAAAATATAATCTCCTAGGGAAACATTCAACCCAATGTTTGAATAAAACTTGGAATAAACCTCTTTGTGATAAGTAAGGGTTGGCACATAACAGCTCAAGGAATCTACAGAATTGGTTGACCAAATAGTAAATCTCTTCTCACAGCTGCTGCTCTTCCAGGCAAAATTTCTTTTATTTCCATTACTGTTTATAAGATTTCAGCCTGAAATCAGGCTCAGGCCTATGGCACTGATTTTTGTAGAGTTTCAGCCTGTAAATCAGACATCTTTAGAGATTTCGTGTTTGACCTCATGAAGCAGAGGTTATGTAGAGACACCTGACCTTTGTACCATAAAATTCAGCATTAAACTTCAATAGCATTTGGATTTTTGCAAAATCACTCTTCAAAAATCACCCTTTTAAAGAGAGAAAGTTAAACACAGAAATTAATTGTATTGTTTCCAGTTGAAGTCTATGCCAAAACACAAAGGACTCACTCTATAAGCAACCTCCCACTGACTGAATAAACTCTTAATGAGTTCCTCAAGTTTTGACCTAGACACAAAAGGTTTTTATGATTTGTCAAACAGTTGCATCCAGCAGAGTTTATGGATTTAGAACATTTTGCCACATTAGGCAGGATAATTAATTTCCATAATAATTTTTAAGTGGTTTTCCCCAGTGTAGTTCCTGTGTGCGTGGGGCATCTCATTTCAGCAGAACCTACCGAGCCAACACAGTAACAATGGAAATCTGAATTCTGACTCTTTTGCTGCCAAAGGACAGAATTCAAGGCCAAGCAAAAACCATCACTGTTGCAAGAGCTGTTGCAAACAAATACCTTGACTTTTCCATAATGCCCTCTCATCAAAGACAGAGCAGCAAATGTTCTGTCTCATTAATACTTTCTCCTAGTTTTGCTTGTCTACACTTTTTCATAACTAGAGAACAATTTATTTTCCACTATCAGTTTCTAAAAGTTGGAGTGTATAAAAGCATTTATTATGATACTAGCAAAAGAACACCTCCATGCTAGGAAAGTCTGTAGAGTTCCTCACCTCTTACAACAGAAGTAGGTAAGAATATTCATACTGGCAGTGCTCCAGTGCTACATTTCTGGGAGGGGGGAAAATTAATATAAAATAATAAAATAAAATAAAATAAAATAAAATAAAATAAAATAAAATAAAATATCTG
>VXBX01009505.1:252539-270702 GCA_013400415.1 Scytalopus superciliaris
GGGAGGGGGGGTGTGGGGGGGCAGGAAATCCCTAAATGAATATTCTCGGACAGCACATAAGTTACTATGAGAGAATTACTTTTTGGCTCCTTTGTCAATCCATGCAACCCATAGGTGAATTACCCTATAGTTTAAAGTATCCTTGATTTGATGTCCAGTCACATTTCCTTTCTGGGTGTGGATAGTCTTAAATGTCACAACTCACAAAACTGTGCTGATAAACTGCACAGGTGCCTCGGAGAGTAACCAGAGATGCAGTCAAGTAGCAGCTTCATTTCATATGGGGAAGAAAAATACCAAACCCAAGAATAACACAAATTTCACATCATTTTGATACATAATGAGTAGGCCAGGTCAAGGTCAGTCCAAAATTATTTAATTTCTTTAGAAAAAGCAACTAAGTACAAACCTGGCCTAAGTTTTCCAGTTTGATGTGAAATTTAAATCTCTCTCACAAGTTTGGTGTTTTATTGTGAAATATTACACCAAATTTCAGGGGTGCTGAAGAGGTCTTCCACAATCAATGTGCTGCTACAAATCTTCTCTGGAGTTTGTCAAAATACAAAAGGCTAAATCTAATTAGTGTTCTGACCCAAAGCACTCTCCCTATTTTAAAGCAAACCTCAAATCTGAGGATCTGCACTACATTTAATCCAATGCAGATTTATTTAAGTCACAGGTGTGTATCACAGATGAAACTGGAGCCCAGATATTCCTAGTCAATACATCCTGGTAAGGTCAAGGCACATGCTCACAGCTTGATACTGGTTTCAGATGTTTGCAAGAAGAAGGGCAATTCTGTTTGGCCCTTTTATGCCCTGTAAAATGCTAAAGAAACAAAGAGTGGGTGTACCCTGAAAAGAATTCTCCTTGTGTCACACAAGGGAAAACCTGAAAGAACTTCACTTTCTCAAGCCGTCCTATAGTTCCTGCTGCAAGGGGTTAAAGCCAGACAAACCTGGGAGTAATACGAGTTCTGTCCATGTCCACAACTGAAAGACTAAAGCTGCCAGTCCTTTTTCACTGTGAGATATTTTGCCTTTAACATAGTACTTTGTATACTTTAGGCAGCAATACCATGGAAGTGCATCCAGATGGCTGGTTGATACTTCTGAAAATGTTGACTTAAATTTTTCAGTACAGTAGAACCCATTTCCTTCACAGAATATGGGCACTTGCTAAAGACTCAAAAAAGTCCATCAGCAACATAGAGATTGGCTCATAAGAACTGACATTAAGCATCATGATTGGATCTACAAAACAAGCAGAATATTCCCCAAGGACAAATGGCAGTCCTCTTTCCTCTGATGTAAACACCGTAAAGAAAGTATCTCCCTCTTCCAAGTGAATTTTTTCTGGAACTAATGTTGCTGTCTCCAATCCTGTTTGCATTGAGTTCCATGGCATAACTCACTGCCAGATTCCCACTAGGAGGAAAAGAATAAAGAATCACTTGGAATGAATGGAGAAACTGCTGAATGAAGTAAAGAAATAGTATGGCAGCAAATGGAAAAGGCTTGGATGCAAATGTGCAATAGGATTTGCTGTAGTGGAGGTGCCTTAGGAGCAGCTAAGCTAACACTCTAAACTACACCTGACTGAGAGCATTCCCCATGGCTCAGTGACTAAACCTATCCTCTTTCTAATTTAGAGACATTAATCCTTGTCCTGTCTCTACATGCCCTTGTAAAAAGTCCCTCTGAAGCTTTCCTGTGGAGCCCTGTAGGTACTGAAAGATCATAATAAGGTTGCCTTGAAGGCTTCTCTTCGCCAGACTTGAAAAACCCTTACTCTCTCAGCCTGTGTTCATAGGAGAGGTGTTCCAGATCTCTGATATCTTTGCGGCCTTCTCTGAACTCACTCCAACAGATCCACATCCTTCTGCTGCCAGCCACACTTCTCTCCACCATAAGAGAGAGGTGCATTCAAACTGTTCCTGAGAATTACCCCTGATCTGTGGTAACTTCCAAAGGGAACATCACAACTGTGTCACAGTGCCCTGGTATGACTGATTTTGGTAACACAGATGCTGCTAACACTGTCCCTCTCACCCTGACTACAGTAATTAAAGCTGAGGGAATCAGCTTTGTGAGGAGTCACAACCTGATTAAGATAGGGAGAAAAAAGAAAAAAAAAAGGCAGAAAGGGAAAAAGAAAATAAAGGAAAAATAAAGAAAGTGAAAGAAAGACAAGAAAAAGGATAAAGCAGGAATTATGGTATCTGTGAGTGATAGGTCAAACATTCAGACATTTTTTGCTAAAACCACATTGTTGTAGTATACTCCCAATAAGAGCTATTCTTCCAAACAGTCCTTCCTCCCACTCTTTCAGCAGAGTGACAATGTATGACAGAATCATCCTGCGCACAGGGGCTATTCCAGCAGCCTCCAGTCACAGCAAGCAGCACCTCAGAGCTTCCCACACCTCCCAAGGAGAGAGCAACCTTTTTTGTATGCTGCACATGTAGGATTTACCTGTTCAGCTTCTCCAGATGGAAATGAAGCTGGGAGGAGAAGTTGAAAGTCTTTATTGACATACCACTATGTGAAAATGTAACCCTTTTAATAGAATTTTAATTGTCTTGCAATGGATGCTTCTATCAGAGAGCTGCTGTGCTCTCTGTTGTAGCTATAGCAATGAATTACATTAGTGTTTCTTTCATCTTCTAATTTTTTCTTCAAGCTGAGCCTGCAAGTGGGTGGAAATAAATCTATTACTGAGAGTGCAGAAAAGACAGCTATAAAACTTGGGGTCAAATTCTGACTATGTTGCTGAATTACTGTCTAAAACCAGGCAAATGATTAAACCTCTGTGCACTGGATAACCCCATCTGTTAAAAAAAAAAAAAAAAAAAAAAAAAAAAAAAAAAAATAAAGCAGAGTGTAGGATAGATGTGGCAAAGAAGGAGAATAACATATATCTCCCTTATGATGATGCTATGAAACCTGATGTTTGAGAATTTCTGTTAAAGAAATCTTCAGAGAAGAAAGCAATAACCTTAAGTGGTACACATGCAGATATGCTGGCAGATCACAGTACAGTTAGGACTATTTACAGAAGCTGAAGATCTCTCTTGCTAAATGTTGTTGTCGTTTCGTAATCAAGTGAATGACAAAGAGCAGTCTGTAAATTTATGTGCAAACTCCCATCTGTGCCAGAAGAAGAAGAAAGTAATTTCAGAGATGCAAATAAAGCTGCCACGCAGCACCTGAACTGTATCAAATTACTGGCTGTAGCACAGTGATATGGGAGACGCAGATTTTGGTTTATTACATTTAACATAGAGGATCATTCAGCAAAATAAATGTGCTGTAAATATGTTGATATCCCTTGCTTTGTCGGGGAGATTATGAAGACTGCTGACTTACAATGGTGTTTTACAGCATTAGGTGAGGAAGTGAAAAGGTTCTCCGTTAAATTCCCTCTTCTGCTACAGGCTTAGGAAGATCACTTTGTATTTCTGTACCCTATTTTACATGTTATGAATGCTGGTAACAATGTAGACGTTGTAGGTGCAAATAGGTTGCAATACATGAGATTGCACAATTGATTTGAATTGGTTTTCTGTTTTGTTAAAGCTAGTATATTTTCTCCTGTGTCAAACATTTATCACTCCATCTGCAAGAATAAGTGTCATTAGAAATACAAATTTACTGCACAAGGCAACTTAGCTTTTGGACATACCTCAAATGCTGAGATATGCTAAGTGAAAGAAATAAAGATGTCCCTGTTATAGTAGTCTTCACTGCCATGTAGACATCTCACTGCATGCTGGGCAATGGCAGTATTTTAATTCCAGAAAATTCCTGAGCAATTAATTTGCATGCTGCTGTGAAATGCTTGTTTCATTGTACGCTAATGTGGCTTCCTGAAAATGACCAAGAAGCACCCAAGCACAACAACAAAACCTGTTAGGTTCTGTCCAAATTACTGCTGGGATTAGCCTAATGTAGTGATTGCTTCTGAAGTCTGGAGTAATATCAGGGAAGCAAGACTCAGATAATCTTAAATATTTGTGATATCCAGCTTGTTCTAAATATTTGCACCTCCTGCTTCACTTCTCAGGACTGTATTTCTTCATTTTCTACAAGCAGGAGTCTTTCACCAAGAGCACAGCAACAATAAAAGCACTTGAATGGCACTTTTGGCTTTCAAAATATTTTATATATATTGAACAGTTTTCCCCCAAATCATGCAAAAACTGGGAACTGAGGAAAAAAACCTTAAAAGTTTTAATGGAAATTTGGTGGATATACCTTATGCCTTTGATCACACCCATTCCTAATTTTTCTAATAAGGAAACTAAGCTGATCAAATCATGATTTCACCACATCTGTTTCACTATTGAGTAGCAAACTGTTCCCCATTTCAGTATTTTATTCACTTCTCACTGGGTTTACTGTATTTGTAACCTGAAAATCTGTTATCTGACTTGTGTAACTCAGGGTCCTGTTTGTGAAAAGCACTGTCTGGAAGATAGCAAACACGAGTTTTTCTGATGCTGGTGTGATCACAACATTGGTGACAGCTCTAAAATGGAAGTTAAATAATTCAAACTGATTTCCTTTGCTACTAAAAATTGACTATCCCAATTCAAAAGTAGACTTAATCAGCTGACTTGGAAAAAAAGCCTTACTGCCACAGAGAAAGCCTTGTAGAGCTTTTGGTTCTGTCCTATATAATCCAAAAAAAGGGCTGAACAGTGGATGCAAGCAGCTAACTGAGCATGTAAGACACTTGAAAGACAAAGAACTGTGCTTTAAGATGCACTTTTCTAAGTTGTGGAGAAAAAAAAGGAAACAGTGTTCAAGACTGTAAGATAAATACCATTGTAAAGTTGTACGTTCACTGAGATTATTATTCTTTAATACTGCAGTAAAAGACACTAAACATGAGTTACAGCTCAGTGGCTTGAAGAACTGCCCAAGCAATCCATGAATAAACAGACTCAGAACTATGAAAGTATATAGTCATATTAACCAGTTCAGAAAGTTCATTGGCTCTGCTGAACAGGCTTTTCAGTATCTGCACTGTTGTGCTTGCATTCTGTGGACACACCTCTAATTCATCAGAGAAGAAGGGACTGTGACATGTCTTCTTGGGTTAAATCCTCTGGTTCGTTTGAATAACACTTCTTTGCCATTTTTATTAGACATCTCATTTTGGAAGAGTACTTGTCTGGTCCTGAAAGGAAAATATGGTCCCCATCTCTCAGAGAGGGCTGATGAGTGCTCTTTGCAAGGATGGGTTTCTGGTTGGATTGGGTTGCTTATGTCCTCTGCTCAACACATAAAATTCAGTAAAGGTGCTACTATTTTTTCCTCCAATAATGCTCATGGCATGGCAGAATCTACTTAAGGCATCTAACACACTTATGTAAGTGTGGTAGAGAAGCTTGCATAGAACAAACAGACTCTGTTGAGAGATGAGCCTGCCTCTGATGAAAATTTCAGTGCTTGCAGAATGCAGCATGGTATCCTGTAAGACTTGTAAAACTTGGATGTCACTGTCTAAAAACATGAAAGAGCAGAGCAAAAGGGCATCTTTTTCTGTCTGCCCTGCTCAGTTCCTTTACCAAACAAGAGATCTGGATGCATTCATTTTGTGTCTTTGTGTCACTCAACAGATGCAGAGGTTATTTTTATATGCATCTGCAAGCCTGAGCACAAATGGAACCGGGTACTGTTGATCTGGTAGAAAATTAGACATGTCAGCCTCTTAAACTAGATTTTGCAATTGGACATGTAGGGACCCAAATTGCACTTGCAGGCTGGGGTGGTGAGGATGAGTATGCCCAGGTGTCTCTATTGTCCAAGCAGTCATGCTCACTTCTACATGCAACCAACAGTGCCTAGAGTTAAGATCTCCATTTGCTTCATAGCTGGGCTGACAGCCAACTTGCAAAAGTCTGCTTTACAGAGCCGGAAATGTTATCAAAGTTGTAAGCTCAAATATGGCTGTGTTACTAACTTAAACCTGGCTCTTAATTTGAAATGTTTATGAAAGAGCACTGAAGTCAGCTCTCATGTAATTTTCATTTGCTAATGGAGTAATCAACGTCTGTAGAGCATCAGCCACAAAAATCTTTCATTCGGTGAAAAGTGAAATTCTCTTGTCTGAGATCTATAATCTCATTTTAATTAGCATTGCACATGATTACTCCAATCAAAGCAAGTCAGTGGCAAACATTGCCATCTGCATTCATCGTTAGCATCAGCTAGCATGATGGCAGTCTGATTTTAAGTTAACACATGGGCGCTGAGGTACAAATGTCTGTTCAAGGACAAAGAGCATTGTCCTACTTTCTTTCTACTACCTAGCTTTTGAAACACAACCTTAATCTTAGAACTCACCAAATATCTGCCAGCATGGCAGGTGTTTTACATCTGGGATATGACAGTCTTGCTTATTCTCTGCAACAGAAGATACTGTCCTTCATTTTGGGTGAGTTAATTGTGCCTGGAATCAGGATTGCATGACATCTTCCCAGCAATCAGCACAGCTACCAGATGTGTTGTTAGGGATTTTGAGATATCAATAGGCTTCCATGGCAAGGTACAGTTATTCAGTGAAATTTTAAGACAACAACTGTTTGATGCAATGGTAAAACTCTGAGCATGGTGTGCTGGAAAGGGCAACACCAACAGGGTGATATGTTGTATGTCTGGTTTTGTATGCACTGCCATTTTCCAGAGACCGGGTGTCATTCATTGGTTGAGCAGAGGTGGCTGATGACACTCGACTGCTTCTGGATTTATAAGCTTCCTCATCAAATGTCCTCACAGAAAGCTGTATTTGAGAAGCAGCAGATGACCTGCTACTGATAAGACTCCTTTATGAATGTAAATATTTAGTAAGATACAGCCAAGTTTTTAAAGGAACTTTTCCACTGCTATAAGGCATTATATTTTTCCAAAGATTACATGCATTCCAAGAACATTTACCAGGAAAGGTACAAATACAGCTGAACTTAAGGATTATGTAACATTCAGCAGTCTTCATCCTCAAAGAAGGGAATTATCTAGGCATTTCTGAAGATGTTAGTAAAAGACTGTAAAACCTTTAAAAGAATACATATTTCAATAGCAATTTTCCTCCTACTAAACCAGACTTTCCATGCAAAATGAGTGTTTATGAGAGTTTTAAATTATTTTGGTTCATAATCATAACTCTGATAACTTCTAAAGTTCTTGTCATTATGAGAGGTAACCTTGAGTGTTTTAAATCTACCCATAAAGCTGCTATAATCATTATTTGCAACTACACTACAATGCACAACAATTAATAACATCAAATCCTTCTCACAGAAGTGTTTACCAGTGAAGAGATTGCCACAGCTTTATTTCTGACAATAAAAGAGCAGGAATTATTAGACACATTGGGATTTTACTGATCTAACATTTCTGTAGTCAGGTTTATAATCATATTATTTTCCCTATAGGAAATAAACAGAAGTTCTTGACAGGTATGATCTTAAAGCAATATTTTACATGGGAGAAATATTTCCAAGTATTTTTTCCTGTAAGAAGTCAGATCTGGATTTTTAGCTAGGTAACTCCAATGAGTGACCTGCACTCATTTACAGTCTTACTGGAATTCATGTGGAGGGTCTTCCTCTGAGACACATTTTTATACTCAGGTAACTTAAATCTGGCTCTCAGTTTGTGCTTATGGAGTCCCTAGACTTATATATTACATCCTAAGTTAACATACATGTCCTATACATGGGGCTTCTTTATACAGGCATACCCAAGGTGGAAGTCCACTTCAGAGTGGTGAAAAACATCTTCAACATTGAAGGAAAGAGCCAGGTGCTACAACACAGGGTGACTGAACACAGGGAGTGAAATCTGAAGCTCTGTCTGGGTGCATTCAGGGATGTACGTCAGACTAGCACTACTCTGGTCAGGGCATCTTTCTGTTTAGTTTCAAATTTCAGAAACCCAGTGTATGCAACCCAACACAGCTCCAGGATATCAACCAAAGCACTTGAGTAGGAATAATCAAGAGATTCCCTTTGAAATCTGACTTCTGGTCTGAACTAGATGCTAAGATGTGCGCATCCATTCACCTGAAGAAATTCATTACACCGAATCTCTTGTTTTGGTCCCTTGTATTTAGTGCTCTCACTGCACCCCCGTCTGCCAGACACCTCCTGTATGATGACAAGAAAGTCTGAGCAAAACACAAGCTCAACAGCCACACGTGGCTGTTGAAAAGTTGTCAAGGGGGGGCTTTTTGAAAAGGAACAAGGGTTAGCTGTAACATAAAATATGATTAGTTGTTCAGAAGACAATGTTCCTGAAACTGATATAATCACCTGTCTTCATGTCTTTATCTCCTTACACAGAGCCATGTTTGACTATGACAAGAGCAAAGACAGTGGCCTTCCAAGCCAAGGACTCAGTTTTAAGTATGGAGACATCCTTCATGTCATCAACGCCTCAGACGATGAATGGTGGCAGGCGAGGAGGGTCACTCTGGAGGGAGACAGTGAGGAGATGGGAGTTATACCCAGCAAGAGGAGGTGAGTGCTCCTTTATACCTGTTTGGCTAGTATGTTAAAATATTTCACTTTTCTTCCAAAGACAGGGTGCATCAGTCTACTGGAGAAGTTCGGGAAAATCCCACAGTTATTTCAAGAGTTGGAAGATAGAACTTTTGCTGTGAGGGTTAAGGAGTTCAGGCTGTTTAACTGTACTGAAAAGAAATTCAAAAGGTGACTCAATTATAGGGAATTAGTAACTTCACAAAGAAAGAGGGGAAGAAGAAGAGATTACCATCTATTAAAGACCTTCTCCAGAAAGAGGAATAACTAGAACCCAAGTCTGGGAATTAGCTCTGAATTTGAAGCGCAGCACATGTTTTAATGTCAGGGTGATTAGCCATAGCATCAAACTGTAATGAATGCCTTGACATTTTAAAATTAAGAGTCTGTATCTTTCTTTTGAGAGACTAACAGAATTAAACTTTTCAGCTTGAGTAATGTAAAAAAATATGTTAAATTATGTAATGCTCATCTTTAGCTTCAAAATCTGTTAATTTAATCTCTGCCTGTCTGGAAACTGATGGATAATCAATATCATGGTAAATTTTTCATATCATGTAAATGAAGGAACTTCCATCTGCTCTCCAAGCTAAATCTGAATCTTTGTTTGTCCATGATGGATTCGTGGTGACTGTTGGAAAACAGACATCTGAATCTCCCTCAGTGTTTGTATTGTTTATTCTGTCTAGATGTTTTCATAAAATTGGCCACAAGTCTCTGATAGTATCAGAAGGAGCACATGGATCAGTATTACTTACTGCCTCTGTTGATAGTTGCTATAGAAAGGTCAAGAACTGAAAGGGTAGGAGGAAAATTAAATCTGTCAAAACATATTACATTTCTCTTTTGCAGCAATGCTCTCATACTGAATATAAACTTTCTATTCTTAGCTATTTCAGCTTTAGCATTAATATAAAAAATTATCATACCCATTTTTTATAGTGGGAAAGTGGGATGTTTGATGCTCCATAGAGCACCTGCTGCTGTTACAAAAGAGATGGCCCAGGTACTAATAGAGCTTGTGGTACTCATTGTTCTAAATCAAGTAAAGGTAAATGGAAAGGCCATCAAATACCTTGTTGACATGAGCCCTGCAAGGACTTTATTTTCTTTAATCATGATCATGTTTGAATCGGAACCACACCTGTTTTTTCAGCAAAGATCAATTTTGGAGTTGTATAATTGATAGAAATAAAAACTAGGTTATTACTTTTAAGGTGGAAAAATGTGCTCACTAACCAGATTTAATCACTAGATATTGAAAAAAGAATACTTGTTTGCTATTAATTGCTACAGTAAATACTGTTGTAATGACAGGATTGGATCATACATGGGAGAAGAGGAAAGTTTATTCAGTTAATACGAAGGAAAGTATGTGCACAAAGCTCACTTGCAGTGTGGTGCCTACTAAGAAAAACTACAAAAAGCTGTCTTACATAATAAAACAACTATAGAGGGGAAAACGGCAAAGCAAAGCAGCCAGTTAAGATGTGAAATTGTGTATCCTGTAAGGTGAGAGGTTGCATGTGCCCAAAGCTTATTGGGTTACCCCCACAGTGGTGTTTTCAAGGACAAAAGACAGAGGTTCTCTAGTCAAGGTCAGACATATAATAGAGCCTAGAAATAAGATGAGGCTTAGGAAACTGGGAGAAAACAAAATGAAAAAAAAATTAAATAAAAAAAAAAAAAAAAAAAAAAAAAAAAAAAAAAAAAAAAAAAAAAAAAAAAGACAAGGCAAGGTGAAAATAGGTTGGTTAGAGACTAAAATAAGAGTCTTGAATTTTAAAAGATGCAGGTATAGTTACCATTCTCTCCACTTGTCATCCTGATTCTTCACTAGTGAATGTGAGAGGCTTGGAAAAATCAATGGCATCTGATTTTCTGTCTGCATTAATATAATGATATGATACACCTGAGCTGGGGTGGGAGGAGGTTGCTGTTATTTCATAAGGTTTCTGTTGCACAAGGTTATTTTTTCCAGCACACTGAAAAGTGAGTATTGTTTCCTTTCTGTGGATTCTGGATGATTCCTCAGAGCCACTGAGACTGATGTGCTCTTGTCAGCATCTTCTGTGGTCATTTACACCACCCAAGGGGAGAATGAGAAATCAATGTGCACAGGGCTGAGTTAAAGAGAATAAAGCTCATCATACTGGACAGAATGTGCTAATTCAGAGTTGAATTTCCTCTGCCGGTGTGATTATTGACTATAAGAGGCTTTAACTAAAACAGAGTGGGCCTGGGATTCATCTGACCAAATATAGGCTACTGTGGCTTGGAAACCTTCGTTTAAGCTGTTGACTCCAGAATTCTCTGTCTCTTATAGTTTATATGGGATTATTTCTATAAGCATTGTATTACATGTAATAAAGCATATGTAATATCTAGCAGTAAAGTATTGTGATAGAAAGGAACAAAGACAAGAACCACCTGTGGCTGTTTGTTGGGCTGTGACTTGTGCAAGCCCGACTTCCCATGATGTTGTAAATTGAAGGGATTTTATATTTGTCTTATATTTTTCAATTCCCCATTCATTTCTGTTCCTTTTTTTTAGGGTCTGGATTTTTTGAGAGGGTGGTTTAGTGGGGTTTGATTTTGGTGTTGTACATATATTCCTTTTCCTGTCTATGGATTGCTATCCTGGGGAACTGTTAGCATTTTTTACACTTTGGGTCAGGGAGAGGCTATACAGATCCAGGGATTATTAGTGCCAGTTAGTCTTTTAGCTATCTGCTTTACTGCCTTTATTCCTGTCCAGCAACAGAGAAGATACAACTTCTGCATTTTCTATACATGAAATCATTACAGAATATCTCTGAAAGCCAGTGACTGCTTCAGTTCTGTTTTGGAGATATATATATACATATGTATATAAATACATAAAGCAATAACAAGCACATTGTATTACTTCTCTGAGGTGCTGTGTAATGGTAATTGCTTTCCATGTGTTTAGGTTTTGGGGGGTTTTTTTAGCAGGACAGCCCATCATACAGCGACATTTTAAGATGAGATGATTAGAGAAATTCAAATTATAAATCAAGACTCCTTACTCTTTTTCTCTTCCATGACATACGTGACAGACCAGAAGAAATTATAATTTAGAATTATAGGGAAGCTGCCACTCATTATTCTCTCTAGGATGTTGGATACTTTACCTGTCAGTGATTTAATAGAGTTTGAAAGCATTTTTGTCATTAGATTTCAGTGCTGCTGCCAATGTGTGGACTTGTTGCCTTGTTTATAGTTAAATTCTAAAGCTAGGCTTTGAGAGGGAGTTTTGGAGGGCAGCACTGCAGCTAGAGAAGGAGTACTGAAAGAGGCAGCACAAAGAAATGAGGGTGGCCCCGTGTTTCTCCACTGGCAAGGACCAAATCTCATGAACCAGTGAGCCAATGACCTCTGTAAAGATTAAAGAAAATTAAATTTTCAGTATCCTCCAGTTCTTAAATACAACTGCAAACATTTCTACATCAGAAATCATTTTTTCCATTTTTCAGTATGTATTTATTTTCTGATTACAGCTGTTGTTCTTGACCACAGGACTGAGTAGCCAGCTGGATTGAAACCAAATGTAGTATTATAAAAGTGTTTGGTATTGCATCATGCTGGTGTTGGGAAGCATGGGACTTCAACACAAGAGGCTGGAAACCACCTCAGCTGTGATTTAACAATCACCAAATAGTTATTATATAGTATTAATGAATGAACATTGCAGGCCAGATTTTTCTTGGTTCTACGTCTTCTCAAAAGATTTATCCAAGCTATGTTTAGGGTGACAACAGGGCACAATTATAGCAGGCAGGATCTCCAAGAGGAGGACACATAACTACCAGCTCTGTACCAATGTCTCAGGCAGCCTGCAGTATTACCTGTGCACTGTGTTTGCACGTAAATCGCTCCCTTATCATTGAAAATTACTACTTATACTAGAATGACCAAAAAAATTAGATTTACACTGGATTTTTGTTACATTTAGATGTATCTATGTATAGATTTAGATTACAGTTTCTACATATGCTGTGCTTTTGATTATGAAAATTTTTATTTGCCTCATTGCCCTTCCCATTGTTCATGTGAAAAAACCCCAATCAGATTAAGCTTCCCATAAGAGACAGTAGCAAGCTGAGCAGCCTGGGTCTAAGATTTCCTCCCCACAGAAAAACTCACATTAGAATGAACGAAATGCTTAAAACCGATGTGTGCAAGTCAGAGTGTATTAAATTCCCAGACAGATGCTCTAATACAGTAGTAAAGAGATTTTAATTTGCTGTAGCATTGATTTTACACCTCCGGTTCTTTTGACTTTTTCTGTGCTGAGTCTCTGCATATAGACAAGCTCCTACATTGCCAGCCCCCCACAACATCAACCTCCCACCTCATGAATGTCAGGCTTCAGTATTTTCTATGATGTGTGTATATCTGCTTGACTTGAGACTGTGGGTCTGAAACACAGCCTGAGATTTCACACAGATTGCCCCAGAATGGCTGAGCATAAATTGTCACCACTTTTACTACTGCTACTGCTGCAGACAGTGAGGATTTGGCCTTAAAACACTGAAATAATCGCATTAATCTTTCTGTTGTCTTTAAGATGTGCAGTCAGAAAACTGCTGTCAGGCTGGACATCGTTCTAAGATACCCGTTTTAAGGTAGTTTAAGTACATCTGACTGCAAAATGTTATGCAACTTGTATCTCTGTTATTACTAGCTGGAGGTGTATGATGGCACCAGCCTGATATTTGTGTTCTCAAATAGACAACATTCTCCCCACAAATACATGTAACCACACTCTTCTTTCAGAGCAAAGTGGGGGGAAAAGTACATAAAACCCAATTTTTCACAAACATTTAAGGACAAGGAACGAGAGGGTTTCCCAGCACAGAAGTCCCTGTGGGCAAAAAGCCAGCTTAAATTTGTTATTCTGCTCAGCTTGGCAGAAGGGCATGTTTATCCACTCAAGTGAGTTTTATATTTAATGGTTTCCTATAAATTGTCTATCTTTCTAAATATCCCCTAAGATTTTAATCCTTACATGATAAAACTTTTTAACATGGCATAATCATATAAGCTTTACCTAAAATAAGTTACCTGTATTTGCTAATGTAATTGGGAAAACTAAACATGAAATAAAATCAGTATGCTTGTGTGGGTATAAACTTCTTCCCGTGGTCTTGCAATGATGGGAAACTTTTGTGCTGAAGGAAAACAGCTGTCAGCTTTTAAACAGAATAAGGTTGTTCCACAATTTTATGAGAATTCACTTCCTAATGTCATTAGGTCTACTCTTTTCATAAATATTGACCAGGTGCTGAACTGCTCTCTATAAGCAAGTCACTGACAGTGGAGAGCTGAACCAGAGCATGTTCTCTCCTACTGAAAGATATGTGTTCAGTTGCAAAAATGCCACTTCAGGAATGCTGAAGAATAATTTTGATAATGGGAATCTGTTGGCAAGCCCAGACCTCACATAAACAAGAGTAAGCAGTGCAAAGGATGGAAGCAATAAAAATCTGAGATCACATATTTGAATTATAAATAGTATGTATATATTTTCACTTGTCTTTCACTTGATGGGCAGGCAAAATAAATATCATGCAGGTGACCTGGAAATGGTGAAGCAAGACAAGACATGTTAATAATTAAGATTCAAAATATAGCAAGGTCTTTCAATAATCCATTTTGCATTAATTTCTTCTATTTGCTCATTCTCCTCACTACAGTACTCATGCTGGATTTGGAAATAACTTTCCTTGTGCAAAACACCTCAATGCCAAATCTGTGCAAGTTAAGCTACTGTTACAATTTTATTTCATCCTTGATACCAGTTTGCAATTTGCATCTGTATTCTGCATCAGTGATGAACACTGTTATTGAAGATTAAAGCATGTCTCACTTGATACTCTACTTCTCTGCTGTGAAGACTGATTAGTGCTTTTAGAAAGGCACTGACAAAACTCCCAGTGGTCCATTAACCTCCAACAATGGGTGATCACAGTTCATGTCTTGCTGAGTTGTACTTGATTTTTTTCTTGTTTGCAGCAAACACGAAGAACTGAAAGTCTCATTTTGAAAAATCCCCAAGGCCCATTTTGAACAGCTACACGTGCCCTGAAACACAAAAGCAGATAGACATTGCAGTGCAGTGAGTGTTGTATCCCAGTAGTAAGTTCCTCAGAAGAGTAGGAAGAGAACAGCATCCCAAAGAATTGAAGTCTTGAGCTTGCTGGTGAGGGAACCTGAAGGCTGAAGTGTATTTTCAATGTACTACTCCACTTCTTTAGCTTTACATGGAAAGGAGAGTGAATCCTGACCATCTCTTTAAAAAAGGGCCAAGAGGTGTCTGCTATCAGGAATGTTTTCAAGAGAAAGTGAGTATACAGGGTATACTCCAACTATGCCAGATCTCAGATGGTCTTACATAATTTCCAGTGTTTCTGCAGGGAGTTTGGCTTGGAAAATGGGTGGGAAGATGCAGGTGAAATCCTCATTGGTTGTGCTAGGTGATGCTGGCTTCACATGGGGCTCAGAGCTTTTCAGCTCCCAAGTCATGTTTGAATGTTGGCTGTAGGTTTCTTTGAACCTTTCTTGAAAGATCTTTGAGTTTTGGTCTCTCGTCAGCCACTTTTGAAAGTGAGACTTGAACCATTAAGTTCTTTTGGAAATTATATCCATGCTTTCCTTATCCCGTAGGCATTGCTCTATCAAGCAAATATATGATTAGAAAGGGGCATGGCAGCAATGTGTATGTATTTCAGGCAGGTCAGGGCTGCGTATCTCAGCCTCTGCAAATTTGGCAGACAGCAGTCCTCCCCCTTCGCTTCATATTTGTGCACAACTCCCCATAATCCTGCTTTGTGAAGCAGTGCTGAATGAAAAAATGGTTACAGTTTAAAGTTAAACATTCCTTCCTTTGTAAGCAATGTCTTCAGCTGATAGATCAAAATGTTGTTCAAGAGATAGGAGGTTTGCTGTTGGCTAAATCAGTGAAAGGAATTTACACTCATATTTAGACAGTCACAGTATCAGCGACTGTAAATAACCCTTTAGGCCTAAACTACTTTTTTCCTGTGGAAAAAAAAAAAAAAGCAGTTAACTTTATTTTATTTAATATAGCAATTAGAAGCCTGAAGACTCAAAAAAAAGTGCTAAAAGTGTTTGAATTAGTGTTCCTTTAAAAAATGTCTTTTCTAACAGCTGGAAGAACAAATCTAAAAGAACTGATATTGAAAACTTTATATCTTCATCATTTCTCTTTTTATCTCTGTCTATGGCAGAAGTATCCTGATAGCTCAGATGAGAAATTCTAAAAGCATCTTTGTTCACTGCAGTCCTGCACCCTGACCATTTCAATAAAGATTAAATCTTTGGAGAACTGAAGCTAAATTCTAACAGAGTTCTCCAGAGCATGTAAAACCAAAGCTTTTCAGAAATTTAGGTTGATTCCTTCTGGAAAAAGAGAGGTATATTCCTACCATCAGACCAACCCATTGCCACAATTCCAAGTCCCAGACTAAAGACATGAAGGTAAAAGAGAACTGGAGCTGAAGCACTTTAAGAGTATGTTATAAATTGGGTAAATCCATTTATTTTGTCTAAGCCTTGTTCTAACAGCTAACCCATGTCATTGGCAGTTAGGGCAGCAACAGCAATGTAATCAGCCTGAGACACAGCAAATTTCAGCTTGGAAGTTTACAGTGTAGCTCAATTATAAGTAACTGAGAACAGTTTCATCATGGAAGGTGTCAGGAAAACTGTAATGGGAGGCAACATTGTGTGCTACACTTAATACAGTGCCAGATGATGAAATGTTTGGAATATTCAGTAGGCATGCTGAGCATATATGAACATTGTTATTATGTTTGCCTGAAGAGTTAATGACACTTAGTGACACTATTTAAATACTTCTCAAAGCAATGCAGACTGTTTCTGCAGCTCCTTGTCTGTCTCCTATGCCTCTGGAAAGCAGCGATGACTCCATGGCTGCTAATGCAATTATGACAAACTTCATAAATAAGGTTCACTCTTCAGGGTTAATTTCTTTATGCAGTGAATAAGAAACGAAGTTAAAACCACATGTTTAAGGAAGTTAGGCAGGGCTGGAATGAGTTTAAACGTTAACATAGATTAATAAGAAGAATATTGTGTTCATTTGTGCTAATTATTTCCTCAGAAGGCATCCATCCTATTTAGGCAATTACACAGCCTCAAGTCTTCATTTCTTACCGATAATACCAAGGGACTTCATCTGCTAGTTTAAGTTTGAGACTGTTCATGGCTTTTTAATAACATAGATTTAGTTTGAAAGCTGCATTTGAGCTGTTTCCATGTGAATATTCCACACTTACAGAGAAATGCATTTAATCTAAATTTAAACTGTAGCTATAGTAACCAACATTCACTGTTTTTCAGTGGGACATATATAAGCCTACTCAGAAAGAAGAAAACATGTTGTGTTAATTGTCACTCTATCAAAACACTAGAGTTTGTGTTTTTAAAAATAATTATCACAAACTAAGTATTCTTGCTACCCAGACTTACAAACCAAGAGATTTACAGGAATGTGTTCTAATAGTGTTTGTGGGAAACAGTGAAAGTTAGAAAAAAAGGCCATATGTGGACCTGTTTGGAGGATATAATAAACCTCACTTTTTTCCCAACTATTTGTTGTCTAATAAAAACACAGTATCAAGGTCTTATAAGCTGGCTTTGCAACATTCACTTAGATTTCCTAGAGCAATTCCCACTCTGAGACTAATAGGATTAGTGTTTCAATTTCAGGTAGATGGTCGAAGTTTTTTACTGGAGTCAGATGATAGATTCTGTAGATGATTTGGCAAAGGTAGGACACGTCACTTTTGCAGCAATGTCCATATTAATCAAGGTGAGTAAGGACATGAATAGCCTTATGGAACTGTGGGATTCACTTTAACTTATTTGTGTGATCTAAAATTTACTCCACTGTGAAGTGCACAGTTTATTCTCTCTCTGTCCTTGTTACATTCTTCTGACCATAGAAGAACTCCAAATGTTGCCTGATTTTTGAACAGCTTAAATTAGAGAGAGTAAATCTGTCCCTGGCATGCTTTTCCGACACACCCATGTGTTAGGAGGCAGTGCTGTTTTGCTGGTGTAGGGCAGCCAAGGCTCCTCACACCCAGTTCTGCATTTCCCAGAAAACTGCTGCTTGGCCGAGGAAGTGACCTCTCTTTTCAATTTATGAAATTTGCTTTAAATGCTTGCTTTATGAATAGTAAGTCTTGGGAGAGCAGATATCAAATGTATCATAGAAAACATTGATATAATCAACACGTGTTGCTTTGTGTTTTCTTTTCCCCAGAGTTGAAAGAAAGGAGCGTGCACGTTTGAAGACAGTGAAATTCAACGCGAAGCCTGGTGTAATTGATGCAAAAGGGGTAGGTAAATAGTGAAACCTTTTGAAACTGCACTTTACAAGTGTTTTATAAGTTTCAGAGTAGAGAAAATTTTAGCAACATAAGGAATGTTTAGATTGTTGCAACCAAGACCTGAAGTATAGTGAAAACAAAAGATTAGTATATATGTATATATATATATTATATATATATATTATTTGATATATTCTAATAATCTATATAA
>VXBX01009505.1:272013-290574 GCA_013400415.1 Scytalopus superciliaris
GGGAAAAGATAATGTGAGCTTGTGATTGAAAGAGCACTAAGGGAAGAAGCACTCACTGTTAAACTAAGCATCAACATAAAATGAGATGTTTGAGTGCATATTTGAACATACATGTTCATGATCATACATATGTTCATTTTAGGGGTCAGCATTTCCTTTTGGTCTTTCAGCATTCAAAAAGAAGTGGTGCAAGCTGTCTGATTTACTTTTACTCTTTTTTTTTTTTTTTTTAATCTGGTGGAAATTCACCCCAAATACACAGGGCTGCACTAGGCCCAGGAAAACTCTTTTGTTTCAAAATCAGCCTCAAAATAAAAACAAAAATCAAAATTCAGACAGGGATGAGTTTATGTGGCTCTGTGGCACCNAGTATATATGTATATATATATATTATATATATATATTTGATATATTCTAATAATCTATATAAATTATATATATAAAATATATAATCTTTTTTATAATTATTCTTTTTATAATAATACTGAATGACAGTGCCTCCTAATTGAAAGATACTAAGAAAAAAAAGAGCATTCTGTGATATCTGTGATTTTACTTAAATGATGGATAGAGAAGAAAATACTTTAAAAATTAATGCAGATGGATAACAGCTTAATGAAATAGGATCAGATGTATAAATTCCCAGGCTTCAAAAGCTGTTAAATCTCAAATCAAGGGTTGAAAGTTGAGGAGCCCCAGATGCAAAAATACAGGTTTTGGACGTTCTGCTTTGACAGTTGTGACAGACATTGAACACGGGTGTGTTTCACAGCAGGCACAGTGGCCAACCAACACAAAACATGCAAGTTCCCTTCCACCAGCAGTGCCTGGACAGAACAGCATTCCTGCTGTTGCCACTCCTCATCACTGCTTTATTGTGCCCAACAGCCAGCAGTTCTCCCTAGCCTGATGTCTAATATCCTGTATGTTGCCATCTGGCTGGCAAGCATTGCAGCATGAGAAATGCCCACAGTCCTGGCAGTTAAGGTATATTTTTCTGCAGAAGTGTAGCTTGCAGTTGTAGCAGTAGTGAATACTTGACATTTGCAGGGATTTATTTCTGAAAATAGTCCAGTTGGCGTGTATGGAATTTACAGCTAAGGGCTTCTGTGAGCAAACTATGAGACAGAGATTTGGAAACCATCAGGAATAAGTCCTGTTTGGCTGCAGAAAACACAAGGCAGGGCCAAAGCTGTGTGACGAGAGGACACAGTCATGGGTAGGTGCTAACAAGGGAAAGAACCAGGCGGTTCAGCAGGTCCCTTCCAGAGCTGCTGTTCTTGTGGTCTTCTGCCTAGTCTGAAATATGCATTCTTAATCTCTCTGTGCTTCAGTTTCTCTCTGTAATAGTCATAATAAAAGTTCCTTTATGCCAGTTTATTCCATCCTTTCAGACAGATTAGCAGGCTAAGAAATTCCCCTTGCTATGAACACACAGTTCTAACACAGTGGTTCCCAAGCCTCTGCATGCCAGCAAAATAATATTTCAGATTTGCAAATATGTCCCTGTTACTGCTCTACAGAACAGTTCCTGAATTCAGTTGCAAGTGCACTGACTAAAACCAGCTTTCCAGATTTTTAAGGCACACAGAATCAGAGTTCAGCCTCTGCACATTATTTGCACGTGCAAATAACTTGGTATAAAATATATAATGAGATGCCTTAAAAAAGAATGTTTCATCTCATTGCATTTCCTCAGGAGTAAGAATTCTGTTTTTAATTTGAAATGACCGCACTGTGCAACTCTGTAAATTACTTCTACTGTTGTCACTTATTTGGGAAGATAATAAGTTTTATATTGCCAGTGAAATCACTTGTTAAAGGTCTATTTCCTAAATATAATCAAAGCCTCAGGGGAATAATTCATTCATAAAACTAGTGGTCCTTATTCCAGTGAGTCTGTCAAGGATTTAATTACTTCTTGAATCCCCAAATAGTTTTTCCATTTTTGTCATCACTGTAACATTAATCTTCCAGTCACTCAACATCAGTGTTTGTTTCAGTGTTTAGGAAACTGTATAATTACAGACCAAGACCGTTGTACCCTTTTGGGATCAAGTTTTCTATTTTTAGTACTTGCTAAAACTTGGTTTCTTTTATAAAAAAGAATATGTATATNGTGGAAATTCACCCCAAATACACAGGGCTGCACTAGGCCCAGGAAAACTCTTTTGTTTCAAAATCAGCCTCAAAATAAAAACAAAAATCAAAATTCAGACAGGGATGAGTTTATGTGGCTCTGTGGCACCTTTGGCTGACACGTTCATGACTGTGTGGGCAAGTGGAACTGTCTTAGTTTACTCTAAAGATGAAACTGAGAGAAACCTTTTCATGGGCTATTCCTAAATTTGGCCAGGAGATGTGCATGGACACACTTAAAATAAGGAAAACACATTGCTGAATACAGAGAATCCTCAGGGGTTTTGCACAGGTAAAAGTGTTACCCTGCTGCAGTTTTACCTGAATCACTCTACTGGCCCTGACTTCTTTCTTCCCCCTTAAAAGCAGTCTCCAAGAACTAGTAACCCACAGCAAAGGTTTCCTGAGGCAGTACCAACATTTCTCTGAGATAACTGAATTTCAAGTAGAAACTGTCTAGTTATTCTACAGGTTTATAAATTCTTATGCATCTGTTTATACCTCTTTTTTAATCCCAAATCTGGGAATAAGATACAAAATATTATGGATGGGGTGACATTTGTAGTTGATCAACACTGAAAAAGTGTTTAAGAACAGTCAGCAATGCAGCTGACAAACCTGTTAGAAGGCAGAGCTAAAGGATAATCCAAGACCGCACTTGGGTGCATTACTTCATCTAGAAAATTAGTTCAGCACTTCTTAAAAATGTGATTTCAAATATTTATATCACTTTAAATTTGTTTCATTGGACCCCTCCAATCCTTGGCTCGTGAAATTAAAGTCTACAAAATCAGGATGGATACAAAAATGAATGTGAATCACAATTAGGGAGCTCCACGGAAACCTTCTGATCTCAGATTTGAGTAAGGCAATGGATAGTACCTTTCCATGCAAAAATTAAATTCTGATGCTCCTTATTACAGGATGTTGTATAAAAATAAATCAGATAAAGGAATTAGGTAAATTAGCAAGCAATGGAACCAATCACAACTTTTAACACTTGATTTCAAGAAACTGAGAGGTTATAAAAGGTTATAAAAAATCATCTCACTTCTACTTTTCCTTTTAAATATCTGCCATTGGACAACTTCAGGAAGAGCTACTGGGCTAACTGCATCTCTGGTTTAACCCAGTCAGGCTACTTTTCTTTCATGTTATGTTTAATTTGGCCAAAAGAAACATTTGTTCAGGTTCAGAGACATCATCAGAATACAGGCCCTGTTAACGTTTTTAAAGATATCAAACCAGTTAGAGATGTTAACACCCTGTAGGAAGGAAAAGAATACAAATACTGATATAAACAGTTTCATTTCCCCAAGCAAAGATTGTCCTTCCCTTGCGTTGAGCAAGTTCAGTCTTTGGCTTCATTCATATGGTTGTTGTAGTGATCTTCAGCAGCTTTTCTAATGGTTAAACAGAGTTATAATTTCCTAAGCATTTGCTTTCTCAGTCTTTGGGGCTTACCAGCCTATGGATAATCAATAGAAAACAGAGTGGCCCAAAGAGGTTTATGTCTGATATTTATGCTGGAGGAAGCTACAGAACTTATGTAAGCACACACTTAATTAAAAAGTGTGTTTCATGCTGTGTTGGACTCAAGATCATATTCCAAGTATCTTCTGATGCTCACCGTTGCATCAAAAGTTGCAGAACATGTGAGCAGGGTTATATATCTGCCAAAGCATCATTGAATTCTTGGTATTGGAATTCCTGCTAACTCAATACCATAGGCTTCAGGCTGAACAAAAGTAGCCTTTCCTTTTCTAATCCTAAACCCCACAGTTTTTGAGGGCTTTTCAGACTTTTTACTGGATAAAAAAGATTGTCAAATGATGAAAATATTGCAGAGTGAAAAGAGATGAGCCAGTAATCTGCTTTTTTCTTAACTATTATAATTATAACAGGTCTTTCAAGTAACAGAAATAGCACCTTTTGCTTTTCTCCCTGTCAAGATCACACACACTTTCTTGACTGTCTCTTGAAAATATTTTTACACTCAAAACCATAGCTCTTTGAAAGATCTTGAGCAACATCTCACTTTTACTAATATCCATGGATTTTGCCTTTTTCCAGAGAAGTGTTGTAATATTTGGAAACACAATGTTTAAGTAAAACTTAAATTTATACAGGGAACTGTTTTTTGATACCGCATGACTTTTCATTTCACATTTGGCCACGATAATGTCTTATGGACAAATACCCAATTTCATTTCCCAATGAAATGAAAGTCATGTCTCGCACAATCTCTCAATTTTTATGTGTGTGTCAGGATGCAGGGGGCTATTCAGCCCGTGTTTACTGGGAAGCATTTCCAGATGGGTGCCTGCCCTAGTAAGGCTGCTTAGCAGAGTGCCAGATGGATGAGGCGCCTGCCAAGAAAAGGGACTGTCCCATTCCTCCAAAATCCCTCCCAGCAGCTCTGCTGCTCATCAGCAGTGCAGGTCCTGGGCTGTGACCCACACCATATTGCTCCATCACTACCCATTAGGGTTTTTCTATTTCCTTAGCTTGTCATCCAGAGTTCTCTTTGCATTCCAGTCAGATCACCTACATCAGGCTCAGCTGGCCTCTTCTAATGCCTCTGAATGCATTTATTATGACAGACAGAAGCTTGATAGCATTTAATAAGATTTCTTATGAGCAGATTCTGTTTACAGATACCACAGCCCTGTCTGCAAGGAGAGGTCATCCCCTTGCTTTATTGTCATTTTAGCAACACTGCACTAAGGCATGAAAGAAAAAAGCAAAAGTTGACTGTGATAGCAAAATATGTATTGTGGAGTAAACAAAACTCTTTGCAGACTTAATGCAGCTCTCCTCCACATGCCTAAATCCAGTGACTGACGTAGGATACCTTTTGATAGTTTATTAAGTATTTGGGGAAAAAACCAAAACTAAGCAAAACAAAAAAAAAGACCCACAACACTTATTTCCAAACAATTTATGCTCTAGAAAATCATTATATTTTCAGCCCTAGTAATCAAAGCAGAACACAACTGGTATATAGGAACCTCAGGTGGTCACCGAGTCTAACCCCTGCCCTGAGGGTGTCTTTTGTAACTTCCCTCTGTCTCCCAGATTTGTCTAATCTCTGCTTAAAGATCTGCCACAACAGATATTTCATATTCTTCCCAAACAGCCCACCTCAGTGCTTC
This sequence comes from Scytalopus superciliaris, assembly GCA_013400415.1. Classification (NCBI taxonomy): domain Eukaryota; kingdom Metazoa; phylum Chordata; class Aves; order Passeriformes; family Rhinocryptidae; genus Scytalopus; species Scytalopus superciliaris. The sequence goes on from VXBX01009505.1 coordinate 277,308, forward strand.
AGTCTTCTCATCATTAGAAATGGCTAAAGTTTAGGCCTGTTGTTATTTCTTCTATGAGAGTAAGCAGAGATTGGATTATTTGTCTTCATTGTCACTGAGCAGAACCTGCAGTCACAGCCCTGGTCTCAGGTTCAGCGACTGTGCTGGTGGTTCACCGTGGCAGATCTGGGTGTATCAATGCAGAGAAAAAGGCAATAATCTCAGTTGAACCCTTGATTCTGTGAAAGAAATAGAACAGTGTATTAGACTGTCTGTACTCTCTCTCTGCCTAATGAAGACTTTTTCTAACATCAGTGTTTTACTAGGCTTAAGTTTTCTAAGTACAAATCTTCACCACTTTTATGAAGAAGCAGTTCTGTAGTCAGCTGTCTAAAAGTTTTCCACACTTGAAGTGGATTTTGACCAACTTTTCTTTGTACTTCTTTTCTAAAGATATTTGACACAATGAATGGATTTCCTAAAGTGATTGGTACTAGAGCAAAAATAAAAGAAAATCTGCAGTCTGAGCACATTCAAAAGGCAGCTGATTTGGAGACCCTGCAGTTCACAGGGTCATCCTTCTGAGAGAGACTGAGGGGAGACCTCATAACAATCTACAACTTCCTCACAATAGGAAGCAGAGGGACAGACACTGCTATCTTCTCTGTGGTGACCAGTGACAGAACCCAAGGGTATGGCATGAAGCTGTGTCAGGGGCCGTTTGGGCTGCATGTCAGGGAAAGATTCTTCACCCAAAGAGTGGCTGTGCACTGGAACAGTGATCACAGCACCAAGCCTGACAGAGTTCAAGAAGTGTTTGGACAATACTCTCAGGCACATGGTGTGATTCTTGGGGCTGTTCTGTGCAGGGCCAGGAGTTTGACTCAACGATCATTGTGGGTCTCGTCCAACTCAGGATATTCTATAATTCTATGATTTTCTCTCTGTCAAAGGCTGTAAGATCTCCAAGATGGGGGTAGCATTGGGTATCATGAAAGAATTAGATCTCATCATCCTTCCTGGTTTTGGAACAGCTTGTTTCTGGGAGGATACAACTTCTCCCCATATCAGAGGAAAAGCTGGATCTCATTTGTCCAGTTGCCCTTGCTCTGTCATACATTTTCACATCCTCCACGGCTCTGTCTTCATGTTTCATGACAGCTGGAGCTGGTGCCGGGCAATGAATGCTGGCTGCACTTTTGGATTGACCTGAGCTTGCATTATTGGGCTGCCCTGACCATTCCCCTTGAGCTGAACACTTTCTGCTCAGCGTTTCCCTAAGGTACATTAGAAATACTGCTGTCATCAGCATCAACTTCACTCATGTGCTGAAGTAATCAAATGAAATTCAAAGGATAAAACAGCACATAGCCAGGGAAATTTTACTGCACAGTGTCTTGTTGCTCCAGGATATCTTGAGGGACTCCACAAAGACATGCAGTAATTTAATAATAATGCCAGTTGGGCCCAGGTCACAGTCAAAAATAAAGGAAAGCAAGTGAGTCTTCAGTTTTAATTTATGTCACGGTAGCACTGTTACCTCTGTCAGGGAACTGGTATGCCTTAAGGAATCTGTTTTTTTAAAAAGGTGAAATAGTTTTTGAAATTGTGAAAAATACTGTCACCTCAAATTTGAGGCTTTTACTCGTCTGAAGTGAAGAAATATGTTTCCATAGCATTCTTTGAAAAATCCAGTGGAAGCAGAGTATTTGAAAGAATTTCTTTCAAATTGAAAAAAAAAAAAACTAAAGTAAAAAATCTTTGTGTCTGTTTTCCATTTTTCATTTTATTGAGAAATACAAATTCTAAATATCTGCAATTTCTAAGCATAATGGAGTGGAGTAGAAACTGTGAGAAATAAAAGATTTGTGGTTGAATTTATCCAATTGGTGAAAAATATTTCAGCCTATTGGCAGCTTGTCAGTGAAAGAAAATGCTAACAATTTTTTCAATTAACAAGCAGTACAAATACATTTTTTTTTCATTTTACAGCTTTTTTACCCTGATAATTCTGTAGAGATTTATTTATAGGATAATACTGTTTCTTAGGTGGCCATATTAGGGACTACAGTATCTGTGTTTTCTACCTCACAAGAAGTTTGTGCCATCCCTGCTTAGTTAAGAGAATTGCTTAGGAGAGTCTGACATAAAGATATATAACAATGTTTAAATCGGTCACAGATCAAATATAACAGTGTGAAAATGTGCTAGCACAGGTAAAACACCAAAGTTTACAGCTGAGAGTTAATTGTTTTTCTTCTAAGCTGTTCCAGCAGAAATTTGTGCTGAGTTTAACTTTGCATGTGTGCTATTTTTGTAACTTGCTGTCTAATATCCTGAATTAAATGGTAAGAAATTTGCATATATGTATAGATAATGCCATAGTCACTTGGCTTTTCTTCTAAAAAATTTGTTGAAAAGAAAATTTACAGTATTGGCAAAATATACTGTCAAAGAACTAGAAAGAGAACAAAGTTTTCTTCTAGTAAGATTTTACACAAAGTTCCAGAAGTGTTTAGTTAAGCATTAACACTCATCCACACAATACATGCTCTATATTTCACATCTTTATTTCTCACTCACTTAAATTTAAGTACCATAGTGATGATTGACTTAGTGACTCACAGGCCATGTTTGCAAGGTTATAGAGACACAGTAGCTGCCAACCTGGGCCAAAGACAAAGTCCATCTGACTTGATATGCTGCCTGTGATACTGGTCCTGTGAGATGCATTACTGGAAGATGCAGGTCTACTACACAGACCTCAAACCAGTCTCTTAGAGGTTGACTTTGGTTTTGTTTGCCAATGCCTTTATTTTTTATAATTTTAACCATAAAGCCTAAATAAATTAGTGCTTTAAATGAAAACCATGAGCCTGATATGATTCACTGGTGTGAATCCTGAGCCAGACCTTTGTCATAATCCAGCCTGTTACACCAGTCACCTGTGAGTGCAAACACTCTAACTCAAAAGGGAAGTTCAAAAGATTATCTTATTGAATTATCTTTCCATAAGTAGTTTGAAAGCATGTAGGTACTGTAAATCTTTCTCTACTACTGCTTCACAAAATAAGAGTAATAAAGGCCTTTATACAACTTATTTTTATGCAATGGTCCATTTAATGCAGTAGTTTGCACTTGTACAAGGGCACAGCACTTGACTTCACAAATGAGTCCATAAAAAGTAGTGATAAAGGAGCATTTTGGGGTGGGGGGTTAATAGCACAGAAAACTAATGCCTTCTGGGTCTTTATTAAATTAATTCAAAAGACTGCATAGAGACCAAACCCCTCAATTCAATTTTAAAACCTAAGGAAACACCAGCAGTCAATGTGAATCAGAGTTATGAAAAATATTTAAGAAAATACCTGATCACAAGTGAGGAATGAAGATCAAGTAGGTAAAGGTCCTATAGTACATTGTAAGAAAACCTGCAGGTGATCAGACAGCCCTAAAACTCTGCCAAGTGCAGACCTATTCTACCACTGATCTCTGAGGCTCTTTTGGCATTGTTGTTGCACAAAGGACATGTGTGCAAAGATTTATTAGTGGGCTCAGTAGCTGATGACATCACATCAGGTCTAATAGGAAAAGTTAATTTTTGGGGAAAAGTACTGAACAGAGTAGAGGAACATTTGCGACAACATTGTCAAACATCCAATACACTTTCTGACTCCCGTTAGAGACTTGAGGGATGAGAGGGAGATCTCCACACTGTCCATATGGCTGCATTGAGCTCGGCTGGGTCCCTGCTGGACTGCAGCACAGCTCTGTGATGCTGGGTCTGTGAGCATCTCCTCACAGAAACACGGAAGTTAAAGCTGAGAGAGGCTTGTTTACTTATTTTCCTTTCACCACCCCCTTCTCTCCAGGCACTGCAGTGTTATTCCCCACAGTACTTAAGACTAGCAGATTTGTTTTAAATGTGAAAAAATGATCCAGGCTTTTTCACTTCCCTTGGGGCAGATTATTCTACATCTAAATTGATTTCACTGTCAAGGAGCTTTCCTATTTGCACACTATTAATTTCAGTGCTGCTGTTCGAACAATTCTTTCCCACCATCTTTGTGTACAACCTTCAGATAGATGTAAATGACCTTGGCTGTGACCTGTGCAAGTTTTTATGTTGGTGTTTCAATCCTGGTAACAACAACGTCATTCAAGTTAGCACAGATGAGTACTCCCTTCATACCTTGAACCAATTTAAATATGTGTTTGCAGAATTGAAAATACTGTTTTTACATGCCTTCTTGGAAGTCTATTCATCCTTCTGTTCCCCTGGTAGTTCGTGTTGTTTTCAGCTGTTGTTTTGTTAGGAATTAAAATTGAGTTGCTGCCTGACAAGTGGCAATAAGTCAGTCTTAAGAAAAGATTATTAAATTTTCATAGTCATGAATAATAAGCCACACTACTCTTGTCTGGAGAAGCTATACATCATGGAGTTTTTAATCAGGCTTGTACTTTTTCCTTTTGGATTGCCAGTACCCAAATCTCCCTGCAGCTTCATGGGAAAACTCATCAAGTTATCTTCATCTGAGCTTCTTTTCACCGAATTTGTTCTCATTTATCAAAAGAGATCATAGTGTAAAAATCCGATAAGGAATGACTGTAGCCCAGGCATTATTTTTTTTCCAAACACTTAAAGTGTCTAAGAAGATTTAAGGCTGAACTTAACAGAATAGGGATGTCCTTTCCCTTGCATCTCATAAAAAGACATAGGGAAATTGGCAAGTGTTGCTTGCCAACATATAACTGTGTGTTCAGTCTGAGAATGAAAGATCTACATCTTAAAGAATATACTGTGTGGTCAGCACACAAACAGGCTTACAGTTGCCTCTAACAACTCGTTAGCTTATCTCCTGCATGTCTGCATGGACATTGTGAAGTGCTTTCTGAGTGTGAACACAGTGCACGGCCAAGTTTGTGGTTACACCAGTAAAGCAAGAACAGCTCAGTAGCAGTGGCTTTCCTCTAGACTTGTTCAAGTCATTTAACCTCAGTATACTTCATTCTTAGTAAAAGAAACTTATCAACAGTATCCACTGGGTCATACAGTAGGCAAAGTGACTTCAGGAGAGCGCTGCTGTGATCCCAGTATTGTAGATGGGACAATGAGGCTGAATGTGCCAAAGGGCCTTTTGACCCATGTGCCCCAGACCATGCTGCCACGCTGTCTGCCAAACTGCTTCTCACATAAAGCAAACAGACTTACACAGCATTCTCTTCAGAAATTTGTTCTGGCAACTTCAAATTCACCATGTGCTAGGGGTTGCCAGATGAAAAAGCCCACTATAAAAGCAGATATATTTGAAAGGAGAAATAACACTGGGAATCTGTTGCAGTCCAAAAAGTTTTCTCTCTGGTGTCAGTGCAGCTTTCTGGTATGATGAGAGGCATCTAAAACGTAGAAGTTTAAGTGTTTGAGTGTCCAAACCTTTGTTAAAGTCAGTGTTCAAATGAGTAAAAGAATATCCCTAAGACAAAAAGCATCAATTAAATATAGAGAAAAGGATTGCAGACATGCACTGTTGATAATAAATTTTGTAGATTTTTGTAGAATATTGTATAAGTAAGGCCTTTGCATTTAACTTAGGCCAAAAACAAGTATCAAAGGAGAAGAATAAAAAAAAACAAATGGCAGATGAGGAGCAATAAAATTAATTTCTCAAATACACTACTAGACCAATCTCTGGACCAAACTGATATACATAATCATATAACATAGAAACTAGGTTAAAGCATTGCTCAAATCTGCCTAAAAATAGATGGTATGTAAAATTCATCTATACCATGTAAAAAAGAATTTCACAGCTAATGCTCTGGAACAACTTTCTCTCAGATGACCCCTGAACACTGGTTCCCAGCTCATGACTGAGGATTAGCCTTGGTTGAATGAAACAGCAGAAGAAAGCATTCCCAAAGTAGTTGGGACATTATTGGCTTTTAGAAGATAGAGTTGCTGTTAGAGAAATACAAGAAATCTTTCCCCACTGTTGGACTCTTCTGCAAAGCATAAAGAGGACAACCTCTGTCAAGAGCACATTTAAAAAGAAAAGTTGTAAAGAAGCTCAAAGTAAACAACAATGTAGTTGCCTATCACAGTATGGTGCAACTGTCAAATCACTGAGACACTGTTTTTTTTGATGTTTACCACTGTAAATCAAATTTTGAAATTGGATTGTTTATTTAACATTACATGAAAATTTCCTTTAAAAACCACTATCCTATTAGCTGATGAGTAACATATATATATGGCTGCTGTGCCTGGGGAAAAGCACATAGAATAGAAAACCAGTGTTGACACAAAAAAGTACTGAAGTTCTTGAGAAGAAGAAGCACAAAGTGGTTTAATGTCTGTCACAACCAGGGAAGGTTGGTGTGTGCAGGCCAGGCTTACATAACTGGGGACATCTGGGGATACTTGGTCAAGCAAGAATGCATCACGATTATTTTTCTTGGGTTCTTCAAAACACAGTCTATGCCTAAGTAGTATTAAACAAGAATTCAAGCCAGGACATCAGTGAAAGCTTTTCTCCACTTTCTTTTTCTGAGAAGAAACTCTTTTTCATCATAGTTCAGATGTTATGAATGATGTCACTTTTCTGTTGTCAAACAGTAGTTGAAAATCTCATTTGCTTTTTAGTCTTTGCCACTTGTCTGCTTTAAGTGCCTGCTCATGCCAGTTCCTGAGCTCATGGTAATCTGTGAGAGCTGATGGCAGTGACATCTGAAAGTAATCTATTGTACAGGTCTTTCACTGAGACTGAAATGCCGGAGTTATTTGCCATTACAGGTTTCCACAGCACTCATGGCAACAAACTTGTGACTTATACAGGAATCCATCTTCAGGCCCTTTTTCACTGACTCTCAGAAACTCTGCCTACATAAATGCTGTTGAATCAAGCCATGCTTGCTATTATGATTTCAATTCCAGTTGCATGCAACTTTTGCATCAGGTGGAGAGATGTAGGCAAATAACTCTGGCTCATTTATCCTACATCTATTTCACAGCTTTCCGGAAGCATAGGGAGCCTATGGCTCCAGAGTATTTGACAGGTCTCCAATTTTCCATTGTATAGAAATAAAATTTGTCAAATATACATCTGAGTTTTGCAGTTTAACTTTGCCACAATTCCTCACATGCATGATCCTTTCTTATAAAAGTAAATACTCACTCAGTGTTGGTCTCTACTCGTCCACCAGTGGAGCAAAATCTGGAATGAACATGATGTGTGTGGCAGAAACATGGTTTTGTCCTGTGTGCCGCCCTCTTCTCTCTTTGCCAAGCCCTTTGTCTCAATACATTAGAGATATAAATTGTGGTATATCTTTAAGAAGCATTTTTCTGGATGTCTGTGGATTTCATATCCTTAAGGTGGAGACCAATCCACTGAGTTCAATCCTATTTATATTGAATACAATACCAAAGTCAAGGCTCCTGTCTTTGATTTCTTGTGAAGAAACATGCACTTAATGTACAAGAATATAAACATTTGGTAAGCCCATTCAGTTAACACCAAGGACTAGTTATTTTTATAAGTTTTCAGAATCAGACCAATTTTAGAGTTTTATAATATTTTACAGTTTCTTTATTATTTCCAATATAAATCCTCTGACTACACTATGCTAGTATATATGGTCATCAACATGAATATACACATTTTTTAATCTGTAGAAATATTATCACATGCATAAACATATTTTGTTATGGGTATTAGTATAACTAGAGTCAGCTTTATTTAGGAACAAGGCTTTTTACAGGTGTAAATGCAGTGACATAGTTGAACATAATAGTCATCTGCTACGAATTAACAGATTTTGACCATCCAAATTAAAATGGAACATCATATTTAAAAAGCAACCCAGTACTTGAAACTTCAAAAGGAGAAAAAGTCTATATAACACTATAGGATATCTGTCTAACTTGGTATACACTGTTAAATCATGCATAAGTGTGAAAAAAATACATGGTTTTCTGGCAAAAATGTACTTTTTGACGTTTTTACTATAGACTGTTGGGGAAAAAATTGAAAAGGAATATACATGTGTTATTTCTCATATAATCTCTGTGAAACACAACATATTTATTTATCAATCTGCTATCATTTTCTTGAATTCCAAAGTGAAATGGCATTCTGTAATGAAGTGACTGTCATTTTAAGACCCCTTTGCTTTTTGAGGTGTTATTTTGTATATATTTTTTTTCCCTTGAAAAGTGTAATGTCAATAGTATTACTATGTCAAATAACATGTTCACAAACAGAAATTTTAACATGCGACATTCCTTTCTTTGGAAAAATAAAAGAAATTATCATAGAAAACACATTTTAATTTAATTATATCCTTTAGGTCATTAAAGTGATGTAATGTGCATGTCAGTCCTCCTTTCATCCACAGATTACTTTAATCCTTCATGTGCTTTTTTTTTTTTCCTCTGGCTTTCTTTCATATTTGCTTTGTTTTGAAATTGCATGCTGTCTGGATTATTTGTGCATGACCTCCACATTAATTTCACATTGAATGTTTACATAATCTGAGAGATTTTCATGGATCATTTATTCTACATGTGCATTTTTTTCCTTTGTTTTCAGTTACTAAACTTTAAATATGCTTGAAATGTAAAAGTGGCATGAAACTTTTGTGACACGAGTATACAACTATTTTAATGGAGATTTTTGGTACACATCTTTCAGAAACATGTATTCTAAACCACATTTTGTACCATGCTTCCAAAATGTAAGAAAATAAATTACGTTCTGAGACTCTAAATACATTCCATTTCAGAATTGAAGCCAAACACTGGTTATATTCAATTTGAGCAATGACAAACACATGACATTGGTCATTTAAATGATTTAAGGAGGTCTCTGCTCTGTTGGAGGTGATCATTTGCAAAGTCCTGTGTCTGGGCACTGTATGTGTTCGGTATAAGAGACACTATAGGACATTGTCTGACTGACAACACAGATCACTTCAGATGAACACTATCTGCAGCTCTACATAGGTGCCCTCTAGAAATGCCAGCTTCTTTCATTTGGTTGTATAGGGGCCCTATGCCCTCGCTTAGTATCTGAAACAAATGTCCCAAGTAGGCATATTGTGCTTTTACTTAGTACAGTGCTTATGAGTCCTTGTAATTGTCTATAAAGTCAAAGATTTTGTTGTGTAAAAACCCCAATTTCTTCCATATTAATTCCCCATTTGAAGAATTAAAGTGATATATGTTGCTCAACCTGCAAATAAATACTGCTTATAAGCAGAATTCCATCTCTGAATCACATAAAGCTAAAAGTATATACAGAGGAACCTGATGAGCACATATATGAGTGTAAAATAAAACAAAGTTGTGTTGTTTTAATTATGCCCCCAAAAAAACCATTAAAACATGCTTAAGAAGTCGTCAATTAAGAGGTCAGATAAGAAAATCATGTAATCAACAGCAGCTACCAGTAAAGAATTTTTTATTTTAATTGGCACAGGGCTGAATCCACATGCTACAAGCAAATCAAAGGCTTCCATTTTCTACTTTACAGCCTATTCTTTTGAGCTAGTTAATGAATTCTGTGCACAGCCTGCTATGATTAAAGATGGGTGGCTTGATCTCAAAGCATGCTGAACCATCTGTACCCCTTCATCTGAACAAGCCAAACACGATGGTTTTCAAGTAAGGAGCTGAAGGTTGTGACTTGAGACCTCTGGAATCAAACCAATCCAATCTCCAGGGGCTTTGCCTTCAACCTGCAGACCTCACCATAACCACCTCTGATTCTTTGCAATTACTTGATTTGTACTGATTTGAGTCACTACAGTTCTCTCCACTTTTACAAGCTAGTTGTTTTGTCAGCATGAGTGTGACAACAATTAGACGTCCCTGTTTTTGCCCCATGCCTTTTCTCCTTCACAGTCATTCAATGACAAGCGTAAAAAGAACTTCATCTTTTCACGAAAATTCCCATTCTACAAGAGCAAGGAGCAGAGTGAGCAGGAAACAAGTGATCCAGAACGTAAGTAACCTCTTGGAGACGATGTCACATGCAGCAGCACATAAAATGGGTGACACGCATGATACCAGTATCCCACACATCTAGGCAAATATCTGTTGTAGGCAGGCAGGAGAGGTATTACTACTGTGACCAATGTATGACTGCAGTTTGGATCCAGCTAGTCCTTCCATCACTGGAAATACCATTTTCAGATGAATAAAGCAGTGACCTTAACTTCTGGAAGTGCAAATGTGGCTCCTTAACATTGTTGTGATACCTGTTATAAATCCAAACTTGTTTCTCAGAAATATTCCCAGATCACAATTGGCTCAAAATAAGGCAAATTTTATTTCTGTCACAATACTAAACTAAACTATTACTTTTTAAAAGGTCTGTTCTAATATCATTTTTGCCTTTGACATTCTCCAAATGGATTGCCATGAGCAGCTTCACCGAAAGTTTAACAATTAAGTGAGGAAACCATGCTAACAGCGTAAAGAACTAAATCAGATCTTGGAATGTGTATTTTCAGAAGCATTTGAGGCTTGCTTAAATTATACAGAGAACAAGCATTATTTAAAATGTATGCTAGTTCCAAGCCCAAAAATTCACTTTTTTTCCTTAATAATTCTCTCCTAAATTTATCCAGTGAGGATAGTTTCTGTAACTTTATTTATCTGGTTGTTCCTTCTTCCTCACAGCTCCAAAAGGCATGTGTCATTGTCACTGCCTCTTGCATTGGCTGAATTCCCATAGAACACGGGTCTAAATTTGTTTCAGAAAGAGAAGGCAGGGATCCAGATTGCTCAATCAACATGGTCAGTCATGGTAGTATCCATTTCAACTCCACTGACTTCTTCCTTCCTCTTCTGCGGCTGTTCTTCCTTTCTCATTGCTCTCTCTGGGGACTTCCGTGCAGGACATCCCCGGATTAGGTGACGACGGTTATGGAACAAAGACTCTGAGTAAGTTCCCAGGAATGGTCACTGTAAACCCTTTTTTGTTTTGTTTTGTTTTGGCTTCTGTTTCTTCTCTGAGGACCCTCCACTCCTAGCATGCACAAGATAGAGTTTTATTTGTTACCCAGCTGTGAATGCATTAAAAATGTTTCAATCGTTTCGTTCTGCATGACGGTATTAAATAACATACAGTGTATCAAGCAGACACTTTCACTTCTTTTGTAATAACACCTTTTGTTTCTGACAGTATGTTATTGTTCCCATCATGGCAGTTCTGTAGAGTAGCATACCTAGAACGTGTTTTGCTGCCTAGGTCATTCTTTTCAGCAACAATTCCTCCCTCTCCATCTAAAGGGAAAGTTAAACATTTTAACATGATCGCATCCTGAGGAGGTCAATAGAAAATTAGATTACGCTGTTGCTTCTGCATTTTCAGCTTTTTGCATGGGAGTGTGTGTTACTTTGCTGGATTTTAGATTAGTATTTGTTATTAATGGAAGAAGTCATTTGCAGGCTAGAGAAGACCATGCGTTCTTCAAAGCTAATTTTGGACCCATTTCACCATTAGCAACCTATTCTCTGTCACACAACGTTAATCAATTTATTTTTCTGATGCAGCAATCCTGTCTCAAGACTTGGCATTGCAGAATGTTTAACATGTCAGATCATTGCTCAGAAACAATTTTCTTCCTCAAAATTTAGACCAGAAAAACTGTATAGAATGAAACATTTAAGGCTGGTTTCTACATATGTTGCTACATTATATTCTGTATCCAGAGCTAAACAATTTAAAGACAATGCCACTTGCATGTGTTTGGCTGCTTCTTCCTTGGTTCCTACTCCTTTTCTTAAGCATCAGTTGGAGCAAAATGTGTGTGAACGTTAATGCTGCATTGCCTACTGTTTTGTTTGTGCTTTTTAATTGCAGGAATGCACACCCATATATACACAGTTTTGGAGATCATTCTGTTTCTGACTGATTTGTTGAAGGGTCATTTTAATGGTTTCATTTTAAGCCATGCAGTAGCTCACAATTTAAAGATGAAAGCTTCATCTCTTGTACCAGGAAGAACAGTTCTGCAAGAGTAGTTTTGTCAGTGGTAGACAGCAAATGTCAGTGCCACCTGAATTTTAACCACACTGTGGTCAGTTGTCATAGCAGCTCATTAGCAACAAATGCAGATCCTTCCCTGCTAGAAAAAAAGTAAAATATTTCTGATCTGATAATCCTGCTGACTATCTGTGTCCTTACAAAGACAAATCTCCATAACATCCAACCATTTGAAAGGTAACTAAAGTCTGCAAATTGATATGGGACAAAGTAGCACAGAGGTATTATGTTGGCTCTAGTTCCTCTATTAGTATTGCACCTAGTTTTTTTATTATTTATTGCATTTTGCATATTGCAATTACTGACAAACCTAAAGCCATTCTCACCCCTCCAAATTTGATTAATATTTAACTCAGACACCCTTTTTTATGACAGTTCTTAACATGAAGGATATTTGTTCTCTTTTAATAAAGTTCTTCAGGGTTCTGTATACATATTAGCTTGACGTAAAACTTGTTAATTTGCTATGAAAGGTCCGAAAGTCAATACACTGTTTTCTTCAAATTGTAAGTTTAATTTTTTTTAACTTCTTCCTAAGCCCAAGATCAAGGTTTTCCATTAATGTTTTTATCAGATATCATCCTCTCTCATTTCTGCTGCTCCAGTAGCCCCAACATTCCCAGTCTATGAACCCTAAGCTATTAGATTGGCACATAGGGGAAATGCAGCATCTTGCAGAGAATAGGTGGTCTTGGCATTGGTCCTGTATTTCATTAACCCAAAGTTCTCCCAACAGTACAGCCATTATGACATTGGCTTCTGAGTGTCCTGAACCAGCCGAAAAGTTTCAACTGTCAAATGATGAAGGTGCAAAGTAATCAGCATTTCTGCCAGAGATACTATTAAAACCACTGTTTAATAAGGCCCTGCAGACCTCTGGGAGATCATATATCATGTCTTTACTGACCATAAATAATCTACTGACTACAATTTTGGAACAGCAGCATTACATGATATAGATTGCAGCTTCCTTTCAAGGATATGATAATAGAAACAGGACACTTGACTTGATAAAACACAGGACTGACCCATCATGGTAGTTCTAATATTCCTGTTTGTTCATCCAGACTGGTCTGGTAAAGATTTTAATACTCCAGTTCAAATCCTGAGGATAGACTATGACTGGGAAAAGACTTCTTCCTTTTTTTTTTTTTAATGTTTGTTTTGTCATTGGCTTTGTCTTCTTTTCTTTTGTTTTCTTCTTTTTTTTTTTTTTTTTTCTTTGGACAGGGGGA
>VXBX01009505.1:290579-312248 GCA_013400415.1 Scytalopus superciliaris
TTTTTTTGTCATTGGACAGGGTGAAATATATACAGTTATGATATTTGATATCAAAACAACTTTCACATTAATTTGTTAACCCTTTGGGATGGTGCAAAGTGATTAAAGACAGACACAGGTTAGAAGTTTAGCAGGAATAGTTCTAATGCATTAATGATGGTTAATGATGCACATTAGTGACAGTGCAGAATAATATGAGCAGACACTCAGATTTCATGAAATTACTCAAGACATCCAGTGAGATGCAAGTTGACCATAATATACATTGAAATCCAATTAGCTGAGATGTCATTTACTGTCTCATCAGGAAAAGACACAACTTTGACGTGACACATATCTCTAGCTAATACATATAGTCTCTTTCTGAAATGCCACAAGAGAGAAAGCTTTCATTTTACCTCTGTAAATTATCTGAGCGTTTTCAGGTGATGTCACTGCACAGTTTTTATTTCTTCTCTGCATAAATACCTTTGCATGATTGTGGCAGTACTTTTAAGTTTCTGCAGCTCTGTGGTGCTTGGTTATGTTCTTTAATTTGCTGTACTGTTCTTGCAGAACATGTTTCTTCTAATGCCAGCGATAGTGAAAGTAGCTACAGTAAGTTACTGCTTTCATTAGAGTCCTTTTACTTTGCATTGCTTGTTCTGTTTGTTTCTTTTATTTTGTTTCTCTCCTTGCTACTCTTTTGTTAATGTTAAAAAGGCGGTTGGAGCAAATGGCTTGGAATTCAAATTTATAACCACATCAGGAGTATGAAGCTGTAAAAGAAAACTGGCAACCTTTATAAAAGACGTTTGTTGTTTGCAATGTATTCTGGGACATAAAACTTAACCTGGCATTGGGTAGCCTATGAAAGTCAGGATTATTTGATTTAGTGGCAAAGGTTTACTTCAGTGGAGAGGGGGAAGTTTCTTGGTGATTTTTGAAGAGTAAAATTATCCCATAGCTGTAGTCAAATCTGCAAAAGGCATCCTCTTTACAAGGTTACAATTTTTACTTGCATTTCTGCATGCCTGTATGAAAGAAATAGTCCCAGAAATTTTGTTGAGCCTGTAGTTTTGACAGTATAGATTTCCTAATGCATATTGCAGTCTTTAGAAAAAAAAGTAAGATAGACCTTCACCGCTTAGGCACTGCCACTGAATATCATTGATACCCTGCAGGTGGCGGTCCCAACCCTGTAAGATGATTTGATTGGATTTATAGACTCCATGTGATCATATAGCCAAGAGGTAGATTGTATGTTCTGGGTAATTCTTAGTAATGCCCATAAAGTTAACAAATATAACTATTTTTCTGGAAGTTCTGAAAAACAGAAAGAAAACCTCCAAGACATTAAATAAATTACTAGAAATGTAATAAAAGGTAACTAAAATGACAGATTGCTAGCTAAATCACCCAGTTGTTTCATTTTTTCAAGCCATTTGCTTAACAAATCAAGTTTTCCACCAGTCACTCAGCACTTGTGCTAAGCACCCACATGCATTTAGGTAATCAGTGGTATCATACATCATATTTACTAGTCTTGATATAAGGCATAGCAGTTGAGCTCTGTTAATAAACACTGGTTGGTTTCAGTAAAACAGCTAACCTTATGCTGTTCAGAAATGGTAAATTAGTTTGTATTCTCTTGTATTACAAAGGTTTCCTTGGAAAGCAATTGCCAGAGTCACAAGAAAACAATAGACACTCTTGAATTGCCAAGATCCAATTCTGAACCATTTTATTTTTAATGTGCCCTCTACTTAGAAGGGGAGGAGGATTTTATGTTTTAAATATAAGGTGCTCTTTCTAGACTGACTTACAATCAAGAATGAGTCAAAAGGTGCACTTTTCAAAAATTTGCATGAGTCAAATCTCATCCAGGTCTGTATATTTCAGGGTGAGTTCAGGGCAAAAGCCCAGAGGAGAATCTAGGCTAATGAACTGTCCCAAACAGCAGGCTTAATAGGAGAGCCTAGTTGCAGCCAGACATTTGGGGTATGTCCACAAAAGCAAGTTACCAAATTTCATCATAAGACAGACTGGGTAGCCAGTTCTTTGTTCACTGTGTAATAGCCTAAAACAAAGTGTATATTTTGAGGTGCAAGAAAGGTAATAGAAATGGTTTGGGAAAGTTAGCTAGGACATAGATATTTGGAAGGAAAAGTAGTGTTGGAGTAACAACTACAACTACTCCTAGAGTGGTTTGCACCTGGGCAAGGTCCTGTCTCACCCCAGCAGCATCCAGTCTACATCCTGCTGGCTGTATCTCCCCACACATTACTGGTATGTCAAACAACTGCTGCCTGGTGGAGAAGAAGCAGGCAGGGATTTTTTCTCTGCCCACAGGACAACTATGCCATTTAGAAGCAGAGGAAGCCAATCCTAGATTATGCCAACAGAAAATGGCTTAAAAATACAGGACCTGGTGCCCAAAGGGCCTGATTTTATTTGCTAAAGACTAATGGGTGCCATGGTGCAAAGTTTTTCTTTAGTGTGACTCAGTGTCACTTGGAGGAGAATCTGTGTTCAGGATGAGGCACTACAAGTTAGTTTATCAGGACACCATGTGTGTTGACTTGCAAACTCATCTAGCCCTGTCTGTGCTCTGCTGAAATGGAACATACTGAGAGGACCAAAAAAAAAAAAAAAATGAAGCTGGAAAATTCATGGGCAGCAAATAGAAAAGTCCTAGAGGAATCAAGGGGTTTGCATGGCATTGTGACCCTGTCCCTGTGCCCCTTTTCTTTTCCATTTCCCCAGCAAATGAGCAGGAAGAAAGGAGTTGCCTGTGCCACTGCTTTCTGAACCGTGCGAAGTTTGGGCGTAGTGGCTGGAAAGCTGCCTGGCAGAAAAGGACTTGAAGGTGCTGGTCAACAGCAGCTGAACATGAGCCAGCAGTGTGCCCAGGTGGCCAAGGCCAATGACATCCTGGCCTGTGTCACCAATAGTGTGGCAGCAGGACCAGGGCAGTGATTGTCCCCCTGTACTTGGCACTGGTGAGGCTGCACCTCAAATCCTGTCTTCTGTTCTGGGGCTCTCACTACAAGAAAGACTGAGGTGCTGGAGCGTGTCCAGAGAAGGGCAATGGAGCTGGGTAAGGGTCTAGAGCACAAATGTTATGAGGAGCAGCTGAAAAGAGGTTGTAGTGAGGTGGGGCCAGGCTCTTCTCCGAGGTAAAAGCAACAGGAAGAGGAAATGGCCTCAAGCTGCACCAGGAAAGGTTTAGATTGGATAGTAGACAAAATTTCTCCACTGAAAGGGTTATTGAACATTGGAGTAGGATGCCCCTGGGCATGGTTAAGTCGCCATCCCTAGAGGGATTTAAAAGAGTGCTCATGATCATGGTTTAGTTGGACTTGGCAGAGTTGGACTTGTCTTTTCCAACCTAAATGATTGTCTGCTTCTGTGGTTCTATAAAATCAGTAATTCACACCTTGGCCAGCATGGGGGAAATGTTTGTGTGTAAGAAACAACTGGCAGCTGCTGGGTGTTCTCCTACAGACCTTCATTTTGTCCCTATAAAAACAGGCCAGCTGGAGTCCAGAGTAAGATGTGCCGCATTTTTTCTAGTGGATCTCTGGCAATTGTTTTAACATATTTCTCTAACTTTTGCTCCTCATGATGAGCACTTAGTGAAAAGTAGCTAGTGTCAATACTTATACTACTTGATCATTCCTAGAACCATTCCAAACCAGGGATGTTAAAGGCTTCTGAGAGATGTCCAGGCTGTGACCTGGGCAGTGTTTAATAGAGGGGTTACAAATCAACTGGGCTTTTTCTAGGACGTATTCTCCTGTGTTCATAATTTTTTAGAAAAACATATTGTTTAAAACTTTGAGTGTTTGGTTAAAGTATTGCTTATGTCCCCAGGGTTAAAAACACATCTTTTTGACAGAAGTCAGATGCTTCTTATTTCAAAATAATAATATAATTGAATGTCCTCTTATGTGGTCTTGAGAGAAAATTCTTTGGCTGCTTATTAGCAACAAGGCTGTTGCAGAAAGTAAAACAGATTTCTTCTGCCTTCAACACTGGGTTTGTTATGAACAAAAGAGTTGGAGCCAATAGTGGGATTTTCTTTATCCAAACAGATAATCTTCAGCTCTGTTAACTTCAGGGGGAGCCACAGACACATTTGAGAGTAGAATCTGACCCTTTATAAATTAAAAAATATTTTTGAGCCAGGAATAAATGCTAGCTTATCTTAAAGAGACTGAGTTACCACACAGCTGCTGCTAAATCACAGGGCCATGCTATTATGAAGTCTATATAACTAGGTTAGTTTATTTGCTCCTGTTCTCAGCAGTAAATCCCAGTTTGCAGTATATAAACTCCTGGTCTAGCAGAAAGTTGTCCTTTCTGTGATAAGGGTACATCCAGCCAATTTTGACTTATCCCTGAACCAGTTAATTAAACCATGATTGCAAGTTTATTTTGAGCTCTGTAACATAAAATGTTCTGATTTCTTTTTCAAATCAAGCTTATAAGGAAATACATTTTACCATGGGCTCATCAGTTTTTATTTTGCAAGACATGATTTTCATAATGGCCATGAATTTCAAGTTTCTCTCCTGCATATGTGTTGTAATGCTCTTATATGTAGGTCAGTAAAGGTTTTTACAGCTGTCATCAAAATTACATGCATATTACTGCATGTATTTAGCCTAATTGTATGACTGGCTGTAATTGCACCAATTACCTAGAGAGGCAATACAAAACTAAAAGTTAAAAATAAGAAAAAGTGTTAGAAACAAAAATTTGTACCCTCTGTCAGCAAATCAGCAAGTCACTCTTCTAATGAGATTTGAAGATTCAGAGCAGGATTAAAGTAGTTCTGATTATTACACTAGGCTACTGATTAATAAGGACACTTACATTGGCTCCCCACAGTTAGAAATACTGTGTTATCCAGATTAGCACAAGTATTGAAGTTTCATTTTATACCCACACAGCTATATTGATCTTAAACATATAGTGCCCACAGACAACTTTTCAGTCATAAATTAATTCTCAGACCATGACAATCTTTTTACAGATTGGATTTCCAGCCTTTCATAGCTATCAACATATTTCCAAAATTCTTGCATTTATTCACATAAACAGAGGTCCAGTAAAGGGATCTTAAACCAAATAGAGGCTGGGATATTGACTGCTCAGGTCAGAGGAAAAAAAGAAAGAAATTGATTTCTCCAAGATCTTGCAAGTACAACTCATGTAATTCAGACATTAGCTCAAAACCTAAATAGATGGTAACAGAAAAATAAGCCTTCTTTGATTTTAGATCCAGCTGAGCAACAAAATTCAGGCAAGAGCTCAAAAATTAAATTAATTTGTCTGCAAGTATTTCATATGTGGTAACCACCACCATTAGTGCATCAATTTTAATGAAACTAAAAACTCTCTTTGATTTTTCTAAAATCATAAACAACTTTTCATTGTCTTCACTAGTACTACTTTTCTGTTAGTCACCTCCTTAGATCCCTTTACAGAGTTTTTTATTTACAGCCATTAATAGGATGCCAAAATCCGTGGATTCCCACTGCATGAAGTGCTTGATGAGAGAGGGTATTTATCTATGTGGTGGCTGCACCATGGCAGCTCACAGCAGCTCTCCTGCCCCATTACCCACATGATGGGTGCAGTTACACCAGCACTTGGATGTCCTGGATGCTGGGGCAAGACAATAGGAAATTGGGTCCTTTTATGGGTTACATGAAACTGGTCTACGTTGAAACTGATTTGGAGTCTTCACAGACTCTCTAATCAGAAAGATAAAACAGAAGCATCACATTAAATCCACTTCAGGGCTACTCATCTGAAACCCTATAAAATCCTTTGAGAAACTGAATTTAGTAGTTCTTATGAAACTTACATGGCTGCACAGGACCTCTCTGCCCAGTTTATAGAGACTGTGAGTTATAACAAACTTCAGGTTATTCTTCTCTTCCCATGCACAAGAAATCACCACCAGGCAAACCAAAAACAAAGGGAAGCAGGGAGTGGTCCTGGAAAAGTGAAACCCCTCCAATAATTTTACTTATAAGTATATTACATTTAAGAAAGTTTCCCATTTCTTTCTTCTCTTTTCTTATTTTGTTTATTTTATTTTATTTTTGACTTAGTAGCATTTTACTGAAGAACAACGGATCATGCCAAAATCCTACAGAAAGGTCTTTTGCTTTTTCCTCGTTTTGTTTTATCTGTTAAATATCATGAAGATTTCCTGGACCAATACAGCTAATCTGTGCTAATTAGGTCATTAATGTGGGTGGTAAATGAGGCTTAGGCACATGATAAATAAGAGCCTGTGTCCTGCTGGATTTCACACTGTGTCTCACACCTCAAAGCTATTGCAAGGTTATAGCAATCCAGTTACTGATTGACTCTAGACCTCTTCATTATGCTTAATACTTTATGGAGTGCTTCAAAACCATGCAGTACTGACGGTGTAGAGATCATTAAAGAATACCATCTGGTACAGTTAATATGTCTACTAGCCTCTGAGGACCTACAGGTTTTTTCTGGACAGTACTTGACAGGATTTTATTCATTTAGAAATCTGAGCTTCCTAAGTCCTTTTTTCAGAAAAGAAAAATAGTGGAAATGGTGAAACTTTCCTCCACACTTGCATTCCATGTTGAGTTTAGAACTCAGGGCTGAAGAGTCTTACCTCAGGAAGATGTTTAAGTCCCTGTGTATCACAATCAGCTTCAAAGTTTCTCCTTACTTGATGCTACCCTTGCCAAAGGCTTAAACTTCAGAATTTGAGGAGGCTGGAGAATTTTTCTTTGCCTTCAATATGGCCACAGTTTCACAAATGTTCTGTAAAACACCATGCTCGTTTGTCTTCATAGTCTATTCCCTACTGATAGTGTGGATGTAGCAACAACTTTAGCATGTAGACACGTCTGCCAGAGACTGGGTAAAAGAGAAGGTAAAATCTGTGCTGGCTTATCAATGCTGATTGTAAATCTTTGACAAAACCAAATATTAGTTCAGAGGAAAAAAACAATTTGAAAAATAGTGTCAGAGTGATTGTCTGTTTTCTGTAAGTGCTATTGACACTGTCACTCCCATGAGAGGTCTCCTGTTTAAATGCAGGTGTCTGCATCTGACCTTGCTGTTTAAATGTTGTTATGGGACAGTGGAGACAAGCACACCCTTCTGACTTTTTCTATCACCACACAGTGGACATCTAAAATGGGTCAGATGACTCATGTCTTAGAAGAAGCCCTTGCCTATTTGTAGGCAGCCATTGGCTCCAAAGGGTACCTAGGGACTAGCTTAGACACAAGCACTCACACCTCAGGTTTCTGAAAACAGCTGAAATAATACCCCTGCTGTGAATCTGGATGCCACCGAAACAATATTTTCCACTTTAGGATCGTATTTATACAAGCAGACTCCCCTCCACATGGCTGGTATATAATGGCTTCATTACCCACCCCAAGATTGACTTTGGCTGTTGAAAAATATAGCCTTGGCTCCTGTGGGATGGGAGGAAAGCAGTGCAGGAGCATCCTTGTCCAGCCTGGAGAGTGAGTCATTTCATCTCCAGGGGAGTGAGACGTCCTGAGTTTTACATCACCCCTAAAATTTTCAGAGAAAATTAAGGGAAAATAATGCATCTGATGCATGAAAACTAGTGTAGCAATAATTATATTTTTTAGCTTTGCAAAAAGCCAAATTTTAGTGATTACAATATCAAATATTTGCAAATAGAGGAGAATCCATTATCCACACTCCTCTTACATTATGTGGCCTTGTCCTCAAAAGCTGTCTAAACTCATCTTTTTATTAAAAACTGTTTTCTCCTTTGCTGCCTCAGCACCATTGCTCAGATGAAGTTGGTCTTAAGTTAACTGTTAGTTCTCCCTCTTTCCTAAAACATCAGTACAGTTTTTTCTTTGTTTTTTTTCTGTTATTGTCCTCAATTACAACATTATTTTTACTTGAGAAGCTTTCTTACACATTTGTCGCAGCTGCCTAGATAATACATCACCAAAAACAATCTATCACTATATTAGACTCATGGTGTGGCAGTCAGCTTAAGATTTAACCATGGAAGGCTTTGTACCTTCTTGGGAGCCAGGCATTGCATCCAACACAAAGCTTGATAATACAGTTAATGGAGCCTCAAGGGTGACTCAGACAGCAGTCAGACTACTTCAGGGTGAGGTGTACCCACCTCTAAATCCTACATATATTTCCATCAGGCATCAGGTAGCAGTCTTCCCCTGTATGTGCATACTTTGGTTTGGCAGGAGCCCACCAGAATAATGTAACACAGGCTCACGTGCATGAAAGCAGATGAAATGAGGGTAACCCTGCCTGTTTTATAAAGCACTGGTATGCCTTATGATATTCTTTCTTCTGTAGTATCTAAATTAGTTGCAAAATGCCATCTGTGGATCTTCTCCAAAACAAACCCTGAACCGAGTAAAAATAAAGTCATCATTTTAAACTTTTCTAAGTCTAAATCATATTTAGAATTTACCAGAGCCCTTGTGTGGTACCAAGTATGTGGCAATGACCCAGAAAGAGAAACGTGCAGGAAGTATTCATGCACTAGGTGAAGAATCCTCTTCCTTCTCCTCTTGCATTCCCTTGGATGGGAGGACAGCAATGCATTGGGACTGCACACTTGCACCCAAGTCATGGTCCATACAGCCACTTGTTTCTCATGGCAAATTTCTCTGCTTTAGTTCCCTAAATGTCACCATGAGGAAACAGCACTGTCCTAACAGGGGCAGAGGGAGGATAAGTGTGCAAAATATGATGCTGTGAGACCTTCTCTGAAGATATTCAAAACCTGGCTAGACATGATCCTGTACAGCCTGTTCTAGGTGAACCTCCTTTAGCAGGAGTGATTTGGACTAGATGATCTCCAGAGGTCCATTTCAACTCCAGCCATTCTGTGAGTCTGTGATTTGTGTTCAGGGAAAGGATAAGGATCAGAAAACAGTTCATAGCTAGGTGTTAGGCTGTGAAAGAACTAGGCTATAGAGGCTGTGTACGGAAGAACATTCAACCAAAATATATATATTTTTTTATATATGGATAATAAGTGTTCCATCTAGATAGCCTGTGGATTTGCTCTGCAGCAACGTGTTAGGCCCTTAACAATAGGACAAGAGAAAGAATTGTATCTGAAATTTCTGCACTATCCTTGTAAACAGCCTTGCTATCAAATCAATAAGTAAAGCCTTGTTGCCCATAATTGAAAAAGCCCTATTTCAGTAAATAGAATTGAAACACATGGCAGGGGAGGGAGGGGAAGGAAAAATGCATTCTCCACACCTGGAAGTTATGATGGACTTTGGAATGGTTCAGGTGAGAGGCTTATCAGAGAGAAGTGTTGAACTCAGTCTGTCTCTATGTGAAGCATTTTATGAAGCTGAAGTACTTGACATGTTTCTTGTCAGCTTCAATCTCTTCTCTTTCTTTTCTCATCAGGAGGCCAAGAAGACTGCATCCTTTCTTATGAACCAGTCACAAGACAGGAAAGTAAGTTTCATCTGCTTTTCTATCACTGTTCCTTATATATTTCACTTCACAGTTTGGGGGCCAGTAGAGCAGTAAGCTTTGCTGTGCCAGTCCCAGATTCTCTGTGGCTTCTTTTTCTTGGACACTCAGTTTATCCCATGCAAAATAACAATATAAAGGTGTTCCTTGGAAGCCCCCACTTCCTGACATTCCCAGGACTCTCCCCAGTATGCTCTCATTGGCTTTACTAATGCACACGGTAATCAGTCTACAAAGTATTGATGCAGATTTCCTAGGTTTACTGCAATATTGTTACATGGAAAGCCTTTATTATTTCACTTTTCATGTGATATGTGCCAGTAGCCACTGTAGATGAACCTATGGGAAGGCAGCTGAAACTGGGACTGCACCCACATGATTTAATGGGGGATGCACTCTTATAACTACAGAAGAAAAAAATGCTACAAGAGCCTTTCCACACCTCATGGAAGAGTCTCTCTGTAAGGCTTTGGGAGTGGCCTTGTTGAGTGATAGCAAATATACATGCTCCCATGTAGTCATTTGACTATGTGCATGGACCATCACAGAGCTCTGCAGTGGTACTAATTCCATTTCCTTATTCATGTCAATAAATAAAACATTTATCAATAAAAAGGGCACCTAAATTTTCACTTCATACATAAAGACAACTCTGGTTAGTGCATATTTGGGTACATTTATATATTACTGCCAGTAACATCATCAAAATGTGCCTTTCTTTTTGTTGTTCAGTTAATTACACCAGGCCGGTTATTATTCTGGGTCCTATGAAAGATCGGATCAACGATGACTTGATATCTGAATTCCCTGATAAGTTTGGGTCATGTGTACCACGTAAGTATGATTTTACTCCTAGTTCTGCAGCTGAGTGAATTGTATCCCTTGGTGCTACACATTAAGTAAATTTCTGTGAAAGCAATTATCTACAAACTATATATAGTTGAATTTTTCAAAGGTCATTTTTCCATCAGACAGAAAAAGGGACAGGAACAATTTATTTTTTTTTTTTTTAAAAAAAAAGGTTTTGAAGGTCTAGAAAATATTTCTCAAAAGAATTGTCTCAAAAACTCTAAGACTTCTTTAAACAAGGAACCTTCTAGTTACCAACTCAGTTTAGTAATCAATTAATCTATGGTTTCTTAAATATGACATAAGATTGAATTATTGGTAAATTTAAAATGTCTTGGCTCAATTGCACAGCATCTACCTATAAAAATACAGAATAATCTGTGATTTGTGTGAGATTTAGATTGTTGAATCTGAAAGCAATGTTGGACCCCAAAATAAACAAAGTTTTTGTATCTTGGATCATTAGAACTTGCCGTCTATTTCAGGCTGTGATTGCAGTTGTACTTCATTTTAAACTGTTGTCTCTGAAAATATGCTAGCTTAAAACTGCTAGAGATGAGAGCAGCACCAGGTTTATAAATAAGGCTGAATCGAATTGATGAGATTACAATTCATTTTATCAGGTAATAACATTAGATTTACAATCTGGAATGCGTTCTATATTTGAGGTTTGTGTGTGATCCTGCTGAAAAAAAGTGGAATTCTGGTAAAACCTAATTTTATTTTAGCCTGTACTGATTGGAGGGAAACATCAGAAGATATTACTGCAAAAAGACACCTTCATTGTCATAACTCCATTGAAAACAATATGTAGTAGCCAAAGATCTGCTCTCAGATGTGGAGTGTCTCCACTTGGCACAGACCCAGCATTGCCCACTGTGAAAGCCTTAATTGCTGCATTTTTTGCATTAAATGTTTTTGCAGACTTCTTTATCTTCTGTCTTTTGTTCCATGCAGATACCACACGGCCAAAGCGTGACTATGAAGTGGATGGAAGAGATTATCATTTTGTCATTTCAAGAGAACAAATGGAAAAAGATATTCAAGAGCACAAATTTATAGAAGCTGGGCAGTACAATGATAATTTATATGGAACGAGTGTCCAGTCTGTGAGATTCGTGGCAGAAAGGGTAGGTTGACACTGGTTTTATTGAATATGCAACACGATCTGCTTTGTTTACATGTTGTGTCCCAGACATGATTCTCTGCCAAAAATAGAAAGTATCTGCAAAACAGCATCCTAATATTCATATGCTTTAAAATTACTCCACAAAGGGAGTCTCTGACTTTGAATGACCTCATCCTTGACACTTTCCGTGCTTGGTTGTAGAGCCATGGATTCATGGTTCTAACACAGTGCCTCAAGTGCACCCCAAAACAATCTTTCCTCTTCCCCCTGTAAGACAGGTAGATAAATTTATCTCACTTTCACAGAGGCAAAGGAATGAATAGAATAAATTATTTGCCTCAGGTTACACAGGAAGTCTTTGAGATAAACAAGAACTTATTTAACCAGTAAGAACATAGACATCCTATTGCTTTTTTGAACTGATTTTCCTCATGTCAAGAAAATCCTCCTGCCCCTGCAAATTTCATCCCCGTAAAAAATAAAACCCAGGTTTGTTCCAATATCACCAGTATATATTTTATATTAGCACCAAAGCACAGGATAGAACACAAAGTAGTGAAGTGCATGCCCTGGGCTCCCTCTTTCTCTGATGTGCCTGTAAAGGCCCCGTTCCAGGGCACTGCATTGCAGAATTGCTTCCTATCTTTCGGCTGATCTGCAGCAAACTCTGCAAAAATAAACACATCCTCATCTGTTTCCAACAGGGCAAGCACTGTATACTTGATGTGTCAGGAAATGCTATCAAACGACTACAAGTTGCACAACTCTATCCCATCGCTATCTTCATTAAGCCTAAATCGTGGGAGCCTCTGATGTGAGTATAAACTTCTATAAGCATTTTATTTTTCAGGCTACAGTCTCAAGTGGCACCACATAGGTCTTGAGTCTACATTTCACCTGTTCTCTATGATTATTAATAACAAGAGGAAGTGGAAACTGTGGAGACTTGTCCTCACAACTTGTCATCCACTGTATCCTGGCATCTCAGGGAACAAGTCAGAGCTGCCTTTGAACCTTTCAGACTGAGACATGTGGTCTTACATGCTAGACCATGAAGGACTCCTTGCCAGTGCTTGGTATACTTGCTCCAACCTGTGCAGCAAGTTCACCAAGAACTGTGCAGCATGGCTTGTCCCATCCAGCCTCAGGTGCTCCTGGGCACAAACCGAAGGGTTAAACCTATACCACATTTGAGGTACCTCTTCATCAGCCCTTTGTTGGCCTGAATGTCTGTAAGAGGATAGGCAACGAGCCATGGGACTGGAGAGGAATGAAAGAAAAGCACCAACTTCATGCTGCCAAGGCTGACCGAGGTGACATAGACATTGGAGGATAAGATTAAAACTCAGTATAAGATCAGTAAGATGAAATTCAGCACAAAGGAGAGAAAATCAAATGCATGAGTACAAACAGGGAATAATTAAGCTATAGCACTGCAGAAGAGCATCTGGCAGTTGGGGTGGATTACACAGGAATATGAATGGATGGGTAATGTGGTTGCAAAAAAGGAAACTGCCACTGTGGGCTGTATTCATATCAGTGTTGTGTAAGGACACAATAGACAGCTATTTTGTTTTACTGGGTGTGGATGAGGCTTCAGCTGGAGTGCTGGCCTGGTTCTGGATTCCACTCTGCTGATACAGGAGGAACGAGTGTTATATAGTGTCACAGAGAGAAGGCTGAGGAGGAACTCTGCAATTGATCTTCATACGGGTTAAAGCTCAGGATAAAATACATTGTTATCTAGTGGTTTTCCATGTACACTTGCAGTACTGCAAGACCTATCAGCTTAATTTGCTGCAATAGGAATGAAATTTTGAACTCTGTGCCTTTTCCTCACCCAAGGCTCTGCAAATGCCAGGTAATGCCATAGGTATGTGTTTCACAGGTAAAACGTAGGCACCAGCCCTCCTGTGACAGATCCGTGTCCAGTCATGCTGACTGTGTGCCCACAGCCATTGGTCACAGAGCAAAGAATGGCAACATGACCCACCCCATGAATGTGCATTGTCCATGGCCCTGCCTTTTGGCAGTGAGGTTACTGCATGTCCAGTCACGTTACGGGGCATGATACACAGTATGTGGTACTTACATAATCCTGTTCTGTCCAACGCCATCTTGGATTGGATGACTTTCTGACATTTGTGCCAGACCTACAATTCAATTTTATTCTGATTTTGATTCTGTAGAGAAGAAGGGTCATCTGATAGCCTTGTACACTGATTGTTTTAACATAGGTCTTAATGTACAGTTTTCCCATGCATAAAATATTTGCATATTTTTTTAATGCTGCCATTGCCTCTGGAGTGATTTTAAAAAAATAATAAAATTAATAAACATGGCCCTTACACTGAAAAATACATCAGGCAGAACCAGAAAAATGGCATTAATATAAAGGCTTCATTAATTTGATGTTAGAACAGCAAATTCTTGATAGATTGACTGAATGGTGTTATGAAGATGCAAAATATTATGACAATCATCCTGTTATTGAATCAAAGCAATGCTAATATTTCAATTAGGGCAAGAAAACGAGTGTGCTGTTCCAGAAGCGACTGGACGTGGCACTTAGTGCTGTGGCCTAGTTGACAAAGTGGTAATTAATCAAAGGTTGGAATTGATGATTCTGTAGGTCTTTGATTCCATCTTTATTATGTATGTAACTACTGCAACACAAAAAATTATAGGTTTATCTGCCATAACTATTACTTCTGATCATACAAATGAGTTGAAAGTTGCTGTAGTAGCAAAGTCAAAACACAAAAGACAAAAAATTGCTAATCACAAGATGCAGAGAAATAATGAGAAAATATTTATCTTTCAGCAAAATTAGCACATAAAGTTGTAGTCTAACTCTCATTTGTCTATATGCTCCTTTTTACCCATCTGACAGCAGAGGTGAGAAGAGTGAAGGGAGCATAAATTAAGCTTGCTCCTTCACTTGAACCTCGGTTATTGCAGGTTTTCTGGAAGTACCCCACTGGCACAGGCAATGGAAGAATATAAGGGACTATTGGATGTAAAAGCAATCAGAACACATGGCCATTGCTGTGAACAAACCATCACCCCTCCCTCCCTCTCTTCCTTCCTNCTACAGTATGACAGCACTTCTAATGCGTCAGCAAAAATGGACATCACAGTCCTCCTTGTTCTCCATCCTCTCTCATGAAGGCACAGAATGGACAGAGGCATGAATACAACTAGCACAGTTTTATACCCCGGGCCAATCTACACTCTGAAAGTGAAAAGCAAATTTCTACCTATTTCAAAGTACTTCCTATTATAAACACTTCTTTGTATTTTCATTTGTATTATCTCTTCTGCTTTTCAAAGATCTTGATGAAAACTTCTCAGAAATTTAGCAGAAATAGATGTGGAAGGAGGAGGATGTTGTTAGCACTGCAATATTGGCTGAGTGTCCTTAAGATGAAAATTTTAAGTTTGGCTAAGAATTTTCAATGGTATGTNTTGCTGTGAACAAACCATCACCCCTCCCTCCCTCTCTTCCTTCCTTACTTCCTTTGCTCCTTCCTTCCTCCCTTCCTCTCTCCCCACCCCTACACAACTCCACCTGGTTTACTCACAGAGGCATCCCTGTCGGTACCCTTCAATCAGCCTTTCTCTCTAGAGGAAAAAGGACAGTGTTGAGATCATGGGGATGAGAAATGGAAGTAAGGAAAAGCCTGCCTGGGTGAGCTTTTCTCTGGGAGAGGAGGAAAAATGTAGCAAATATGCCTGGAGGATCATTTTGAATTCACTGGCTGTGGAGGTCCCCCGTTAGGAAATTAAAAATANGACATCACAGTCCTCCTTGTTCTCCATCCTCTCTCATGAAGGCACAGAATGGACAGAGGCATGAATACAACTAGCACAGTTTTATACCCCAGGCCAATCTACACTCTGAAAGTGAAAAGCAAATTTCTACCTATTTCAAAGTACTTCCTATTATAAACACTTCTTTGTATTTTCATTTGTATTATCTCTTCTGCTTTTCAAAGATCTTGATGAAAACTTCTCAGAAATTTAGCAGAAATAGATGTGGAAGGAGGAGGATGTTGTTAGCACTGCAATATTGGCTGAGTGTCCTTAAGATGAAAATTTTAAGTTTGGCTAAGAATTTTCAATGGTATGTCCCACTTCAAGACAGAGGTTTGGTTGAGTCATGCACAGAGATGTTCAAATAGGTGTAGTTGATGAGAAGTCCACCTGAACTCAGTCAGATAGCAATCTTTCCATTTAATAGAATTAGTAGTATTTCAAATTTAGCAGGACAACACAGAAATTGGCAAATGTTAAACCTATTTATATAATCTAAAATTACTATCATACATGTTTAAAGAAATCTTTCATACCTTCATTTTATAAACCTGCTTTCTCCATTGCTTTAGTACTTCCAGAGAGATTTTTCTAAGCTGTGTTCCCAGCTGTATGGTTAGTTATATAGGTAGGCAGCAAAAAGGCATTTCTAGAAATACATTTTTGCATCCTGGACATCTTCCAGGATGTTTTTCAGAAGCTAGGTGGGAGTTAGCTGTAGCAAGTTCATACTGTTGTGCACTTCATAGATAATTTTTTTATGCACCATAATGCACATAATTTCCTACATGCATCACCCATGTCATACAGTATACAGTCCATTACCACATAATCATATGATTCAGTGCAAGGCATTAAATCAGATTCACATAGAACACAAGATGCTCCCTTCTCTTGCTTTCCTAGTTGCCTCAGAAAATTTCCATCATGTTTTAAGTAAAATGAATCCATGCTGGGAAAAAAATGCTAGAACAAGCAAACTCTATTTATTATTGATAATTAATTTGGACATCTGCAGGCATATAAGTGTAAGGCAGTGAATGAGTACAAGCTTGATTCATTTAAAGTATACAATGGTATTAAAAGCTGAGCATGTACAGGCAAGACAGCTCATTTCTTAAAGTCATTAAACAGTGTTTTCTGTTGAAACAGAAATGCTCCAACAAATAACGCTGAGAAAACCAGAATGTTACTGACTATATATGTTTTTACATTATTGGTACCCAATAAGCTAATTCAGCTGAGACAGCCAGATGGGTCTGGGAGAAAAGTTCCTGAAGGAGCTTCAGCTCTGGAGGCAGGAGTACTGAGTGCTCAGACTATGGGACACCCTGGATCCCCAACTTACCTATGGGTTCCTGATATCTCCAGTCTATCTCAGTTAGTGGCTACCAGATTCAGACCTTGTATTTTGTTTGGTAATGTAAAGTAGTGAATCCAGGACAAAAATTTAGTGGAGGAATGGAAAATAGTCTGAAAAAGTAGGTTTGTGTTATATAAGAATGAAATGAAATTGAAAATATGAAACTGTCCATGGACTGATGGAAGAATTTTGCTGGTTGATTCTTGTATCAGTCTCAATCCATCTGTGATTCAGTTGAACATGTCTTTTGGAAAGCTGTTTTAGCAGGAATATGAATTTTTTGATGACTTCCTTTGTGTTTCTAGGGAAATGAATAAACGTCTTACAGAGGAGCAAGCAAAGAAAACCTATGATCGAGCAATTAAATTAGAACAAGAATTTGGAGAATATTTCACAGGTATGTTTTTATTAATACCATTCTTTTCCCAAGATAGAGTCTTTTATTGCAAAACAACTGGATGAGCGCTGTCTCTGGCCTAGAGTACCTATCAGTATAGTGTGCCCAGAGTAAGAACTTCTGGCTTTAGATTATTCTTTCCTTGAAATTCAAGGGCAGTTGAGGCACTTGACTCCTCAAAAGTTTGATGTCCTGAAGGAATATCTATGCCAAGGCCAATTGTATGAGGTTCGAGAAGGCAAAGGGCTGTGTCCTGCACTTGGGTAACAACAGCCACATCACTACATGCTTGGGGATGACTTTCTTGAAAGCTGCCCAGCACAAAATGACCTAGGGGTGCTGACACAGCAGTGTGCCCACATGGCCAAAAGGCCAGTGGCATCCTGTTCTGTATCAGCAATAGTGTGGCCAGCAGGACGAGGGCAGTGATGGTCCCCTTGTACTCAGCACTGGTGAGGCCACACCTCAAATCCTGTGCTCAGTTTTGGGCCACTCACTGCAAGAAGGACATTGAGGTGCTGGAGTGTGACCAGAGAAGGGCTGGATCTGGAGCTGATGAGAAGCAGCTGAGGGAGTTGCGTATGTTCAGCCTAGAGAAAAGGAGGCTGAAGGGAGACCTTATTGCTCTCTACAAGTACCTGAAAGAAGATTACAGCCACGTGGGGGGTTGGCCTCTTCTCCCAGGTAACAAGTGTACAAGGATGAAGAAATGGCTTCAAGTTGTATCAGGGGAGATTTAGATTACCTACTGGGGGGAAAAAAAATCACATAAAAGGTTGTAAAGCATTGGAAAACCCTGTCCAGGGAAGTGGTGAAGTCACATCCCTGGAAGTGTTCAAAAAACAAGTGGCTATGGCACTTGAAGAGACATGGTTTAATGGTGAACATGGTGGTGCTAGGTGGACAGTTGTATTCGATGATCTTAAATGCCTTTTCCAACCTTCACAATTCTGTGATTCTGTGAATTTGATTCCCTCCCTGATCCAAAACTGCTTTTTAAGGAAGTCAGAAAAATATTGCATCGTTGCACTTGTACAGATCAAATAATTCCTCATTAGTTCAAGACAAGAGCTAATGGATCATGGGAGGGAAAGAGAAGGGCACCTTCTTCCTGACTTGAAAAAAGCAAGATTTAGGACCTGTTCTTTTAAGACCTGCATTTTCTTTGGGCAGATTTAGAAAGCTCCTTTCTCAGGGGACTGCTATTTGTGAATAACTGTCAGAAGCCCTCAGTTGTCTCTCCACATGCTGACAGTGTACATATTCTGAACAGCAGTTCCAGATTTCTGGTGGAAGGATATGGAATTAAGGAGAAAATCACTGTGGTTTGTGTTGATGGTGCTTCACCTTCTGTCAGCTTGGGCCTGATCTAGTTTACTTTTGCAGCCAAGAATGAATTTATTATAATCAGGTCAGAAAAAGACCAGGTTGTAAATCTGCTGCTGCCCACTGCTGAAGTAGCTTCTAAATCAATTGAAATGCAAGGCTTGACTTACAACAGTGGGAAGCTACAGTGCTGCCCTCTCCTCAGACAGAACTGCTAGTTCTCTGAACTAACCTGGCTCAGTCTTCTCAGTACAAGCAGTGGGATTGTTCTCTGTCATTGACAGGTGCCATTGGTTTGAACTTAGTTGTCATTTGCAGGGGCATGACTTTTGCATAATTGACATCACAGTATGCCAGTATTTCTTCTCATTCTATCAGTGTCTGTGAGTGTGCTGAAAATGTGCTGACACTGGATGCTGTATCTATCAATTAAAAGAAGTATTGATATGTTTTCTCTACCACAGCTATTGTCCAAGGAGATAGCTTAGAAGATATATATAATCAATGCAAACTTGTAATTGAAGAACAATCTGGGCCTTTCATCTGGATTCCTTCAAAGGAAAAATTATAAATTAGCCACTGCACCTCTGATTACGACGGGAGAATATTTAGAAGAAAACTATAATATACTATTTGGAGGCTTTCCTGTTTTTGTTGCATTTATGTTCTTTGCAGTCAATGTGAATTTTGATGAATGTACAACACAAAGTGTTTGAAGCCATGAAGGACACTGATGGGTCAAAGGGTAGGAACAAAAAGACTTCTACCATATAAAGCAAATCTGTTGTGTGCTCAGAGCACCAGTTGTAGGTATAAACTTTTGACACGGAGACCCTCTGTCAAGGAGAGCTAGCCACCTCCTGTGCCCATGCGGACATTTTGATCGTTTTCAATGGCTGAGCTCAGTGTTTTGATTGCTTTAAAGAGAAGTTCCCAGCTCTTGAACCTCATATAGGGCTTGATCCTGCAAGGCGCTCAGCACTTGACCCCAATTCCTACACATGAGTAGCCTGTTGACTTGGAGGCACTTGTGATCCTTCCCTCTGCTGTTCAGTCCCATCAGTTCTGGTAGGACTATTCATGTGCTCAAACCTAAGCACAGGCTTAAGCATTTTGCTAGATCAGGGCCACACGCACCTTGCAAAATCAAGCTCAGAGTACTTGGTCCACTTCCTACTGAGGTCACTGTTAGGACTCTCTGTGACTTGACTGGGAGGTGGGTCTCATTCTAAGCTTGTCATTGCATATTTGTAGTTGGTACACCTCGACTTTGGTAACTATGCACATCTTTTGATTTCTGAAACCAAGTCAAGCATTTCTTTTTTCCCCTTTGGAAACACTATTGCATCAGGAACTAATAACTGTATGGTTTATTTTAATGGTGTCTGAGGGTGGGAGAGGATGGAAGCATTTCACATCACACACAAATGCACACAAACACATTCCCATGTGGACACACACGTATGAGGATTCACAGCACCTATGTTGACAAGGAGGGATACAACTGGGAAAAGCTTTAAAATTTTTGATTGTCTATTTTATCATTTATATTGACAGAAGGCACTTAAAGATGGAATAATTTATAAAAAATAAAAATATATTGATGTATAGAAACTAATTTCTATAGGTAAAAATGTTTTTGTGAAGATATTTTGTAAAGATTAATTAATTGAAAGATTAAATATTTACACCCTTGTGCGACTGTAAAATGTAAAGAGGACCATCAAGCTGCATTATCCCTTTTCCATAACAGATTCTCTATTATTAATGACAAGCAAGATAATTCCTTAAATTGTAGTTGTCATTTTGTTTTTCTTTCAATTTAATCCTCTCCCTAACCTCTATTTAATCATGATGAACTCCTGTGGAAAGATCTCTTGAACTGACTGCCCTGTAGGACTTTTCTGAACACAAAAGGATAATGCATCTTTAAATTGAAATGGACAACTATTCAGAAGCAAAATGTCTGAGTTTAAATGCAGTTAATAATGTCTCTCTTGGGAGGGAGGCACCCTTCACCCTCAAATGTTTTGTGATTCTTCCCGTTTCTTTCAAGGAGATAACAAAAATATTTGATCTTTCCTCTCTTTGCAGGCAGGTCACCAACTAACCTATATCTTCATTCATTTCACAGTCAACAAGGGTCTTAAAAGCAAAAACTGAGGCAATGGATGTTTGTGAGGGATTTGGGGAAAGTCTGTGGAATTGCAGTTTGGGATGCATGGAAGGGGAGAAGGAGGTTTTGGGTTTTTTTCCTTGTTTCATACTGCCCTTCCTCTGTATACTGATGCCATCCTTCACTCTGACTCACAAGGGGACAACTGCAACAGATGCTATGACAGTAAACTGAATTGCCTTTGCTGCTGCTGGACCATGTTCTCTATGAAACCCACACTCCTGCCTACTGCAGTGCAGGAGTGCAATGCCTATGGCTGGTGGCTACAGTAACCCTAATGCATGAGGATGTTTTAAGGGCAAATGCTAGATAAACTCCTCGGTTACTTGTCTACTTGAAGCTTATGTTTCTGCACCCTGTCGAGCTGACAGGTATACCCAGCCACCCTCCGCGGACAGCGTGACGAGCTGGATGTTTGCAAAAGCCACCAGCAGTGACAGGGTTAAATATATGGGCATTTTCATGGCCCTGAGAGGGCCTCCTAAGCTTACTGCCCTACTATGGTAACTTTGAGAAGTTCACACTTCTTTAACTACTAATTTTCTTGCCTGGTCAGCGCAGATTTATAAACAAGGTTTTCAGTTAAGTCTCCAGAAGAGCTTTGTAACCAGAAGGGCTAGAAACATTTTTGTTTGTTTGTTTGTTTTTACAAAATATAAATTAATGAATGCTTTGATTTTGGATAATTCTGCAGAAATCCACAGAGTGACCCCAGATCTTTGGAAGCCATGAATTTTTCCATGCTGGCAAAATACTATTGCCCCAGGTTGGGAAACAGCCCATCAGACCTGAAAAACCAAGTATCCTAAAGCAGGAACTTCATTCTGATTTTCAGCTCTGTTTTAAGCAATCAATCACATCTGCTTCTTTGTTTCTTAGTTCAGCATGCAGCCTTTTATGGTACTATCCTACTAGTAACTGTTTTGCTTTGTCATGTGCTGTGCTTTACAGTGAACAGTAACACTACGGCTGAGTACAATCAATTTTTCCATCAGTCCTTGGTTACTGTAGTAACATTATTTATTTTTCCTTGTCTGTTGTTTGTGCTTCCAATTTAGAGTTGACATTGCACTTCTTTTTTTTTTTTTTTTTTTTAAATAAAA
>VXBX01009505.1:312274-330297 GCA_013400415.1 Scytalopus superciliaris
TTTAAATAAAACATATTTAAAAACAAATCGTCAAGAGAAGCAGTGAGAGGTCTTATTTCCCTTAGGACTTGTACTCCCATTTGTTTTGTGCGTTGACGTTTTGCGTTTCATGTTTCAACATCCTCAGAGCTGCAGTCCATTTTTGCATTGCAGCTGTTCAGATCATACTGGGTGGTAGTGGGAGGAGGAAGAGAAACATAAGACTCATGCAAAATTACATCTGGTGCAAAAAAAAAAAAATGGTCCAAACTCACAACCCATAGCAATTGGCACCTGAGTCCATATTGGTGCTAACATAGCTTAGTATAATCAGATTCCCTTTCTGTCCATGTAAAAGACTTAGGAGTGTCTAAACATGAGACAAATGCAAATGCTGGACCCTTTAGGAAAAGTGCCAGATCACACCCCTGGTGCTATATCTCATGTTCTGGCACAGTGTGTAGCACCGTAGGGTCTAAGCAGAATCAAAATTATCACAGCTTTTTGTCCACCCATGAATGATCATGATGACATCTTGCTAGCTTCTTGCAGATGTGCAATATTACAACCTAATTATTTTTCTTGCCACAAAAAAAAAAAAAAAGAAAAGAAAAGAAAAAAACAAAAGAGAAATTAAGCCATGCACTGACTCATTGAGAGCTTGCTAACAGGGCTCAGTGAGACGGCACTCTTCACTGGTCTTAGGTCTGACCATCAACCAGTGAAAGAGCCTCTTTCTTGCTTAACCCCCCTTCCTACAGAGGTGCCCTGTCCATGCTAGCGCTTTGTAATTTCATTGGTAGTAAAGGCTGTTTCTAGATCAATATTCTGTGATGTAATTGTGTTTGTAGCTAGCATGGTTTGATGCTCCGGTGTGGATAGGGTCCTAGGAACCACTCTGTGAAAGTCAAGGATAAGAAATCTCTCCGTTGCACTGAAATGTCAAATCCTCATCCTGGAGAGCAGTGTGGAACCTGAGCTAATAACCACTATGAGCCAGCAACAGTGTCCTAGGTATACAACATCCCCCTACACTAGTTTTCTATGGAGAAATTGTTGGTGTTACACCTTCACTGTTACTTGCTCAGTCAAATTGTAGTAATTTTTTTTGTTCTCTTATATTTTATATTTTCCTTTTCAAATTGTATCCCTGAGCAGAGGGTTCAGTGAGTGACAAAACATAAGGATATTTGTAGGAAAAATAGTGTTCATGAAAAAAGTCTCAGTCTTCTTTTTCAGCTGCAGATTTAAAGCCATAATATCTGCCATATGCACAGAAAGTGGTCTTTTATCCTTCATGCTTTTAATCTCAATATTTTCCCTCTTGAACATTTTGTCTGCCATGTTATGCATGTGGTTCACTGTGCACTGCGTTCAAGTGCTCAAGCCCATGCCTTGGTGGAATAAACTTTTTTTCTATTCCATTAAAAATCAGACATCTTGTCAATTAGTTCAGAAATAAGAATGAGGTCATCATTATGTTAAAAAAAAAAAAGCTTCCCATTCTAGGGCACAAATTGATATCAAAGCTAACAGCAAATAACATCTAAAATCTATCCAGCATATAGCTAGCCTACATCCTCAGCTGGTGTAAACTCAGTCCCTCCTCTGATTCCAGTGGAGTCCATCCCATTTATACCACCTGAAGTTAAACATCCATCCTCCTCATTACACTGATTTTTTTATCATTGCTGTAAAACAGCAAGGCCATCTGATTAAACAGCAGTTCAGCACTTTCCTCATTATTTATTGCTTATTTTACTGTAGCACCCAGAGGGTGGACCAAGAACCTTTTGAGGTAGGTGCTGTGGAATTGCTGAACAAAAAGACACCCCATGCAGAAGGATTTGCAGAAGGTTTCAGCCCCACTGACATGTCACCAAGAGCAATATGAACCACCACTTTATTGGCCCTTTTGAGACTCTGTCTTTAAGGTGAAGAGCACGAGAGATGATCCTTCATCTCTCCCACCACATTAGCAGCTTATGGCTTCCAGCTCTGACCTACAGCCCCGGCAACTTTCCCAGTGTTTCTGGGAATGGGCAGTAGCCAGCATCCCAGGCAAGAATTCTTGGGGGGGAAAAAAGCATGAAAAAAGAAAAAAAGAAAAAAAAAAAAAAAAAAGGGAAAAAAAAGGCAACACTGCTGGCTCTTAGTGGGATAGCAACCTTTAAATTTCTGGATTTGTGCTCCTAAATTTGAATCGGCCAGTTTGAATTTCTGAGTGTAGCAACCAAGCTGCTCCATCTGGCACATTGGCCGGCGTGCGTCTCTTAAGCAGGATGTTTCTCAGTCCAGCTGTAGTGTGGGGTACTCAGAATCTGAACTGGAGTTTACAAAACACCCTGTCCAGCTTACACTCCTGTTATGTGTAAATACTCTGCGCATCCATTCCATTTGTGTAAAGAATAAAGCACACACAATTATAAAAATTAAGCTGTATATTTCATACTAGCTGTGTCCTTGCTTATTTATTCCGGTCCAAGCTCTCAGCTGCGGTTCAGTTGTAAATGCTTGATAGAGTGTTTATAAATATGTCATGAATTTTATTATAAAATATTAATATTAAAGCATTTTTACACTTTATAGCAAATGGATTCTTCACAAGGCATAATTTGTCTTTTTTCCTTGAAGCAGAATAGTAGAAGAGAAATATTATGCTTTTAGTATGTCTTGAGACACTATGACATCTATCACACAAGACAGACACAAGTCTGCAATATTAGGATGGTGGTTTCAAAAATGACTGAGAACACAGTAATTTTTTTTCTCTCTTGCACTTTTTTTTTTTGACTTCACATTGATGTGAAAGCTGCCACCAAGAAGATTCCCTCTGGTGAAGTACATCCACTTTCTCCTTACCACATTTCTGCTGTGCATTGGGTATCATCAGCATCTTGGTGAATATTTATCAGAATTATTTTTTTTATAATTAAATCATTTCCCATGTTTATGACATCACTGCACAGCCATGGGGATAAGGACTATAATAATTATATGTTGGTGAGCAGCTTAGTGGAGCATAAACTCAGTGGTGCTATAGGATCCCAACAGCTCAAGAACCTTGGGGTTTGACCATTCCAGGAATGTCTTTGCAGATGGCTTGTGGGCTCCAGGGAGGCCATGTGAACATTGTCAGTGCTGGCAGAGGCAGGAACATGACAGGGACACTGCTTTTGACACGCAGATGGTACTATACTCAGTGTGCAGAAGACCACAGAGCCTCCATATGGCTCTGGGAGCCAAAACTGACACTATAGGGAGAAAAACACTGTCCACAGAGTTTTGGATGCATAATCATAAGGATGGTTAATCATCTAAACATTCATTGTAATGCTTTAGATTTCTCCAATAGATTCAGAAAAGGGAGAGGATTCAGCAGCTGACATTGATACACAGATGAGCATAACTGAGTGGGGGAAAAAAAAGTTCAAAGGTTATTTTTGAGATGCTAGCCTGTTTATTGAAAGATTTTTCACATCAATAAGTTACTGGTCAGCAATCTTAGCAACTACGTGAAGTTGCTTTCCTGAGCAGCACTTAAAAAGCAGTCTGTAGGTGGGATCATCATTACAGAGCAGGGTTTCTCATTAAAGTACTTTCTTTTTCACCCTATCTCTAGACCAACCTGACCCAACTCCCCAGACTATATTCTGCAGAAGCAAGAGCAACTTAGAAAACAATCTTTATAAAGTGCACTGGAGACACAAAATACTTAAAATTGCAGGAAGCTGAACATGCTGTGATGGTCAATTCAGGCAGGGGTGGCAAACCTTGCCAGCCTGTTGCCTTAGCCAGGCATGGAATGTGTCCTGAATGGTCACCTTCTCTCATTTGTCCCACTGCCTTTTAATGGTCCCTTCACACAGACAGCCAGGTATCTGGTCTCAGCTGTCCAATCACAACCCCTGGCTTGAAAGATACTATGCCCCAGTATGGAGGATTATTTGGGACCAGAGCTACAAGGTAGGTGAGCAGTACTTCTACGTACAGATACCTCCGAGTGCCTAGTCCATTCTAGGAAGGAAGTCCTTTCACAGTTATTTTCAGAAGAATTTAGATGTCCATCTGGCATAAGCAAGTTATTCATTTCACTATAATCATAGAACTTTACAGCTGGCACAAAGCAAGGCAAAGACACCAGGGTAACTAAAGCATCTGTAGGAGAGCAGAAAATGTTCTTAAATATCTGGGCATATAGTAGATACTCTTCCCCACCAGCAATTCAAACAATTCATACATTATCATCAAAAATTCCATCTCTAGAAGTATTCAAGGCCAGGTTGGTTGGGACTCTGAGCAACATGATCTAGTGGAATGTGTCCCCTGCCTATGGCATGGGGATTAGAACTGGATGACCTTTAAGGTTCCTTCTGACCCAAACCATTCCATGATTCTGTGATCTTGAACAACACAGGAAGAACTACCATAATAGCCCCACTAGAGCAGGACTCACCAAAAGCACCATTAAAAAACCCACTGCTGCAAGGAAGGTGACAGCATGGCCACAGCGAATGGACTGCTTGGGTTGGTTGGCTGGATGTATCACCTGTAAAAGAGACACAGCTGAACTGGTCTGTAGACCAGTGTGGAAAGCTGTGGACAAAAGCACAGCTCCCATGCTGAGTGAAGGAGGGCTGTACAGCACCCACTGCTGCAGTCTCTTGCTGATGGAGATGGATCCTCCCTGACACACTGCGGAGCTTATGGTGCCAAATATCCCAGGGAGGCAGAGCATGGTGCCCAGAAGAAATGAATAATTTCAGTCAGTGTAGAAATTGAATTACTTGCTGCAGAAGCTAATTAACTACAGTCAACTGCTCATTAGTGTTTGATCTAAGCAGAAGCAGGTGGCAACCAGGGAAAATGAATTAGGTCTAATATATTATAACTGTAACAGTAATAGGGCTGTTACAGCATCAGTAGGAGGCCAATACACAGCTGGCCCCTACACCACACCAACTGATTAACTAATTTCTCAGGGTACACAGCTAGCCTGAGGGCTTACCCTGGAATGTATGGGCAAAGAGCTTTTTCACTGCACCCTTTTATGGCTTCCCTTCCAAAAGGGACTCCCTAACACTGCCAAAAACTTTGCCTTGCAGTAGAATACAGAAACACAATAGGGCATCAACTATAAATGGCAATTTGAAGATGTCTTTAAACTACAAAACTCTGGTATCAGCTTTAAATACGTAAGACAAGTACAAAGATGTTGGGAATCTGGAGTAAAATCCACCCCAACAGCTCACATGAAGTCCTAGTCTGCAGCAGAAACTCATCAGTGGCACCACCAAACCCTGTCTGACCTCTGCCTGACTTACCTGCTCCAGCAGACCATTCTGAGCAAAATTCATGCCAGACTGCAAGGAAATATTTCCTTTAAGGTCTTGCTGCCTTCTCCCTTTTTCCCAAGAAAGGGTGTTGCCAATGTGCCATGTCTAGTTAAAGCTGTTTAAGTGGCTGTTCATTAATTTCAAATCAAAGCATGGAGTAAAATTGTCACAGTCATCACTGTGTTTAAGTACCATGAGTGTCAAACTTATGTCAAATACCAATTTCTTTCTCTATTTTTTAACAGTACATGTTTTGAACACTGTTGACGTGATGATTCACAGAATGTATCAGAAGGGTCTAGGGGTAAACACTTGTCTTACACTCCTGTCATCCACAACAGAGGTTTTGGACAAGTGTTGCAGAGTACAGGAGTCACCAAAACACCCTTTCTTCTCCTCTGGTGGTGTATTTATTGACTGTAGTCTGCCTGCCTGGATGCATTTTGCTGGGAGTCAGTTGCTCAGTAATGGCAATACACCTCCAGTAAAATATTAGGCAAATATTTTCTAAGTTTTTAACTCCTCATCTGTATATAATCCTTCTTTAATAGGGCTGGCATTTGCTGTAGGTAAGTATGCTTATCAGCTTAATCTCACAGGCAGGATATCCAGAGCCTCTGTTCAATGGACACCACATTGTCCTATTTTAGAGATACCAACGAGAAGGAAAACACTATTCCGAGACTGAGTCTATTTAATAGGGAAAAGCCCTGCTGATCCCCAACTCCAAGGCAATTGGCAGAAGGCCCATTTCCAAGTAAACAAGCTTAAGTGTTTGCCTAAGCTTAGTCCATGGAGTAACTGGATTTGGAGAACTGATACAGTGTAGGATGTGAGGCAAATGGATCATTCCTTATTCAGCTTGCTAGATTTGGAGTGGGAAAGAAGTGATCACCTTGTCAACTATAGCAGCTATGTGAGTAAGGCCACAGGCCCCAGACAGATAATGGAGAGGTGTGGGAGAAGGAAGGTCTCACATTATTTAGTGCCTGCTTCACTCCATTAACCAGCAGAGTCACAGATGGAGGCTAACAGGTCTCTGAGTGAGCATAAAGTTAGACAAGGCAAATACCAATTCCAATGCATTGAGAAACCTGAAGTAAAACACTAGGGACAGGAAAACAGTAATTCATAGTCCTACAGAAGAAGTCAGTTGTTAATTGAGCCTTTCCTCATGGAGTCAAATCCCCAGTGAGCACAAATTTCTGCCATAAATATAGCAACTGCCTTCCCTTAAACAAGAATCAAGGCACCACAGAACAGTGAGTGCCTGAGAGAGACCCTCACAGCCAAGGCATCATCTCACTGCTCACAAATGCTTTCTGAAGGGCCCATCCATATGTGTGTCACCTTATGTCCATCACCTTAAGCCAAACCACTGGCTCTGCAGAATAGCTGCAGACTTCTTCCCCACGTGCATAGACTCACATGTGCACAGACAGAGCATCCAGGGACACAAGTCCCTGACCTGAGCTGTCTGCATGTCTCAGCATCAGAGGAGCTTCAGCTGTAAGCACTGAGGCAGCAACGCTGTATGTCTCTCCCTGTACTCCAAGCACACATTCCCACCTGCAAATCTCTTGTGCAGAGCCCAGGACATGCAATATTTGGACACCAACACTATCACACAGTAAACTTTTACAGGGCAGCTCTTCAAGGTCCCTCACTTAGGTCCTTGACCTGTATGTACCCAACACAGCCCAGCCTAGGGCAAGGAATGCATACAATAGATTTTCTATATAGCTGTCTTGAGATTCAATATGATAAAATAGTGTCTCTCTGAATTTCCCAGCCTGGTTGGAAAGCTTTTAGGAGGAAAGGGGAGCATACACACACAGGCAACGCTATCACATAGAGGGTTTGCCACCTTGGTTGGCACAGCACCATTGAAGTGCTGGAGGCACAGGTTGTTTAGGATTCATTCTCTTAGGAGCAGCTACAGTCTTCCCAAACTTCCCACTGAAACATAGCCAAAGATTTCTATTTGTCTGCAGTGACACTTGCTGCCCATTTGGTATATGAATAGGGAATACTTCTCCATATGAGGTGTGCCCACAGTGTGAGGAAGTAATAATGCTACTTCACACTAACCCACTATGCACACAATCTCCGTTGTGTGAGGATCATGTGGACAAGAAATAATTTAAACTAAAGAACCTCTCTTGTGATTTCTTAGACAGGGGTGCAAGAAGTGCAGGCAGGGAAGAAAACAAACCAAAACAAATTTACAGGAGAGTGATGTTTAATTGCAAAGGCCATAAGAAACTTTTTTGGAGCAGGAGTAGAAAACATGTAAAAGAGAATGTGAAGGTGAGGCAAATAGAAGAAGTAGGTGACAAAGAAAGAGCTTGGCCATATGCAAAGTCGGAGGAAGGAGATTGTGAAGCCAGCAGTCTATAGTGATATCAAGAGGTTGTAGGGAGGA
This sequence comes from Scytalopus superciliaris, assembly GCA_013400415.1. Taxonomy (NCBI): domain Eukaryota; kingdom Metazoa; phylum Chordata; class Aves; order Passeriformes; family Rhinocryptidae; genus Scytalopus; species Scytalopus superciliaris. Next base: position 320,015 of record VXBX01009505.1, read on the forward strand.
GGGGATTGGTGTCCTCCCAGGTAAAAAGTGATAGGACAAGAGGAAATGGCCTCAAAGGTTGCTGAGGGAGATTTGGATTGGCTATTGGGAAAAATTTCATCACTGAAAGGGTCATAAGGCACTGGAACAGGCTGCCCAGAGAAGTGATGGAAGCACCTGTGCTCAGGGACATGGTTTAGTGGTGAACATGGTGCTGGGCTAATGGTTGGACTTGATGATCTTAGAAGTCTTTTCCAACCTTAAGGATTCTATGATTTCATGATTCTAAGAGCTATAACTCCTTACAGGGAGTATTAAGTCTCTCAGGACAGTATTTCCTTTTGTTTCAATAAAAACAAAGTAAAGCCTAAATAACTGTAGGATCAAAAATAAATAATAAATTTTAAAGAAGCATTGGCCACTCTTCTTCTCCAGCCTTTCTCAAAAAGGAAGAAATATTCCCCTGTATTTTGCTTGCACCTCAGGGTGGAGCTGGTTAGTCAACCAGTGTAAGCAGGCATGGCAACCAGAAACCCCCTCCAGGCAGGGATTAAGACAGGCTACAAAGCTTCCCTTATGAATCTACATCATCTAGGCTCCCTCTGAATAGCAGCTGGGATGCTTGTGACTGGCTTGTGGGCTTCTCTACATGATGGATCTGCTAGTCTTGGCATGCTCTTGGGTGCTGCTGGACATACAGTTCACAGCATTTGCAAGCAATGTGTGCTGTCCCCACAAGCAGTGACCCAACCATGGCGTCAGCACCATTTGCCACCAGGAATGTAGGAGTGATAATGAATAGCTTCACAGCATCCTTATATGTTATATATCCAAACACCTGACAATGTTATGGAAACTGGAGGAAAGGAGAAGAGAAAAAGCCATCACATGTTGCCTGATTTTGGCCTGTCATAGCACTGGAGCTGGAAGGCTGCAAGTTCTTTGAAAATAATTCAGCCTCCATTTCACCTGAGTAAAGCTTTACAGGCACTACACTTACACATTAAATTACAGCCATGCTGGAATTTGGCTGAGACAGTGAAAGAACATCTGCTCTTTCTGTGTCAAGAGGCCTACCTCCTTCACTAACATGTACCTCTTATCACACTTTTGTCATGCTGTTACAGCAGCACCGTGGGTCACTGTTATACTGAACAACTTGCTGCACTAAAGATTTCCTGATTGATGGGTGGGGATGAGAACAAAAGGGAAAAAGCAGTGCAAAAATTTGAAGTGTTGGTGGGGCTGTGAAGAGCTGACTTGACAACAGGATCGAACCTGCAATGAGAGTTATCCTCAATCCATACCTTTCCCATCACTTACAGAATTGTATCTTTACTGGCTACTGACCCTACTGCTCCTGGGACATGTGTAAGAATTAATTACAGAGTCAAAATTAAAGAGAAGGATGATGACAGTGACAGTAACAATAATAATAGCAACAACAATAACAACAAGAAAAATAAAGCCTTTTTGCCCCATTTGAAATTTCGGGGATTTGGCTGCATGATAAAAAGAGATGGAAAGTTGAATGTACTTGAACTTTCCATAAAGAAATAATGCCCCCAAAATGTCAGTTCAAAAATGTCATGTATTTTGACATTCAGGACTCAGAATAGATCACTTCAGACTGACAGACCACAGCAAACCCATACTAGCTGGTGGTTACTTTTTTTAGTATAAAAACAACTTTAAAAATATCTGTCTTTTGGTCTGGCTAAGATTGTCTTAGATAATCCAGCATCTAAGGAGAAAAAAAATGTTTGTTCCAGACAGTGTGACTAGCTTTGCACAGACCTTTCAGAGTTTTCCACAGTAGAAATGAATTTTATTATGTGATATGGGCACTCACTTGACAGAGAGAGATATTTGTGAGCCATTAGTGAGAGACCGTATCATACACTTACATAGATCAATTCCTATCCAGCAGTGACAGAAGAAGATAAATGACAAATGTGTTATAAAGCGGGAGCTACAGACTTTGACCACTCAAATGCTAATGTGTATTTGACAAGTGATCTGGTGCCAAATATATCTTAGAAACATCAAGAACCCTAAAATCAAACTCCTGCTGAAGGGTTTTTCTATTAATTGACAGTCACTTTAATTGTATATTTTCAAACAGTCTATACCAGAAAGCAATAAGTGTTGCAGAGCTGGAAATGAAGGAAGCAAAGATAGCTCAGATGAAAATGCTGGGATATGTTACAAGCTGTAGAAAAATCAGATTTAAGGTGATAAAACTGGGAGACTGATAGAAATCAGCCAACCATGGTGATGGCCCATGAAGAATTAATTATGAGACAGCAGATAGCATTCAGATTAAGGGGAGATTAACAGTAAAACAAAATCTGCAAGATAGAAGTGGAAATTAATTTGTTAGAAACCAGCACAGTCAAGAGAGAAAGGGATCATAGCAGAGAATGAGGCTGCCTAGAAATGGGTCTGTTTGAAGCATAACCCCTGGGAAAAGACAACCAAAAACTTGATGCACTGAGAGAACCGACCCTCTTCATCTACAATATGTTGTGAATGCAAGCAGTGCCTCCAAAACCTTCAAAGGACACCATACATGACTGCCTTGCTGTCTAGTAAACAGCACAAAAATGGTTTCAGAGCTATGACTCTTCACTTGCTTGGGGATTTTTTCTGTTCAGGAACCCAACAGACCTTCTGCAGACTTCATCCAGACAGTATGCCTAACTTCATGCTACAGATACCACAGTCTGATCCACTTGGAGATACAGCAGCCAAATCTCATTGTTTTGCTTCCATCTCTCCCTATCTGAGCCTCTGGCCTCGTACTAATCCTGCTATTTAACATGCACCATTTGCATATCCAGCCTAAAGCTTAAAGGTTTCTTCCAAAAAGGGTAAAGGAGCTTTGCAATAGATGGCAACCCATATTTGAAATATTCATCCCTATCACTTCAGTCATTGACAATGACCACTAGCACCAACCGTTAATCACAGATAGCTAAATCAAGGGATTCCTTTATTGTACCTGGTCAAAGCAAGTGCCACAGGCCCAGTTGCTGCCCTGTCCCATGGCACAACCCCAGTGGCCACGGCAGAGCAGTGGTGACTCTGTGAAGTATTCTGGCCCAGCAATTCATCTCAAGTGTGTTTAACACAGATTTCCTCTTTTGGGGAAGGGAACTTGGCACACACACCCCCTCACCCATCATTGCCTCTGAATTTAGCAATGAGCAGTCCTTCTTACAGATAAGAGATGTTTCTCCCTACTCAGCAAAGATTACACCTCTCCAACTTAAAATCCTGTAACTTAAAGACTACACTGCAAATGGTTCGCATTTGCATAAAAGCTTTAACACAAGCAAATTTGCCTTTCCACACCAGGTCCAGGCATGTTGTCTTGGCTGTTTTTTCTTACTCTTTTATTACAGTCAAATTTAAAAAGAAAAAATAATTGAGAAGAGACCCTAGAAATCTTATTTGAATTTGTCATCTGAGGTCATCAGGAGACAATATCATAAATTTTGACATCATCATTTTCCAAACATAAAGACTGGTAAAAGAATGTATAAAAAACCATTACAACAATACTGTCATTAAGGCCCTGTAGACTATAAGAGTGTGAGAGATGCTGATGGGAATTCAGAAGCTTGAAAAAACTCAAAAAATGTCAACAAGATGTTTTGAAAAAGAAGAAATTGAAGATGACAGGCATAAAAATCTAGCAAAATAAATAACTGTTGAAATATAAAGTGCCATTTTTCATCAGAGATCAACTGAAGCTTAGTCTGCATGTGTATTTCTTACAACAGTACACTTTCACTGTTTCTCACTTGGCTTGCAAGTGTAATAGCAAGCTTTTGTCATTTTCTGCCAAAAACTGCCCAGCAAGCTGCTTCTTTGGCTTGGGAACGCAGTAAAAAACTGCTGTTTACCTATCACACATTATTAAGATGTTGAATTTTTCAACTGTTAATAAAGAGTGTCAATCACTTTTTCAGCTGAGGAAACATGGCCCTGATGGCACTCAGGTTATGTCTTTTGTCAGTTACTGCTCCCCATCAGTGACACGTTAGTGCCAGAGCTGCCGGCAGATTTCAAGTTCATTTAGGTTCACCAATGAAACTTTAAACTAAGAGTGGTTAGAAATCTAGTTGCAAGCTAAAATCTCAGGAAATCTGTTTAGGTTTGGGTTTTTTCTAATTAAAGACCTCATTATTTTAAAGGCAATACCACTTCTTATTATTAATCAAAAAATCCAAATGCTCCAGTTTGCTATGTGATGCTTAAGCTCAGCGGGCAGAAGGAGAGGACCCTTCCAGCCATCCCTCATGGACTGGTCCTGGCTGGGCAATTCAAGGTAATTCTGTTGATGTTTCTCTCTTGCTTGCTTTTTAAAACATCCAGTTCTAATGAAAAGTCACAAAACACTGATCAGGTGATGCTCTCATCAGAAAACAAGAAGAAAGACTGGCTTCTGTCCATGTCTCAGGTTCCCCATAAGGAACATGGTGATGATAAAGTTACCCTTCCTGAAACAGGAAATTCATACTTGAGAGGTGATGACGAATTGATATGTGATACAGACAAAAGCAAAATCAAAATGCTTTCAGGTCTTATTCAGAAGGAAGTCTGAATTCAGAGTTGTGTAAAATGATGCTGAGTAAGGAGAGACAGTGATTTCTTACCTTCCCTTGCTCTGTGTGCAAGATCACATGTCCCAGCGTTATGACCTTGAATGAATCTAAATCTAAGTTGCATTTGGTCTCAGTACTATTCAGGTTTTTATCCAGTGCAGAGTAGAGGGTTTCTGGCTTTCACAAGCTTATATTTTATCCCTCAATGGAGCCATTAACTTAAGAAACCAACTTCCACAAAAGAATAGTTTCAGTCTTCAAACACTGAGCACATTCTACTTAGTATTCATTGGCCAAGACAACTCAATTGCAACAGATTTGAAATATAATTAACTCTCACCAGATGTAACAATTTTGTTTTCATTTCAGCACCATCCAAAAAGATAAAAAAATTCTGCCCTTGAAATATTCTGCCCTTGAAATATCAACAAATATGAGCAAAAATCATATGCAAGGTGATCTAATCAATGGTAAACTCTTCTGATCAGTATGAGCAGAAGGGATCACCTCAGCAAACGTGTGGAGTGACTTTAGAAAGTAAAAATCTGATCTGTACAGTCACTGCAATTGGAGATGAATTATTAAATAGATTAACACTTATAACACTGAACTTGGAGAGATACAGTCACTGAGCAAACACACAGTCTGTATACTTCAGTTTGCAGAGAAGAACAAAAAGAAATGAGATCTTGGGGGAAATTCTCAAGAGCTGAGTCAGCTGGAAATTTCCTGCAGCTTTCTCTCAAACGTTCTTCTTTTTTTTCCCAAGGAAAAATAGACAAAGAGGGAAAATAGAAAAAAAGGTGGGAGGGTGTAATGTAGCCCTGCCACTTCAGAGCTGCAGAGGCTTTCTTCTTCATTTGCGTAAGTCGTTATGGAATATTTCATAAAAGCCGTGCACATTTAGATTGACAGATGATGTATGTCTCTTACTCTACTTGTTAAAACCCACCCCAGAAGGGGAGGGTAACCCAGGTTCTTGTTAATAAATCCCTTGGAGAGGATTAGAGTGAAACGACACTGAATAATCGATGTTTGTAAATATACATATATATATATAGGGTTTATTTTAGAACAACTTGTTTCAAAGGAGAACAGGTGTATGGCCATTTTAGTTGCTATCATCTATAGCAATATAGCAATATTAAAGCACAAAAATAACATTTAAGGAAATGTATAAGGAAAGGAAGGGAAAGAAAGAATTAAAGTGGAAAGATATATATAGTCACTACCTGCTGGAACCAGCCATGAAACCTGGTAGTTGCAACTTCAGCGCCTGTTGATTGAAGTTCTGGTCTTGATCCACTGCAGGGAGGTGAAGCCCCGCCACAAAGATTTCATGAGTTATTATACACTTCAAGTTCAGGTGGAAACACCTTGTACTTCCCCTGGGGTGGAGAGTTTTACAATGGGTAGTGTCACAGGATATGTCATGAGTCTCTCACACCTCCTAAGACTTTGCAGCTGCCTATTATGTCAGCATGAATCATGGACTGTCACAGTCCAAAATCAGAGATGAACAGCCCAGGTTAGATGTGAAATGTCTTTGAGGTTCCCCAGAGGGACTTTCACAGCAGAGTCACCATGTAAAGGAGGACATTGGCATGATAAGAAGGATTATCCCATCTCACAAGATTTGTCTGTTATTAGTTTTTTCCCTTATCTGGAAATGCAGTTTGTAGCTTCAGGTAAGCACATCCTTCTGCACCTGAGATAGCTGGACAATGGCATCCCCTTATCTGATCTGAGGGTCCTTTCCCAGTAGGCATATTCACGGAGGCGTAGGCTGTTGCTGGATAAGCAGCTGCTTCTTTTGACAAGAGTCCTTTGATGATCTTAGCAATGTTTAAACGATTAACCATTTCAGTCTCTGACACTACTTAGCTAGTTGTGTGCTCATGGTACTTGTATGCACTCATGTTCATTTTGACTTGCTGCATTGAGGGAAGCCAAGAGTACATTATGTATGCAAGTCCAATGGCTTCCAGCCTTGGAAGAGTAATGGATATTATTGTTCCTGTTGATTGGTGAGCAGGGTGAGCAATGCAGGGGTTTCTGCAGCCCTCCAGCAGCTCCTCCAAGGATGCCCTTGAGGGTCCATGACTGGATGGCCTTTTCTGCAATCAGTTCTCACAGCATGTTGGAGACTGTCCCTAAGGCTACATGTTGATCCAGGTTTGGGAAGGAACGTGCTGGAGAAGCATACCCAGTATGCACGGTGTGCTGCAGGCTGCAGCACTAGAATGATGAGACATGGGACAAGGAAACAAGGATAAGGAAGAGGGACAGACTCCTTCCAAAAATGCCATCTGCCTATCATTAGGAGTCAATTTCATTTCCATTGTCCAGAGCAGTGCAGACTGAAGTGAGCAGTGAAGTGGGAGTTACATGGTTATACCTGGGCTCCTTTTCTGTTGGCCTAGGCCAGGAAGTGCCCACAAACTGTCACTGTCTCTCTGAAAATGAGATGGACCCTTTAAAGTCCCTTCCAACCCAAACCATTTTATAATGATAATATGATGATGACACCTTGAATCCAGACACGGTCAGGGATGCCAAGGCAATGAGGATAGTTTCTTGCTATCCCAGAAGTCATTTACAGCCATGGGAGAGGTTCTGGATTAAGATTTTTTTAACTCACAATATCCTGAAAGAGCAGTAACAGCCTCACTGCCCATTTATTACTACTGTTGACCACCTTTATGTTTTAATTTGCTTTCTCAAGTACTGACATGAATCTTGCTGGGCTATCGCTCAGGTACATGAATATAATCAGTAGCAATCAATGAGTATGAGTTATACTGCTAGAAGTATTTGATAGGAAGGTTACAACTATTTTCCAATATTAATCTTCTGTGTGCATCTAGGTGCTGAAATTTCTATTGATAGCTACCTCATTAGTGGAAGGCAAGCCAGGAAATGAACAAATGGTCATAACTGGAAAATGGGAGAGTTCTGTAGGCTGCGTTATCTGTCTGTAATTCTGCTGCACATTCCAGAGACACTGACCCTTTACAGAAATACTTTCCATATTTGTACCTCCATCTGTGAAAACTCAAAATTCCATAAATAAGGCAATGTTACATTTTTTGTTTTAAATGTAATTGCAGTAATTTCATATTCCACTTACTGATTTTTAAAGCCTTTCTTACACAGGTAAAACTTTATGCATTTAATGTCATGTCACTGATCTTATTTTTGAAGCTATTAATGACTCACCTATCTTCCACTGACCCCTGCTCTTCATCACTACCTACCAATGTATGGCCATCAGCCTGATTGTATTTTGTTTCCAGTTGGACTTTAGGGGGTATTAGGACACTTGGTAACATTGTATGTACTTTTTTCCCTCCCTCTCCTCCCTATGAAATGATGGTAGCAATACTAGATTTCCTTATATCTTTAGTTTTCTTATATAAGTGTGAAATATACATTGTGAAATAGAGATAGACCTTTAGCACATGTTTTTGTAGCTCCAAGCAGATGAGGCTGTGATCTCTACTGGGGTCAGGAGACACTGCTGTTATAGAAATTATAATGTTAATGTACTGCCTGTGGGAGTGCTATGTTTCACCAAGAGAGAAAAGGCTTGTGAAAACTGGCTGAATTATTGTTGTTTTCTTTGCATGTTGCAGCATTACCTCTATACATTGTATAAACACAGGGGCAATGGAACATATCCAGGCAGAAATAACTGGTAAATTATGCTAGCTTACTAACCTCAGATCCACATCTATGCTTATCTCCTGAACATTTGTCACTCCTAAAGGTTTTGTTGGGGACCTGTTCATCTCAAAGCAATTCCCACCAGTCCGTCTCTGATTGAACCCATGCTGCGGTGCTGTGAAGCAGAGAAAGTGGTGATAGCAGGGAAGCAACAAGAGGAAATTTCAGTTGTATAGTGAGCTTCTTTGGACTGTGATTCAGTTTCCAGGCTAATGTTGTAGATCAATTGCTTGATTTATTTAAAAAGTGGATTGGATAAAGTAGAGGAAAATGTATCAGAGAAGAATTCTGTTCCTAGAGAATGGATTAAGGGAACAATGAAGTTTGCTTGAACTCTGACTCTCATCTTTTTTTTTATCTTCCTGAGTGAAAATAGGGCACTATTGCTATACTTCTTCATAGGAAGACTAAGAATGAAAAATGTGTAAGAAACAGTGAAATCTCTTTTTACTCTAACAATAAAAGCTTCCTAGTGAGCAGCCTCAGAAAAAAAGGAGAATGTGTGAGAGTGACATGAGCAATAATAAGCTAAGATTGTATCTGCTGGCCTCATCTAGCACATTTACCGAGTTGTGATTTCCCTGGCTGACAAGGAGTTATTCCTAATTTAACCCAAATGTAACTAAAATGGCTCAGAAATAAACATGATATATCCTGAACACTTGTTTTACCTGCTCAGAATCCATATGCCATTTTTTTCTCTCATTGCTCATATTTGGCAATATACATAAAGAGGGGAGTACAGACTGGACCCTATTTTAAACAGAAATATTTGTATTCCTACATTGATATTTTTGTTTGGTGATATGAATTAAGTCATCTTTTCAGAGTTTGAGGGTAAGTTGTTCAACACCAGCAGAAAAAACAAAGGTTTCCAAAGCAGACCTAAAGGTGTGCAAATTAACCTGTGCTGCTCTCAGATGAAGACCAGTGAGGTCACTTTAGTGACTTTGCATGTATGGTGGAAGCCCCATTAAGGATAAATTAGTAGCTCCAGAGAAGCACAAGGGCCAAGCCAACTCCCTGTTCTCTCATGAATCCTACAGTGCTCCTCTGGGAGGAAGGGGGAGGTTGGATCGCAGAATCATCATAGAATAGTTTGGGTTGGAAGAGACCTTTAAAGGCCATCTAGTCCAACCCTCCTGCCATGGTCAGGGACATTTTCCACTAGAGCAGGTGGCCCAGAGCCCCATTCAACCTGACCTTAAATGTTTCCAGGTATGGGTCATCTACAGCTACTCTGGGTAACCTGTGGCAATTTTTCACCACCTTTATCATTAAAAAAATTGTTATATCTAGTCTGAATCCACTCTCTATTAGTTTAAAACCATTGTCCCTTGTCCTGTCACAACAAGCCCTACCAAACAGCCTAGTCTCATCTTTTTTTGTTTTTTTAGGCTCCCTTTAGTACTGGGAGGTGCTATGAAGTTTCACCAGAGCCCTCTATTCTCCAGGCTGATGAGACCCAGATCTCTCAGCCTTTCCTCACAGAAGAGGTACTGCAGCCCTCTGATCACTTCTGTGGACCTGCTCTGGACCCACTCCAACAGGTTCATGCCTTTCCTGTACTGAGGTAATAAGACCTCATTCACCTAACTAAAGCTTAACTCAGCTCAGGCATATTGCTTAACATGCATTCAACTGCAAACACACATGTAAGAGCTTTGCAGTAATGCAACCAAAGAGCTTGTATCTAGTGTCAAGAACTGAAGTGAAGGAGGCACCTAACCCAAAGCAAGACTTCCCTTTAGGTACCAGAGAAGGGAGAGGTTAAAAGGAGCAGGCCATAACTTTTGCCTCTCTCTGAAAAGAAATCCTGTAAATTAGACTTTGTCCTCTTATAGTCATGGAGTCCACGCTTGCTCTTTCAAATGTTGCCCCGTGATCTGTTGGGCAATGTATAATTGCCATCCAATATTAATCTGCTCCCTCAGATCTGTCAGCATCTCTCAAATATTTTGTTTT
>VXBX01009505.1:330348-381504 GCA_013400415.1 Scytalopus superciliaris
TTTTTTTTTTTTTTTTTAAGTGGGGAAAAGTTCTGTTTAAGAGCATCATGCAACAGTTGGATAAGAAGCACTAAGGGATGTTGACATCTGTCTGGGACAGGGGTACAGAGAGGAATGAGTAGTCTGAGTAGGGCTTACCAAAGGAATAGCAGTGTGCAATTCCAGTGCAGGGTTCAGTGGAGGGCTGTCACTTGTATAGCTCTATGAGGTTTCTTCACTTTTTGTGTCATCTGCACGTCCAGGGATCTGCGTCCAAACAAACCTGGTATGGTCTCCCAGAAGTATCAAGGATGAGACCTCACAAGGCACATTAGGGAGGACAGCTATCTGCTTCCTACTCTTCCACAAGACCTGTACAGGCAGAAGTCTCCTTTTAACTTCAGAATGGCAGAGATTTCACCCAGGCAGCTCTGCAATGTGTCTCACGTGTGGGTGGCAAAGCCATCTCCTGCTCCGATCAGCTTCTCAGGCGCTCAGACTGACAACCGCAGTTCTCGACCTTCAGTTTGCGGATGAGAAGTGAAAAGTAGGTGAGGACCAGCAGAATTGCCTGTCAGCCCCTGGTACAAGGACATTTCCTTAAATAGGATTTCCTTTCAGAAATAAAAGGTTCCTCAGAAAGCAGAAATCTTTTGTTCTGAGATACTCTTCAATATCACTAAAGCTGTAAGAAAAAGCACCTTGAGGGCAGAAAAGTCCAGTGCTTTTTGGTTTAGCAACCAGAAGTAATTCCAGTTCTTACAGATCTTACTGCCATCTCCAGCTACCTAGTAGAAGATCATAGAGAAGATGGAGACAGACTCTTCAAGAGATGCACAATTATATGGAAATAGAAGGCAGATACAAGTTGCACCACAGGGATCTACAAGTAGATACAGGGAAATTTTTTTTTTTACCACAAGGGTGGTCAAACACTGGAACTGGGACAAAAATAAGACAGAGCTACCTGCTCTACAGACACCCATTCTGAGTGGGAGGTCAAATAATATGATGGCCAGAGATTCCTTCCAACCTAAATTATTCCATGATCTTGTGATCCTTAAAGTCACAGACATTTAAGCTATGGCTTCAATTTATTTTGTTTTCTTACAGCAATGTTATATGAGGTTCAATTTCTTGTTTTTCAACTCAAAATTTAAATTTTATACCTGAATTTTGCAAGGAACTGTGGATGCACCTACTTCATCTCTATTGGAGCACTACTAATTATTTATGTACATCACTATAGGACAGATTTATTCTATATTGCTGTGTAGTCTGGGGAAATACATTACCACCCTGAATTATTCCTAATTTAAATAAATAAAGATAACAAGAAAGAACCAAAGTAAGCTCTCCATAACATGCAGTGTGTAAATGGGGCTACAATCTCAATGTAGAATGTCTGCCAGACAAGATCCAGTCCTCTCTGGCTGGCAGCAGAGGAAGATCTGAATCATCCAAGCCCACCTCAAGGAGCCCACACAGCTGCCTGTTGTCACTTTTAAAGCCTCAGGTTGCCTGGAACTAGGCCAGGAGCTTCAGAATGAGATTTTAGTAAAACTGGTTCCCAAGCAATGGGCAAGTGAACTAGCTAAGTGATGACTCTGGATTCCCCATCCCTTATACTGCTTTTATTCTTGTGGCATCCAAGTAAGGACTGGGAACATTGAATGGTATTCAGACTATTGGTTTCCAAGATTTAGGTGGAATTTATGGCCTAAATCTAAGAGCACTAGTTAAGCTAATGGTTGCCCAGGGCCCCCTAAACTTGTACATCACATAAAAATCTAATGGCACCCTGATGTTAACTGCAGCACTCATTAAGCCTCTAAATATGCCTAATCAGCTAAGTGGGAACCTCCCACCTAAACTCTACAGTATCTCAGAGACAGAAGTGAGCTCCTGAGGACCATCATCCATTCAGTACATCCAAAGAACTCCTAGTGCACTTTAACAGCTTTGGCCAAAGGAAGTCATCTCTCCCACAGCAGCTGAAGAATGATAATCGTTGATGGGTGAACCTCCTACAAATCAGAGACATGCTGAAGAAAACAAGTCTTTTTACACACAAAAGGGTGTGTTCATTATCAATCACAACAGTAAATTAAGGGAATAAGATTTGTACCTATTAGCTACAAAAAGAATTTATGAAAACACTTCTTTGCTTTACTGTCTGGTTATGAAAAAAATTCAGCCAGATAAGGAGGAAATTTGCTATTGGCAGCTTAGCTTACTTCAAGGAGCCCTTAGGATGGGTCAGGGTGTTCCCCTGTGTTTGTTTCAGCAAGAACACAGTTCCACAGATGTATATAATTGTATAAGTTAGTGACACTAGTAACTCAGCTACCTGTGGTAAAATTTTTCTACAGAATTTCTGATCAATAAGTAAATAAGCACATTGGGTATTTAGGAGTGGGCTGGGCAACAGCAAAATTATTGACGCAGACATCCTATCGCTGCTCCATATGAAAGTAGTCCAAAAAATTGCTTCTGGCTTTCTAGGGAACAGAACAGGTTCAGAATACTAATATATCCTACTCGCCTACCTGATAACCTAGAAAACCCAGCTGCTTATCAGCTTCTGACAAAAAGAAGATTCAACTCATAATGATCAGGAATCAATTATCAGCAATGTTCCAGCTATATCTTATGCTTGCTTCAAAAATCAGATTTTTTAAAGGGTTGGGGAACTTTCTGTAACCAGTAATGTTCAATATGTGATAAGGACAGTCAAATCTCTTCCTTCAGGCTATTTGTCCTGGAATTGGTAAAAAAAACTCTTCCCACTCATCACTGCACAGCTGGCACATTAATGAAATTTTCCAGTATTTAGAAGCATCATCTACTGCTAGGTTTGATAAATTAGTAAAGGATGCCAAACATATTCTCCCATTCATCAGCATATACTGCTGTTAAGTGGTACAAGATTTTTTTTGTACTGGTAGGTAAGAAAGACTAAGAAAACAAGACAGCCCTACATGGAAAGACAGCGCTGGGCATCTCCTCCTATGGGAGAGGCCCTTATTTTGCCCTGATATTGCAAAAGTTCATCTTACCTCTTGTAAACCAAGATTGCAGAGATGCTTGCTGGCAGCACACAGCAAAACACTGCAATCAGCTGTGTCATTTCAGAAGTAAAAAAATCTGACTGGCAGCAAAGAAGTTGCCTTTGTCTACTAGTGAAACATTCTGCCATGACATTTGCAGTAGGTTGCTGTATTATGAAAGTAAAATTTAATTCCTACACATTGTTAACAAAATAGCACACCTTTCATTTTGCTTACAAACTGCCAATTATATGATTCATGAGGAATTATTGTATATTGCAGTGTCTTTCCATTCTGCATAAAAATGGCTTTTCATTCAGTGCTTCTTTCCAGATTCCACATGTGAGTGTGTGTGTGCCATCAGATCATAGAATCATTTAGGTTGGAAAAGACCTCTTAGCTCATTGAGTCCAACCTTTGATCACCACCTTGTCAACTAGACCACGGCACTAAAGGCCATGTCCAGTTGTTTCTTGAACACCTCCAGGGATGGTGGCTCCACCACCTCCCTGGGCAGCCTGCTCCAATATTTAACAACTGTTTCCATGAATAAATTCCTCCAGATGTCCCACATATCCAACAGATATTCCCCACTGATACATAATGATTTATAAACCCTCCATTTTTCTGTGTCCTAAAATGCACTTACATCCAATTAGATCAAAATCTGAAATGCAGTGTCTCAGCAACTTATGCAGCAGTGTTAGAGATGAAATCTGTCCTTAACCTCCTCTGGGAACACAAAGATTTCCACACACACTATCATCGTACTTTTGCCTCAGAGCAATCTTCCCTGTACAAGACTGAGCTGCACCTGGACTGCCTAAAGGAGGTTGGGGCAGGTGAGGCAGAAGCTACAATGGCCAGGAAAAAAAAAAAAAAAAAAAAAAAAAGGGGAAATTTAAATCAACTACTTACTTCAAAATTTAGGACTCCTCATTAACATAAAACCACAAAATGTCACAAAAACTCTACGCCTTTGGAAATGTAAAAATGCTGTAGCAGGGCAATGGTATGCTGCTCCCAGCACAAAGCAATATTCCACTTCTGTTACCAACCCTGGCACATCTGGATGCATCATCATGAAGAATCAGACAATCAACAAGGAAATCCACACTGGACCTGAATCACATCATTGGTACATTTAACATCATTTGCAGTTTCCAGCCTCACAGTAACTCTGCTTCTCAAGAGAGCAGTAGGGAAATTCCATCAAAATATTTTCAATTAAGAAAAAAATTAGTTTCTATATAATCTACTTTTTTTTATGAGAAGACCTTCTTTTCTGACTGGAACCACATGTTAAACATGTTTGAAATCTTTGATTGTCTGAGCTGCTGCAGTATCTCTTAAAATCAGGGGAGGGTTAGGTTAGATATTTGAAAGAGGTTCTTCACACAGAGAGTGCTTGTGCACTGGAACAGGCTCCCCAGGGCAGTGGTCACAGCACCAAGCCTGACAGAGTTCAAGAAGCATTTGGACAATCCTCTCAGGCACATGGTGTGATTCTTGGGAATGGTTCTGTGTAGGGCCAGGAGGACTCGATGATCCTTGTGAGTCCCTTCCAACCTGACATATTATGTGATTCTGTGAAAAGAATCAGCTGATTTACCCTGTGGGCTGCATCACACCCTGCATGGCCTCAGCTCATGCTGGAGCATGACGGCACATCTCAGGACATGAATCTAACAGAACTGAAAATCTCTACAACCATCTCTTCTCTCCTGAAAAGTCTCCATCTCTTGAAAAATGGTGAAAGCAAATGCTAAATAGTCAAATATTGATATCTATAACAAGATTTCAAGCAAAAAATCGTATCATAGAATCATAGAATGGTTTGAGTTGGAAGGAACCTTAAAGTTCATCTAGTTTCAACTCCCCTGCTATTGGGCAGGGACACCTTCCACTAAACCAGGTTGCTCAAAATCCCTTTTAACCTGGACTTTAACACTTCCAGGGATGGAGCATCCACAACTTCTCTGGAAAACCTGTTTCAGGGCCTCACAACCCTCACAGTGAAGAATTTCTTTCTAATATCTGCTCTCCTCCAGTATGAAGCCATTACCCTATCACCACATACTCTTGTCAAAAGTCTCTCTCCAGCTCTCTTGTAGCCCATTTAGGTACTGGAAGGCTGCTCTAAGGTTGCCTCAGAGCCTTTTTGTCTCAAGGCTGAACAATCCCATCTCTCTCAGCCTGTCTTCACTGGAGAGTTGCTCCAGCCCTTTCAACATCTTTGTGACTCTCTGGACACACCCCAATATGTCCATGTCCTTCTTGGGGATCCCAGGACAGTAATGATTCATCCTGGGTGCATTTACCTGAAGACTCAGCAGTGCCTTAGGCTGGAGCTGTACCCCACCCAAAGGGCCCTATTCAGTTTCCAGCATCAACATTTTGTGCCATTTGAGATACTCTCTGCAACCTGGTCTCCAGCTGCCACTCTCGAAGGACATGTCCTCAAGGACTCCTGGCCTTCTATCACGCCTGTCAAGCCCATGCAGAAGTCTTGGGTCCCTAGAGCATCTCAATTTACACTAAAAGCCTCCATCTGTTTAACTGAGCCATGGAAATATCCATAATGTGGTTGTCTACACTAAAACAAAGCTAATTATTCAAGGCATCCTTTATAACCAGTGGAGGAAAACTGGGGTTTAGGATATATATCAGTTGTCTTATTTTAGCAATTTACTTTAGAATGAGATATACTATATCCAGATATGCTGATTTCTCTCCATTCTTAATAAATGGAGGGGGGTTAGCTCAGAAGCAGACACTTAGGGTCAGGCAGCTGAATCCCAGTTCTCAGGAATGCCCAGACCACAAAGGGAGCTCCAGCATGAATTCAGAACAACTGCAAAGACACAGCCAAGTCACCAAGATTTGATGGACCACTGTCACTTCAGTCAAACAGCACCACTGGGCTTGGCTTTAGTTATGAGAAAAGTTCAGATTAAAGTCTCAGTGCAAGAGGTTTAAGATGATGGGTTTTAACATGCCTTTGTGATGGAGTAAGAAAATAATCTCGGCCATGTGCACATCAGTACTCAGTCGGCTGAAGTACAGTGATTGTGTGTCTGAGCCCAGAGCTGCAATTCTTGCTTTAACCCACCACTGCTGTTTTTCTGCTAATATTGCTGAGCTTTTCCAAGAGGTGCCATGGTAACAGGCACTGCTTCACAGATTATATAGCATGTTATGCAAAGTGGCCTGGCAGGTTTTCTGCTTTTAATATTCAAAGGATTACCTTTGAGGTAGCCTATATATTTTCAAATCCTTAAATCCCTTGACACCTGGACATTTTGTATGTAGCTCTGAACATAGCACAGCTTTGCTCCCAGACTTCAGAAAATCATTTAAAAGTAGATCAAGCACGAAGAGCACAAGGCACTTCTGTCAATTCCTCTGGCAGAGAGGTTACAAGAGGCAAACAAACGAAGACACAGGAAGGAAAATAAGCCATGGATACCCAAGAGAAAGAATCTAGCTAAAGTAAGGCATCAAGTCAGTAAGGGAAAATTAGTCTAGTGGTTTCATATGAAGATAAAGAATATTGTTTCTAGCTATGATTGCCACTAGCCAGCCTCATGTTTCATTCAGGTAGGATTAAAGGCTTGTGCTGCAAATTCATGGTGCCATTCCCCATCTCCCTGTTATGTCCTTTCCTCCATTTGCACCCTTATTGTGTTGCTCATCACCATGCATAGGTCCACAGAGCTGCGTGCAGGAGATGGGCACTACATGGGTCCCATCACGCCACATTTCCCCAAAACACTTGGGGCACAAAATGCCACAGCCCAGGAAGGAGGACACAGCAGGCAGCATTTCTCTGCCCCACCACTGCAGGGCAGGATGTGTGGAGGTACAGACCCTTCGCTCACCTCATCCACACTTACAGCTCTCCCTCTGCAGCCCTACCCTGGGCTGAGATGCTCTGGAGGACAGCAGGCACTAATGCAGCAAAGCACAGCACAGCACCTGCCTGCCAGCCTTCTCCTGCACACCTGGTGTTACTCCTTCTATAAGAGTCCCAATAAATTAGACAAAGCTTCCTGCAGGAGGCTGTTACAAAAGCAGTGTTTTCTGCCAGCCTAACAAATAGGCATTTGGATACCTTGGTAATTAGCACCATGAAGGAAAAAAAAATCAAAATGAAAACAAAACAAAACCAAAAAAACCACCACAGTTTTTCTCCTCTCTTATTTATGAATTCCCTAAGGAGTGTGCATTTTTGCATATGCACATATCATATGGACAGCCAAGGGCAGAGGCATGGTCTTTCTGAAATCCCCAATGCTCATCTGAATCAAGAGCAGTATTGAAATTCAGAATAATCTCAGTCAGTCTCACTTCCACCTTTATTAAGTGTCACAAGCACACTTCTTGAATGACAGGCAGTTTTTCTGTACCAAATACATTCAGTTGTCCAGACCTGAAGAGCAATTTGACAAGCCTCCTACCATTATCTCTTCCCTCAGCCCTGGCAATGACACTATCCTCACCACGGGCTCATTGCCTCCTCTCTCCATAATTGCTTCCCCTACCTATCTGTGCATCAGTGGCTTGGAATCACCTCCAAATCTTCTTGTCTATCCTCCACACCTCTGCTACTTAAATCCCTCCCAAGGCATCAGCTTGGTCATCTTCTACCTGTAAAACTTAAGCTGTTTGCATCCAGACTCCGACAGCCAGTATCCACGAGGCTTTCCCCACTGCCTTACTTTGCTCAGGGACAGGCTTTTCCTCTTCTAAAAGTGCTCATGCAGAAAGGGAAAGCCCCTTCTCTGACCTGACTTTGCCTCTGCAAAGAGGGCCCTCTTTCCTTCCCCTTTCCTCACACCTTTGCAATAGGTTCTGTATACAGAACACTAGGTTCTGTATGTGTTTGGACTGGTATTTGGTGGGCACAGAGAGCAGATTATAACTGTGTTAGTTGCAAACCACCAGCATGAAAAGGAACAGTGTTTTGCCCCTGTAGAGAAAATACATTTGCAGGGTGTGTCTGTGCAAAGGCCCCAGATTCTAAAAGATGAAAACCTACGGGTCAGAACTGAGTGCTGCTGACAGATGGTCACCAGTATCCTTGGAGCCATCTGCCCCTTTTCCATTTCAGGAAGACTGGAGAGATAACCTGAAAAATATATGAGAAAGTCTGGCTGAAGAGGCTCCCTAGGGAAGTGGTCACAGCACCAAGCCTGAGAGAGTTCAAGAAGTTCAGTGCTCTCAAGCACATGGTGTGATTCTTGGCATTGTCCTGTGCAGGGCCAGGAGTTGGACTTTGATAATCTTTGTGGGTTCTTTCCAGCTCAGGATTTTCTACTATGCTATGAACCTGCCTGACTAGCTGCAATGCTCCTGCTGTCCTTACAGTAAAGGAGACACACTTTAGGGAGCTGAATGAAGAACCCATTCCTGACTGCAACTGACACACATGAAACTCTCAGGCTAACTAGCACATGAAATAGTAGAGTGATAAATAATCAAAGCTAAGCCACGGAATTTCACTCGGCATCAGGGTTTTTTTATCCCTAGGGAAAACTTTTGGAAAAGCAGAATGAACATGTGAATTTCACTAGATGGAACTGTGGGATCTGAGAAAGCAAATTTAAGATGAAGATGCTTCAATGATGATACACAGCCCCACCCCTTTCTTTCTTGGATCCTATACCCCTCAGGCATTGTTCCATGTCTTAATCTCCCCAAGCATCTCTAAATCTTGTCCCTATTCTAGACCAAGCCTAGAAACTGCCCACAGCTGATGAACTGTCTTGAAATTGTCAGCCTCTTTCCCTCTGCCATACAAAAATGTAACAATAGATGTTGAATACAGTCATAGAATCATAGAATTGTTGAGGTTGGAAAAGGCCACTAGGATCATCAAGTCCAACCACTAACCCTGCACTGATATGTCCACCATGTTCCTAAGCACCACATCTACATGTTTAGACCAAGAAATCTTGCAGGATAGACACGTTGGATCCAAATGTTTTGCCTTTCAGATTTTGTTTGTTTTCTTTGTGCCCATTTTCTAGCTGCAAGTATTCTTACAAGGCATGACTTCAATTTTCACAATGTTGATAAGTAGTTTCTCAAACTCCGGATTATGAACAGTCCATGCACAAATTATTCTGTTAATAGCAAGGGCATTATATAAAAAAAGTAAAAGACTGAGTAAACAAATAGCTCCTGGTAAAAAATCTGAGCCTCTCTTTGGCTGTAATGCAAACATTTCTCCTTGAATGAGTAGCCACTTGAATCATTTACCTCTTTGAGGAAGTGTTTTTTTACAGTTAAACGGTTCACAAAGGCACAAAACATGACAGTGATTTGGAGATGCATGCCTGTGTATGTATTTGGTCATCACCTATACGTACTTATTTGTTGGAAATAGAACCAGAGCAGTTTTGAAGATTTTTCCAGATGTGTATTTCTGTGAGAAGAGGCCAAGTAGTAACCCATTTTCAGAGACACTAAGTATCTCCTGCTTCCACCCCAAAAGTTACTTTCTTAGAGACCTACCCCTCTGAAAATCCTGGTCTTCAATTTCCCCCATGAGAAGTGCAATGGTTTATATTACTGTCATTTTAAAACAATTTAGTGTTCTTATTTTTTTGCTAACCACTGGTTTATGTCCTTTTAATTTGAGTTAGCAAGGATTGGACTGAAATCAATGTTTTTCTGTTCTGTTCAGTAAGTTTATTCCTATTAAAAACATGTCTTTATTAGGTTTATGGATGTTTCTTGTATAAATCAGCCCTCAGAGCCTCTAAAGGACTCTAAGATGCACAAAGGAAAGATAATGCTTATCTTTATTTCCTTCTGCACTAAGCTGCCTAACAACACATTGACCTATCTTACATAGCACTCTTTCTACAGTCTTTGGGCATCTCACAATGCACCTGGGAAGCTGAGCACAGTTTTCTTTCCAACTTGCCTACAAGAAAGTGAGCTGGAGAGCAGCCCTAAGCTCTGACTGTACATGAGCTGGATCCTGCATAAAGCTCACCAGCCACCAACCCATGAACTGCTCTGCCCTTTCATCCTATAGCTCTCTCCCTGTTCCTATAACACATCTGGCTTAGCCCTAAAGATGACACAAAGTCTCAGATGAACCCACGGGGCCACAACACCCATATATCTCATGCCCCCTAAAACTGAGAACCAGCCAGATCATCTCCTGCTTTCTCCTTCTACCGGGATGGTCTTCCAAAGGCAAGGGATATGGCATCCCTGGGTTTTAGCCTGACTTTCATTCTGCAGACCACACCAGGACCTTGAAGTGGAGAAGTGCTCTAGGGCACTGACAGCTTAAATGTAGCTTAGAACCACTTGCACAAAGCTATTTTTGGCAAACAGCTTCCCCCCATTCTGTCCAATGTGCTTCATTAAGTCAGATGCAGAGGCTGATGTTTCAAGGGGCCTAAGTGCCAACACAGTCTGAGCTGCAAGAGCTTCTCCTGTGGCTGCCAAAGAGGTCACGTGAAAATCATCACAGCAGAAGAAACATATTGAGTGCATCAGGGAGCAGGAAAGACAGGTATGGAGTTGAAGATGATAGGACATGCTCCAGTGCCAGATTTTAAACTGCACACAGGGGCATTTGCTCTCCTTCTTTCTTATGCAAAACTCAGAAAACAACTGTAGTGCTGTTCTTTCAGGAAGCCTTGAAAAGAGACTTGGGGGTGCAGAAGTTCAGCAATCTGGTCTCATTTCTTTTTGCTAGGACTGGAGTCCTTCTTGAAGAAAATCACACTTTATTCCTTAGGAAGAAAAGTGTTATACAAGAAAGGAGGTATGACCCACCTAATGTAATAAGCTTCTAAAAGCCATATATTTTATTTATATATGCACTGTATGTTACAGAGACCTCTCGCTGGCATAAAAACAACCTGTAATACTGTGAAGCACTAAAGCTCTCATCTGGAGGTGCAGTCAGAAGAGAAAATGAAGAGGGGAATCTGTAGGCAGATTTTCTGACAAAAACTGCTGTTTATATCCAGGCGAGGCTAGATGAGTGCCAAAATTCCTGCAAGGTTTTTCCAAACTTTGTGCCCGCAGTTTGGCTCCCACATTCATCATTTGGCACATCTTTGGAAGTGCAGAGCACCCTGGCTGCTCTCCTCAGGATGTGCAGGGATGCAGCATGCTGACACTGCTGTCTGTGCTGGAAACCTCACCAGCCCCATGCATCCCTCTGTTGTTGTCTAACGCAGATGTGTTTTGTTTGGAAGTGGGGGCAGATGGCACGAATTCATTTATTTCTACTGTGCAAACAGAAAACAAAACCCAAAATGGGAGGTGCAAGAAGAGGCTGTACTCTGCGTCCTGATCGCGAAATCCTCACAAATACAGCTCAGTCCTGCAGGATGCTACCAGATGGAGACTATGGTAATTTTAAAGAAAAAAAAATACAAATATCATTTTGCACAGTGGGGGTTGTACATTTAAGTTTGCATTTGGCAGAGCAACAGACCTTATCTGTCTGAAATACACCACTTAGAGTGGCACTCCACAAAAATAAGCCTTTGCTTCTACCGCCCCCACTGCCCACTCTTTTACTGGAGCTCAGAGCTTGCGTAGGGTTTTGGGCGGTGGAGCCAACCCCCTTCTGTAGCATCCAGAAGAGGAGAGCAATTTTTCTACCAGAAAGAGGAAATTCAAGGATTTTGACAGGAACAAGGGCACAGCAGTGATCTTCCAACATCCGTCAGTTCATTAAATAGACCAAAGATCAGTCAATAACTGCCGGCAGGTGGGACAACCGTTTTAAGCCACATTTTAAAGAAAATGCCTGACTTCATCCTGGTCCTCTGCAGGACTTACTGCTCTGAGCCAGACTCTCACCCAGCTAATCCAGTGTTTTCCTTGGTAGTCCCACCCAGTGATGACCAGCCTTTGAACTATCCAACCACTCTGTCCACCTAAAATAGAAAGCAGAACTCTCTTGTACAAGTTCTTTCCGACTAAATTCTCACAGTGGATCATATCCATCTGCATGCACATAGACACTCATTTCTGCAATGTAACAGGGATTTTTTTTCATAATGGCTAAAAAGCAAACCCAAAACAGCATGAAGAAAGATTATTTCTATAATCCATTACTCAGGAGTGCTTCACATGGTTCATTCAGTATCTGGAGAGACATGGAGTCTGCATCTGAAGTTGTGTCGATGCCACTCCCATGACACTGACTTCAAGTTGAAACTCCCTGGCCATTTTCACCACTTGGCTCTTGGGTTCAACTGTGCCCATTTCCTGCACGCGCTCCAGCTGGGCCACCAAGGGAGACCCCATCAGGGAGGGTCTCCTGGCACTGAGAGCCTGTATCTTATCTGTATCTGTTGTGCTCAGCCATAGGCCACTTCCCTGGTATCCCTGCCCCAACTGAATATGGCTCTGCCCAACCTGCCCGCCAGAGAAGGAAGAGAACAAGACCTGACTTTGTTAGGCACTTCTCTTGGAACTAA
Source organism: Scytalopus superciliaris (assembly GCA_013400415.1). Lineage (NCBI taxonomy): Eukaryota > Metazoa > Chordata > Aves > Passeriformes > Rhinocryptidae > Scytalopus > Scytalopus superciliaris. Next base: position 342,845 of record VXBX01009505.1, read on the forward strand.
CCCAAGGTTCTGCTGAGAAACACTAGTGGAGGCAAGTGAGTATGAGTTGCTGGTCTTTCAGAGAGCTTCACAAGGCTGATGGTTTCATGAGCATGTTCTGCACAGACCCTCTGCTCAGGGACACCCTACACTGGCCACAAGCCCCAATGATGGTGTTTATCCAGCCATAAGCTCTAGTAATGGTGTTTATCAATACAACTATCTTCCAAACAGCAATCCGCTGGACAGGGATGAATGTGCCACACTACCAGCTTCACACTGCAGGGAAAAAAAGATGAGCACAACTGTCTGTGGAATGCACAACTAAGGCATCCAGCCTTGCCTGTAGCAGCAGTCTTCCTCCTTCCCTGAGCTATGACTCTCAGGTGGCTCCTGCTCTCCATGTTACCCCACCCACAATCTGAGCTCTTACTTACTGGCTTGGGGAGATTATCCCAAATGCCCTTATAGGCTCAATTCTTGGACACAACTTAGGACAGTGAAGATGTGGGCACACGGACCAATGGCAAAGTAAAAACTATAGCCTTACCTAATTGCCAAAATGCAAGAGCATAAGCAAGAAAAATCCAATCAGTCTGATTAGGAAATATTTAACATGACACATTAAAATGAGCTGCTGGCAAAACAGAATGTGAAAAAAGAGTCACTCAGAGATTGGTATGAGCCAAATACAGGCAAGAGATAGTTCCTGCCTTGGGTCTCAGTGCCACATCAGCCTATATGTCAAAAGGTTGAAGTCCTGAACTCTGTATTACAGTATCTGTGACCTTCCACTGCTCTAAGCCATAAAAGATCACATCAGCTCATTTCACAACCAGTTCTTTCCAGGGCACTCAGATGTCTGCTGGAGATAGGAATTGACCTGAAGATTATTCCACCTGAGTACCACAGGGCCCACATCACTTCAAACCCCACAAGCACCAAAACCCCTGTGCAGAAACAATTGTCCTGTCAATTGCTCACATATACTTTTGTGCCCAGTGTGACAGTCATGTGGCTGGGTCTATCTGACAGGTCATATTGTACTTTTCAACATATTCAGCATTAATCCAGCCTTCTGACTGTACCTGGAGATAACACACATGACAAATGTGGTTATCTGCATGGACACCCTTAGCCAGCTTCTGCAGCTTTATGAGAAGATAAAGTAGTATTGCTATCTTCAAATAGGAAACTGGCCAAGATCTGACCTCGAGCCTCTAGTAGTATGATTGTACTGGGTTACATTATGATCTGAAGTGTAAAGATGGTGACCGATTCAAAGATTTTTCAGTTTAGGTGAGAAATGCTGAGGTGCCTTCATTCATACATAACACTTCCTGATAAGGCAGAGAGAGGAGCTGGGGGGGTTGATATGACAACAGTAAAAAGCTCCTCTCCATCAGTGACTCCACAGAGTCCATGGCCACTTCTTCCTTCCCTCCCTACATTAGGAATCTTCCATGACATACTAAGGGCATTACACCAGTGCTGTGGAAGAGAGACACTTTGAGCTACTTGGCTTTCAAAGGGCATGCAGAAATCCAGCTGCCTAAACAGGTGATGTTTGCAAAGCTGGGATTTGCAGAAATAATCTGTCAATAAAAACAGAAAAAAGAAATCCCTTTCTACTTTTAATCTGAATCCATATGAAGTGTAAACACAGGGATACAATGAGCCTGACTCATAAAAAATCACAAGGGAACACAAATGGGATATAAGTTATTACTTGCCCTCCAAATCCAGCCTTTTTCATCACAAAACACTTGGTCTGGGAGACAGAGTTACTGAGAGCAGATCTGAGACAGCATAGGTCAGTCGGCATTGGAGACTGCTTATTGACTGAGCACATTCATCATACTGGCCATTAAAAATCCCAGCAGATTCCCAAAACAGCTGTTAAAAATCCTGCTGAAATCTCATATTTCACCTCGCATAGAGGCCATTCCTAGCTCTCTTCCCATCATCTGACTTTCATCTTCCTGACATGAGTTTGGCAGCAGGCTGCAGCCTGCCTTCTTCATCCAGTTCTGCTCTGTGCCCTTGCAATAGTCCCTCCAGGGTAGAACCAGCTCTGCAGTCAGACAAATATGGCTTGATTGTGTTGCCAGTAGAAAAGCAGTGATTCTCAGTTTTACATGTGCTGAGTTACCTGAAGCATTCTTATGGGGCTGCTATAAATGGTGAAAGACCAGAGGCGCATGCCCTTCTGCAGTGGCACAGCAAGGCCAGAGAGCAAACTCCAAGAATTTCAGTGGCACTGGGTGCTCATGTTCAAGTAGATGAACCGCATTCCACACCTGCATTGCTGATATTAGATGGTTAGGTTCCTGGTCCCATGTAGGCAGATGCATTTAAGCCCCTGAACCCAGAGCTGATTCCAGCCTTCTTTGAGTGCCTCAGTTTCTCCATCTATACAATTGGGATAATATTACTCTATTTATAGAGCACCTTGGAGAATGAGATGAAAAAAGTGTTATCAAATGAAACAAAAGCAGTCTCACTGCAGGCTGTCTCACTTTCTTCGCCAGGTTTCCCTCCTTTCACCTTGTACCTGAGCACCAGAGAAGGTCCCTGCAGTGTGCATAGGTATTCTCCAAAGCCCTCTGGGCAGGTAATGGGGTCTTACCAAAAAGAGGTGATTTTGTTGACCAAGATCATAAAGAACTATCCTATTTACTCTGTGTGTAGGAGAAATGTTATGATCCCTCACATAAACTGGAACAGCAAAGAGTTCATTCAGATTTTTTTTTTTCTCGAAGTAAGACGTTGTTCTTGTATGTGGTTACCAGGGAGAACATTAGCTGCTAAACTGTGAGTTGGTTAAACTATGAAACGATAATGTGCTGAATTTCAGCACTTCAAAATGGATTTCCTGTTGCTACGCTGACTTCTTGGCTGCTCTCTCATGGAATGTCTTCACCAAATGCTACATTTTTAGACATTCTTATTTTCTTCCTATGTCTTCATTCCTTCCATTATATTTCTGTTTTCTAAATGAAGCTGCCTTACTCATTTTAAAAGCAATAAATAGTCTCAGAAAGCCGTAGCCGCCTCTTCCATATCCATCTCCAATCTCCATGTCTTACCTGCTTGCCCTTGCCTCCATTGTCCACATTCACCCTTATTTTCCTTCTTAACTGGAAGAAAAGCCTCATTTTACTGCTATCAGTCTCACTCTCCAAATAGGGCAGATCTATATGTGACCGTATTTTCTGTGTTCATCTAACTGCAAGGAGCACCTTGTCTTTTGGGGAAGGACTCAGACAGCAAACTGACTCCTTCAGTTACTGTTTTAAAGCTCACAGCAGAGGACATGCCACAAAGCATCACCCTCTATACTGAAAGCAGAATCTCTCTGTATTAGAAGTAACTTTTCTAAGAGTCAAAAAAACTTTATTTTGGCACTTTTTGAATAGATAGATTTTTCTGGCATTTTTTGTCCCCTTGTATTAGCTTATTGTAATTCTTAAAGCTTTGCAGTTTGCTAAGTCTAGGAGTCCCTCCTTGGCCCTGAATGAAAGTGAATATAGACAGAGACAGCTCTAAAGTAGTGTTTCTGTGTTAATGCTTTCACCTAGCCATTTTCCACCCCAGAGGAAAATGTTTCTAAGCAAAGAGCATTACACCATGAGACACAAGTTGTGATCTCTGGAATGAAATGTTACATTTTATTAACCTCAAATATAAACCCTCTCTGTTCTGGCAAGGAAATTGTACTGTTCTAACCAAGCAGTTTTTAATAATTATTGTCAGAGAAGCAGTAGCTGTGGAAGGTGAAATAACCTCCCAGTAAAACTGTACCAGTGTTAACAAATTGTAAATTAGATGCTGTGAGCAGCTGCCCACTGCTATAAATTGTTTGCTTTTGAAACAGTCTGAATCTTCTTCTCTTATGTAAAAGGGTAATGCAACTTGATGTTATAGTCTCATTACAAGAAAAAAGGAGGCTCTAATGGAATAATTGCATGAAACTGGAGATGAATGTCAAAGCAATGGCCATGAGGTGAGAACCTGGGAGGTGCTATCAGGTTATTATGGGTCACCTTCAGTCTTTTGTAAGAAAAGACCATATGGTTTGTAGGTGTGACAGTGTGATGAGATGAAATGAGGCTCTTGTACCCCATGGAGGGTGGTGGCTGCCAGCAAACTGCTCATACAGCAGAAAGGGGAGAGCACAAGGACTCCTATCAGATGTGGGGTAGAGGCTTGGGGACAAGAACCAGCATGATGAGGAGAAAAGAATCACACAGTCACAGTTTGGGATAGAAGGGACCTCAAAGTTCATCTAGTTCCAGCCCCCTCTGCCAGGGGCTGAAACACATTCCACTAGACCAGGCTGCTCAGGGCCCCATCGAACCTGGCCTTCAATACCTCTAGTGATGGGCATTCACAAGTTCTCTGGGCAACCTGTTCCTCTGGCTCACCACCTTCACAGCTGAAGAATTTTTTCCTAGTATCCAATCTTGTGTCTTTAAGCTCTTTCAGTTTAAAGCCATTACCCCTTGTCCTATCACTACATGCCCTTGTGAACAGTCCCTCTCCAGCTCTCCTGTAGCCCATTTAAGTACTGGAAGGTGCTATAATGTTATCCTGGAGCCTTCTCCAATTTAAGAGTAGAAGACCCTTTCGGAAGATTTATTTTGAGGAGATCAGGGCTTATATCCCTTAGGAAGACTTTCCTGTCTGGAAGAGACATATTTCCTAGAGATAGTTTTAGATGTTTACTCCTCCTGCATTCCAGAGAAACTCTCCCTGGAATGAGGAAAGGTCCTTGCAGACAGGTTTGAAGGCCTCCACATTGTGGGGACCAGGGATGATAAAAGTCTTGAGAAGAACAGGGGGTGTGTCTTTCCCCAGGCCCAATGTTTGAAACACCATTATGGTTAATGTTCTTTAAGTCTAATATTCTCAACTTTGGAAAAAAAATTTCCTACAATCCTTCCACTGTCCGGCATTTTGGGGGTACCCACACATTATCTCATTTCACATCCAGGCTGAACAGCCACAACTCTCTCAGCCTGCCTTCATAGTAGAGATGCTCCAACCCCCTGATCATCACTATGGCCTTCCTCTGGACTCATTCCAACAGGTCCATGTCTTTTTTGCACTGAGGGCCCCAGACCTGGATGCAGTGCTCCAAATGGGATCTTATCAGAGCAGAGTAGAGGGGCAGAATCACCTCCCTCAGTGGTGCGTTTGATGCAGCCCAGGACATGGTCGAGTTGAGCTTCCCATCCATCAACATCCCTAAGTCTTTCACATCCTGCTGAATGGACAGACAGGGAGTGCTGAGAACAGGCAAAATGCAACAAAGGCTAGGGGCTTCACAAGCAAATGAGTACTGCTGGGTCACTACCTAGTCATGTTCCCAGTTTTCACTTGAAAGTACATCATTACTGCACTTGCTTTGCCTAGTGCCTTGAGGTAGTCAAAAAACAGAACAGAACCAAACAGAACAAAAAAAAAAAAAANAAAAAAAAAAAAAACAAAAAAAAAAAAAAAAAAAAAAAAAAACACAAATATTCAGTTGAGGAAAAAAAACGAAGAAGAAAATATATAAGTTCCTTCACCTGAAACACTCTGTTCTTGTCCAGTTCTGCTATTGCAAAGAAGCAGAAAGTAGAGCAATTGGAGACAATGAAAATATTTAATGGCATGTAAGAAGAGCTGAGAAGACTGGTATGGTTGGGCTAGGAAGAAGACAGCATGTACACAACACAATGTAGTTTAAATGACGACTCAGATTTCAGCAGGTAAATTTATCTCCAGAGTGTCATAAACTGGAACAAGGGAATGTCTGATGAAATTTGTGGAGCACATCTGAGGAACGGACTGCTAGTGGCACAAAGCAAAATAAGTTAGATCTAAAAATCCCAGGACAAACAGTTCATCAGGATTTTCATACACTATTAGCCACAATACTTACACTTACATTAAATTATCAAACTAAAAATAGGTTAGAAGATAAAATAGTAATAATTTAAATGCAATTAAAAGATAGAATAAATAATAAGATAAAAATAGAAGAAAAATCTTATCCAGTTAGGGTACAAGTGTCTCTCAGGATGAAAAAATTAGGTGGAAATCAGAGGTTTGAGCAATTATTCTCATGTTTTCTAATAAAGGATTTCATTCATAAACTTAAGACTTTTTTCTTACAGATGAAAGTAATTACAATGTGCAGGACTAGTACCACCAAAATACACCAAGTCTGGCTCTAGAAGACAATGCTGGGTAGTCAGCTGTGGTGCCTTTTGATATATGGCTTTCAGTAGACATTTTTCTGTACTGCTGAGCTTCTTTGTGTACAGTCCTTTTCTATACAAAAGTAGCTGTATGCACAATACCTACTCAGGCATAGAAAAGAGCCTCAAAGGTGATTTCCTCAACTGCAAAGAGGTGTGCTGAAAACAACTCTTTCACAGCTCTGCTCTACTATCTGGAAGCTCAACAAGAGTGACGCTGCCCACATTCCTCCTGTGAGACCAAAGATCTCACAGCTCTGCTCCTGCAAATCACAGTTGCTTCCCGAGTAGTGGCAGCACCACCACCCTATGGACATTCCTATGGACAGAACAGCCTTCATCAGCCTTGTCGAGGCTGTGCTTCTGAGCTGTGACCTGTGACACTGTACTTCCATGATGGGAGCAGTACCATTCCTTAGGCTTCAGCTCCCAGGTAACACCTTTCTAACTTCCTTGATGGGGGCCTCTTCAGAGAGCCACCAAACTGCAATTAACAGTACCAATAACAATAATAACAATAATAATGAAGCTAAAAGCAATTGCCATTGCAAATATAGCCTATCAGTATATCAAAGTGCAAAGCAGCAACAGCCATCAAAGCAGAAGCAATCAAGACACTGATGCTTCACAAGCTGTTGCTCTTGAATCAGCCATAGGCTGATGGATGGCTCTCAGTCACTTAAAAAATACAAAGTTAAAAGTGCTTGTTTCTTTAACATCTAAAAGCATTTTATTACATAAAGCAGGTTTGTGCTAATAAGTTTTATTTCACGTTCACAATGATCCAAGAAGACCTATTTTCTGCAGCTTCTCAGATGAGCAAAATCTTGGCAAGTCAGTCACCCAGTGCCTTGTGACAGTCCAGGCATACTGTACAGATCCAGACTTGGCTTGGGGTTTTGGACATCCCAAAGTCCCCAGACAGCTCACTCTATGTTTGAACACTAGTTCCAACCCCAAATCAAGCAGAATTCAATTCTGATTTGCACTAACACTCCTCTCTTATTGCCTTTGGAGATGTTCAGATCCAGAGTTCTGCTTCAGGTCCATTTGGAAGAAAACAGAAGGCAGGATTTATCTAGAGCTACTATTAGAGAAACTGGCAGCATTGCTGGCAGGATCCTTCTGCTGTCACTAAGCTTTGACAAGCTGGCAGGAAGCAAGCGTAGCTGTGATCAAATGACAAAACACAGAAACTCCTTATTTCTTTTAATCACTGAATTTCATATTCCCGGTCTGAAAGGTACCCAAAGAACAGTTCCTCTCTGAAGTACGCTGCTTCAAAAGATCCTGCGGCTGCTACAGGTAGAAAAGTCCCATCCTACCAACCCTGTGCCACAGGGATTTCAGGAACAGAGGTCACATGAATGTTTGGAGGTCAACCACCTTGACTAGAAACACCAAACTTGGTCTTTCTGAGATAGGGTGAGCAAAGGGTAAAAAGAGGATTAACCTGGTTTGTGCTTAAATAAATGATGTCTGTCATTCAGCATCAGTTGCAGAGCACAACAGATTTATGATTTACATAAATTTCTCTATTTCTTCAAAGTTAGTCACTGACTGTGCAAAAAGGTAGCTCAGAACCCACTATTTTTTGAAAGAATTTTTATAATTGGATTATTCCCAATGTTAATTACTCACTAAAAGTTTCCCTCCCTTGCATGAGAGTACATTTTATTTCTGCTCACAGCCAATAAATAAACTTCAGGAATATATATGAATCTTAAAGGGAGTGAAGGCAAATGGAAAAGAAGTGCTAGCCAACTAGTTTGGATCCAGACTTGAAACAGCATGAAACACAAGCATGTCTAAATACAGCATTTTCATGCATGCTCATCCACTATAGCAATAGTCCTTTATTTGAAAAAGAATCGAAGCAATTTGGACAAGAAAAAGCCTCCTTGGAAACTATTTTTAAAATGACCCTTAAGGAAGAGTGAATTCTTGCTGCGCAATTTGCAAGATAAGTGCATTTGAAGCAATTCACTGATAAAACAGCATGATGAAAGGTGGAGTGATTGACTTCACACTAGCCTGCAATGGCAGCAGCAGTTCAGGTAACTATATTATTCTAAAAGAATAAATACAAGAGAGAATTAATTTGTAGAGACACCATTGTTTCTCCAGTTGCACACAGGCACGCAGAGCTGAGAAATACTGGAAACAGTCAGGGGATGAGAAGTCCGCAGGCAGTGTTCCAAAAAACCTTGCCCAGGCCACCTTGCCTTGGGCAAGGTCGAAGCAGTCAATGAAGAGATCACAGGAGACCAACAGTAACAAAGGCATGTGGCTTCACATGTTCCAGTTCACTGCATCACTACCACGTGTGGGACCCAGCCATACAGCAGCACTTGGGACAGGGCAGCTTCACACCTGGTCAGGTGACACTGGTTACAAGTGTTATCAAAAACCCTGCTGGGTTTACTGATCACATCCCATGCAGGAAACTGGTGCACTCCATTTGCAGAAGACACTTGTAGGCAGGGCCATTGCTACTTCCCTCCAACAGGGAGGGAGTGCTGCTGCTCTCCGGTGACCACAGCTGGGATAGTACCAGAATAGGAGGAGAGTCGTGCCACTCACTTAAAACCAGAAAGCAATTTCTCTAAATATAAACTTCAGTGAGGAGTGACTCCACCTATTTGTGGATTTTTTAGCCATCTACCACTTGCCTGGTGAGTTCCTTTAAGTGTTAATCGTGCCATGATCTGCAGAGGTATCCCAGCACACAACTCAGATCAGAAAAACTGGGCTGCATGATGGTCACTCTTCACAGACAAAGTTGAGGCTACAACTTTTCTGCTAGCATATAAAGAGACCATGATTTGATGTGTTTGACTTTCATTCTTTGCTCACAAGGTCACTGTTTCTTCCAACTCAGTGAATTTCTGGAGCCAATTGATTTTTCTAAAGTGCAGCCTTGCACTAAGTAGGTTGGTTTGAGACTCTTTTTCCTATTTTGGGAGCTGCATCCATTCAAGCTACATCATGGTGAGATTTAAAAGCCCCACATGCTATGCAGAGTGAGATATTTATTTTTCCTCCCCATGCCTTTGTGAGACAATTCCAGGTCATTTTTATCCTTGGTGCCATTGCAAATCTAAGCAGTCTGACCTTGACTGCTCAGTCGTGTCTCCAAGACACCCCTTCATTTGTGTCAATACACCAAGTACAGGCTGTATGGGAAACCCAGACAGTGAGACGAACATCCACCACTGAAGTTTTGTGGCCACACCAACAATTGCCAGCATGATGCAGAGGTAAGGCTGAGGAAAGATCTTCCAGCTTCCATGGCAGCTTGCAAATCTGTAGTAGCAACAGAACCTGAGAGATCAAAGGCTCTTTCCATGATTTTCAGGGATACCATCATACACATGTGCTGTGTATGCCACACCTATACATAACACTATGATCCCATCAAACAGAAGGACCATACTGAATTTAAATTTTTAATGCACAAGAGATATGCTGCTGAGTCCAAAGAGTTTGTCAAATTTCAGTCTAGGCAGAGAGATCATCAAACTTCATTTCCTTGAAGTTTCAGCCCAGCATAGAAGGAATGAGGGCAACAGACAGCCCTGTGCATCAAGTGGAGCTATGCAGTATGCCACAGACATGGAAAAAAATCCCCTATGTCCAAATGAGTAAAGAAGTTCTATGCAGACAGTTCCAAAATTGTCATACAACTTAGAGGAACCTTTCTGTTTGACTCATTCCCAGAATTAGAAAGCAAAGCTCTGATTCCACCCTCAAGGATTTGTTTAAACGACAAAGAATGTCAAAATCAAACTGATTTACTACTAGGAGATTAATGGGCAAAGGCTGCAGATAATAGATAGGGCAGTTCATTGATCAGACAAGGGGAAAGAATACACTGCTGAAGGAATCCTTTCTTGTGCTGAGGACAGGAAGAAAGACAGACCTTGCAGCTATTATTCTTCCCTTTAAGTACAAATCCTTCAGTGTCAAGATATGTGAGCAGCCACAGGCCTCTCCAGGGAACTGGAAACTGTAGCTAGGAGATGACGCTCAACCTCCTCCTTTAGTTTGTCTAACACAGCATAAGACAGAACAGAGACACATAAATGTTAACAGGACACTAGCTAAATATAACACCTTACAGCCCTGCATATGCATCAGCAATTTTCTCTTACAAATGCGTACTTTCAAACTCTTTCCATGACCATGTAATATTTTTACCACCTATGGCATTGCAGATCTGTGTGTACTGATTCATCCTTATGTGTGTATACACATTTATATGCATATACAAATATTTATAGAGGAAAACTTCATATTCATCATACACATACTGTGATGCAATGGTAAAAAAAAACCATCGTATTCCTGGAAACCACTTCCAAACATACATATGAATGAAAAGAATGTGATCAGGAGTAGTCAGTCTGGATTTAAGGAGAAGAAATCATGGTTGACAAATTTCTTGACAAATCCAACAGCCTTACATGATGAAACAACTAGCTTGATAGATGGGGTGAGGGAATTGACACTGTTTAATCTTGACTATAATCAGACTTTCTACACTGCCTCGCATAAAATCTTCATAGCAAACCAATGCTAGGCTAGATAAAATGAGTGAGGTGAATTAAAAACTGCCTGAACTGGGCTAAGAGCGTTCTGACAAACAGCGCAAAGTATAGGGGGACATCAGTCACAAGTGGTGTATCCCAGTGGTTAACACCAGGGATAATGCAGTTTAACATCTTCATCAGTGATGGGAGAGGCTCTACCCTGAGTAAGTTTGCAGTTGATAAAGTGGGAGGAGTTGCTGATAACACCAGCAATTGCACTGCCATTCATAGAGGGGCCTTGACAGGCTAGGGAAATGAAGCAACAGAAACCTCATGAAGTTTAATGCAAACAAAAGTCCTGTCCCTATGGTAGAATAGTCTCAGACACCAGTACATCTTAGGGTCCACCTGACTGAAAAGCACAACACTCCTGAAAGGCGACTAACTATTATGCCCATAGTAAAGATAGAAATGCTGAAGCAGAGCAAGGACAGCAAAAAGGGACCTGGAGACTCCAAAACAGCATGAGTACTGCTTTAAATGCATAGACAATTTCCCTCCATTCACTGGATATCAAACAGAATTCTAGGGTTTTTTTTTTAAATATGTTATCTGATCAGCAAAAGAATGACAATGACTACTTAAAAATTATAAAACAGGATGGCGGGAATGAGAGGGTGACATGACCTGAATTTCTGCTGAATCAATTGGTTTCTCAAAGGGCCTTAATCCAGTATTGCCTCTCCTGCCGTTAATTTGACTTGGCTGTTGACTGTGTTCTGACCAGGCCACTTTAATTAGGAAAGCAATCTTTTCTTCTTTCCTTTCCTGTAGACAAAGACTAGGATATATCAGAAGGGATATTTCACAAGGACATGAAAAGCATTCAAATTAATAATTTTATTTTTGTTAATAAGAATAATTGATTTTTAACTGGATCAGTGTAATATACAAGATGGATATTAAAGCATTTGGTTTACTTTCTTCGTATTGAGTTGCTTAGGGGTTTGCAATTATGGCTTAGATTAGAGAAACATTAATGGAGTTGAAACCACCCAAATGGCTAATTTCTTTTTAATATAACAATTGATATTTCTTGAACTATCAAGAATCCTGCTGTAACTCACATATTGCTAATATTGTTTTCATCTCAACGGTCGCTGGAACTCTTTTAGGAGTTTGCTGGATAGAAGTCTCTCTTAATCATGAAAAATCAGCACAAAAAAACCTTTCTGAGGCATAAAATATACACAAATTCAAACATTTGGCTTTTACTTGGGGAGGGACTCATATCATTAAGTGTCTTTTAAAAAGTTAGTTTATTTGCTGGTGTAAATCCAGAATTAACAGGGTGTCTTCTGTTCACTGCACATTTGAGAGAGCAGAATGACCAAGAAGAACCTTCATAGATGGCTTTAACTGCTCTCCTGTTGTGGTCCTTTGTTACGGTCCTGCATGTTTTCCCATTTTAGTTGCTCTCTGAGATCCAGGAGAATCCACATTCATTTATAAAAAAGCACAATGCTTAGGCACTGGAGACCAGGGGCAATGCTAGGTTTGCATTTATATTCATGTCATTGCCAGAATATGGAATTTACTGGTTTGCATAATGCTGCCCCTAAAGCCCTTGCAGTCTGATGCTGCACTGAATTGCATGAAGGCTCAGCAGGCACAGAAGCACTGGGCTTCAGTAACTTAGCCTTCAGACCACAGGACTCAAGAGAGGTCCTTCAAGCCAGATGTTTAAGAATGGAGGTCATGGAAGAAGCAATTATCTACCTCAGTTAGTCAGAAGTTCTTCCGCTTCAAAAGAAAGCATGATCAGGTCGCGCCTGGCTGCTAAAGATTGCAGCTGGGAGGGGCTGGTTTTCTATGGATCTTCAGATCATCCAACATTTTTGTTCCTGGTCTGATTAGTACTTTTATGATCATAAAATTCCGTAGCTGTTTGCATTGTCAAAATTTGTATGAATAACATGTCACAACATTAAATGGTGTTGTGTTCCTTTGTTTTCTATTCTGGATGCAACGGACATGTGAAAAGGACTTAAGAGTCCTTTGGTGACTAGTCCTTGTTGGGTTTGCATAGAAATATAATGAGAGATTTCATGCAGCTCTTTTGAATGCAGCCTTTTCTCAGTACTGTGATATGCTCAATTAATTTTTAAAGCTGCCACTAATACAGCTTGCCTGTAAGCTAGATATTAGTCTTAGGGAAATAAACAGTGACAAGTTTTTTCAATTAATCCAAGAGCAGTACAGCAATTAGTGTATTAGTCTTTGCTGTTATATTGCACATCCTCTGATGTCTGAATCATTCTTCTGTTTTTCAGTTTGGATGTCTACAAAAGATCTCCAAGCACTTGCTGCTCCAAATAATACACAAAACATTAGCTTGGAAGGAAAATTTGGATTTTATTCAAAGTCCCATATCTGCTCTGTTGTGTTGTCAAGCTGTTCTTTAGGTTTTCAAATATGTAGCTCACTCGTGGACCTTATTATCTGCTGGCATTTCTGAGTAAGAATACTTTTTTTAGTATAAAAGTTACTACAGTAAGTGCAGGAAAGTATATTGATTAACTTTGTATTCAGTAGATCCAAGAATGAGGGTGCTGGTAGGAAAGCTACTGATTAATTTAACCAATCCCCAGTACTATTCCCACCAGTATTAATGCAAAAGAACTTGCTTAATTAGGGGCCTATCAGTTCAGAAGGAATAGAAAGAGCCAAATTCTGATCTTGAACATGTCAGTTTGTATTGGCATAATTCTTTCAATTCCATTCCTGCTACTTCTTAGTATATACCAGCATCAAGTGAATTATGAGGAGAATGTCATCTGCAGTGTCTCATGTTGTTTTGCGAATACTACTGAATCACAGAGAAGCTGAAGAAAATATGTCTATATAGACACTATTTTCCCTCTGTTGCAAGCACTACAATGAATACAGCAAATATTAAGAATACAGTAGATATAGGAACTACATGGTGGAGAGGTTAATTATAAGCCATTATAGCCATTAATATAGTAGTATTATGCAACTTTTGTGCTCAAAGTGTTTTAAATTCTTTTGCCTCCCTTCATGAAACGTTCATGACCGCAATTTCAGAGCACATAATAAAAACATAAAAAGAAACCTAGCAGTAAATTACACTTTCAAAGGACTCTTTGAACACTGCCAGGACAAGTCCTAGAGTCTTAATCTAGCCTTAAATGTCCATAGAATAAATACGTGTATCTGAAACACTCCCCACTTACTCTCTTTCTACTCTACAGGGAGAAACATTCACATATAAGTGGTGACACATCTGGCATATTTTCAGTATCTATTTTGGAATGAGCTGAAGTGCCCATTACTCTCCCATTGATTACTAAAGTAGATGAGGGATGAGATCATATGTGTAGGTGTCTCCATTTGGTCAGATGAGGCTCACCTTTTAAAAGTATTTTTGAAAAGAAAATGTGGAGAAGTAATGGTACCTAAATTATTTGCATCTAAGCTCTGAGTAACTTACTAGCATGGGGATCAGTCTAAGTTGCCCTTCACCACGAAATACCAGTCAAAATATCTGTATAAATACAAGTAGTTTTGGACAGTCTGTTTCACCAACCCACCATATGACTTCTCCAGGCTGTCTCTCACCTATAAAATACACCTGGCATGATCCTAATATAAGATGCAAGGGAGGTTTGCTACATCCTCCTCAATTCCATTCAGGGCCAAGAATAGTCGAGACAAAAGAACTACAAATAGCAAAACAGTTCAGAAATGCAATTCAGTGGGTAAGAGTTAGTGATGGGCATGTAGCTTCAGGTACTTACCATGTATATGAAAATAGTCCCTCAGAATTTTGCTGGTCACCCTATAACACTGAGTAGCCTCAAACACCAAGTCAAATCACCTCTTACAATGCCCTGGAGATAATGAACAAAACGTCCCGTTTCAGTGACAACATAGGGTTTAATACCTTGTCTTTCTACTGAACTAGAAAAACGAGATTTCATCTCACCAACAAGGAACTGATCAAATCCTTCTTACACTCTGACACTAAAAAGGGGGCATTGTAGACAGAATTTCTATTTTAGGTCTTTTTTTCATGAGCTTTTAAAATGTGTGAGTTATAAATTATTACTCTCTGAACGGCTTGCAAAGCTAGACTGAAGGTGATTAAATGCAATTCTATTACCAGCAGAGGACAAAATCTTACAACTCTTAGAAATTTTCTATAGGCTTTCCCTGTTCAAATACACAGCACAGCGTGGCATGTTCAGTATGATCCCAGAGATTCATCTCTTCTCCCTGCTCTCCAATTAAGATCTATAGATGAGAAATGACAAGGAAAAACTCTCCTCAGGTTTGGCAGAGGACCAGCAACCAACAGCCTGGCCCTTGTAGTGCTGCTGAAGACCATCCAGCAAACTCAAAGAATGGTGGCTCAACACACCCAGAGCAATCCCACTCTTGCCAACAATGTTCACCTCTTGCTAGGAATGGTGCTTCGTTACCTTAACCACATACCTGTGTTTCATTCAGATAAGATTTAGGGTAAAAGAATACATCTTTTTCTATTAACCAAAACATTAAGATGGAATAAAATGGTGCTAATTGGAAGAGTTATACAGGAAAAGTCCTGTGTGACGTACATGGAAGGTTCTTAGATATATGTATTGTTTTTACTGTAATCTGAATCTCCCTTATCCTGGGAATAATGTGGAGACAGAGACCAAGAACTCCAACTGCTTGTCTTGGCAGGGGTCTTAAACTTCCATTAATTTTTCCTTTTTAAAATGTTCTATTGATTTTACACAGAAAATACAACATGGGAGTAAGTACCATGGGAGATTCTTTTCCTTGCCTAAAGCTGGTTTGGGTTTTTTTTCACAGATGCTTCATGAGAAAAAAGTAATATAAATTTGCATTTCAAGGAATGTTTCAGTCTATGCCTACCTGAAGCTGGGAATGAAATGCTTCTGTTCAGTCCCAATTCCTACCTTCATCTCCCTCTAGTACATAATTAACGCAAGGGTGGGAGGGAAGATTGAGAATAATATGGAGCTGATTCACCTTCTACATTCACTAGCTAAAACAGAGATTATTACTGCATGCATCAGTGGAATTAAAGAATAAATTACTCCGAGATCACTTGTAAACAGATCCTGTCAGACATGACTGTTGCATGAATGGGAATGCATAAATTAAGCTTTGCCAAAGGTTACTAGTAATTTATAGTTTTGGCTTTTAGGAAGCTCCAAGCACAATGCTATTTACTTGCATTATTTATTGAACAAGTATACTTAACAGGGTAGTCACAGTGTCTAAATGCTACCTTGTCTCTTGAATATATCTTGATTGATGAGCAGGTCTGTGATGTCATAGGCCAAACACAGCCTTGGAAGTTGGAAAACATCTACTGATTGATGCTTGTCTGAAGAGCTGTCACAGGGAGCATGGAAGAAAGAAAAATTGTCATAACATGCCTAATATTGAAATTTGATGTGTTTGTTTTTTATAATTTTCAAAACAGAGTAAACTGAAAGATGCTTGATGGCAAGGCATTTAAATATGATTTCTTTTTTCGACGTGTGTGGAAATAACAGATGACTTTGATTTAAAGAACATAATAAGTAAAAGAACTAAAAGAAATGCAAAATAAATACATCTGGATACCTTTGATCTCCTGCAGTCAATGGGGAATTCCAGAGTTCTGCCCTGTGCAGGGTGTTGATTAAGAGTACCTCAAATTAGTCCTTGAATATGAAGCCATTTTGGGAGCTGAGCAGGAAACCTATCTAGTGGAAGGAGTAGTTTAGGTTGAAAAGATGGCATTCTTCCTTCACAGCTATGAGTGCCTCAGCTCTTTGCTGAGGAGGTCTTCTGTTTTCCTAAAGATAGAGAGAAACAAACTGTGATCATGTGTCAGCCCCACCAAGTCATGATGATCAGCACTCTTCCTACTTGAGCAATTACACTGATAGTATTTCAGCAAGATGTGAAGTCTGTCTCTGAATTTCCCCTCTGATCTCTATTTCCCATCTTCAGACACTTCTTTCCTGCCTCTCCTTTCCTATATCCTTGACTTGATGGTCTTCAAGCAGTAAGGTTGGCTGCCTTGTTGTGTGCTTTGACTTCACCTAATTAGGAACTCCACTGCTAGAGTTGAGTTTGCACTGAACTGTCTCGCTCCATCCTTATTTTCTGACTCCTGTAACCCCAAATTTAAATACTTTCTCCTTATCTACAGTCACATTTCATGAAAAATCAGTTCTCTACTGCAGTGATCTCATCTCGTATCTGGAACTGGGGTTTTACCTTTCATGTACAGCTGAAAAAAACCTACGCATGAAGTCATTTAACTTGCTACTATCTGGCACACAGAGCAAGATGAAGGCAAGCCATTGTGGGGCAGCACAAAGAAAAGCATTAAGGAGATACATTAGGAGAGCAGACACCATTGTCAAAGGAAATGAAGCTCCTTCACTCAAGTGAGAAGTGCGAGACCTGGCAGTATGCAAGCTATGTGGAAGTCCCTTGTTTATGCAGACAAACCCTCTAAGTAAGGTTTTCTAGAGCATAGTTTTTTGCCTGAAGAGACTGAATGTCCATTGTCCCACAGCTTCTCCTGCTGCATTTGCCAGCACTGACTGGAGGTTACGGGTCAGGAACCTTCACTGCCTCTGTCACAGCTGCTGCCACATTACAGAACACGTCAGCAGCAAACAGAAGACAAAAGTGATTGCTTTATGTAAAGTTTGTTGCCTTGTGCTAGATGAGGGCACGTCTTTGATATGCTCATCTTTTCTGTCTGTTCTTTAATAGCAGAAGAAACATGCTGCTGGAAACACTGTCATAAATCTTAATACAGTTATTGAGGAACAAGAGCTGATGTCATGTTGAGCTGAATGTTTTCAGTCACATAAACAACAGGAGGAAAACTTATCTCAAGGCAAAGAATTGAATTAATTCCCAACATACATAGTGGCAACTCAATTAGTCAATGAGTTTTTAAGGTATTTAGATAATGAGAGATGGGAAGACACAATTTCTACTTACTCAGTAGCACTGAGTTGTGTTCTTGAGAACCCTATTTTCCATACATCTCTATCTTTAGACTGGCAGAGAGACTATGTTAGTGGACAAGGGAAGTGCTATGGACATCATCTATCTGGACTTCTGCAAGGACTTTTACACAGTCCCCCACAACATCCTCTCTCTCTAAACTGGGGACAGATGGATTTGATGGGAGGATTGTTTGGTGGATGAGGAACTGGTTGGATGGTCACATCCAGATGGTAGTGGTAAACTGCTCAGAGTCCGAATGGACATCAGTAATGAGTGGTGTCCCTCAAGGGTCTATACTGGATCCAGTGTTCTTCAATGTCTTCATCAATGACATAGACAGTGGGATCGAGTGCACCCTCCAAAAGTCTGCAGGCAACAACACCAAGGTGAGTGGTGAAGCTGTCACACCTGAGGGATGGGATGCAATCCAGAGGGCCATGGACTCATGAGGTTCAACAAGGCCAGGTGTAAGGTCTGACATTCATTGGGCTGTTCTGAAATCAGCTGACTGTGAAGCACAGGGAAGCTACCAGCATTCACAGCATCAAGTGCATTGTGGTGGGTACAATGCATTAACGGGAATTAGGAGTAGGAGAAATTACAGCTACATGATGCTATCTGCAAGAGTGCTGGGAAAGCCATGGCTCTGCAGTCCCAACCATTGCATTTGGACCCTCTTTCTTACTTGTCATTGCTTTGCTCTCCCAGCAACTACCTGAAAGCATGAATCACCACAGACCCTGAACAGGAAGCAACTGATTCAGTTCATGGGGTGTGTGATATGAGTTTCTGTTGTCGATCCTTTGGAGTCTGCTCCACAGGAGGAAGCTCAGGTAAACCATACATGATACAAGTCCCTCAAAAAAAAATTTGATGTTTGCGTGTTGTCCTGGGCTTTAGTGCTGGGATGACTCTTATCTTTAATAAATTGTTAAGCCCACAAGTCAGATATTATTGACTGATTTGCTCTGTGTATGGACAAGGAGTGTGTGTGTGAGAGATGGGGGAAGATTGTGGGAGAAATGAAGGCAGGGAAGCTACACAGAGTTCAAGGGAAAACAAGTGCCTCTACTCCACATGCAGTGTGAAAAACCTGGCATCAGCAAAGCTGTTTAGACAGGAGGCAGGTCCTGGCCTTGTAAGTAGAATTGAAATGTTGTCTTATCTTTGCTACTTTATTATTAAAAAAGCCAAAAATGTTCATTTCTTCCACCCTGGAGGTGTCCGTGAGTTTCCCCTCAGCTGGTTTCTTAGTGCACAAAGGGATGTAAACTAACAGCTCAGGGAGCAGCTGGGAGGAGCTTCTTCCTCAATGGTTTTTGACTGTTCCAAAAATAGCAGCCGCAAGCCATGTATCCTCACAGGAGGCATTTCTGCCTGCACACCATTCACCCTCACACACTCACTGCGGTAACACAGGTCAACTCAGGAGCCTCAAAGTACAACTTCTAAAATGAAGTTTCTCCTGCAGTTTCACCTCAGTGCCCACAAGGCACCTGCACAAGGCCAACTCCCACCACCAGCAACCTCCACTCTTGATTTCTTCCTCCTGTACAAGAGGCAGGAAAGGCAGGGATCTGACACCCTCTATGGGGAACTTTGTCTTTCATTGGCCTCTTGCCTTTAATACTAGAGCTGCATGTCTCAGAAAGCTGATTTTAAGCCTGACAGTGAAGTCTCAAGCCATTTGAAGTGAAGGTAACGGAAAATGGGAAGCCAGGGGGCTATTTGTTTGTAGCACAGTCAAATTTGATCATAGATGACACATTCCCATTGACATGGATGTTTCTCATTGTAGCTAAGATTCAGAGGACTCTGCTATAATCTAAATTAAATGCAATTTTTAAACTGAAACACAATTATCCTATTAAATACATCCAATGAAAGAATAAGCCAACCACATGCCATACACATCTGTTTAAATTCTCATCCATCAGTCGCATCCAGGAGGCACAACGAGCTCTTTGCCAACTAATTAGAGACCAAATATCACTCTGGAATTACTCATCTACTTATTTTAAACACACAATGAACTCTGAGAAATTGTTAGCAACCAGCACCTAAAACCAGTAAAGTCCACTGATAAATCATTCCCTATTAATTCCATGCTCCGCACTCTTACAGCGCTAGGGATGAGTAGTTGCAAAACGGAAATAATTAGTGAGGAACTTTAGGATAAAATATTTTTTACCTGAAACCTATTTTGGAGTTTCTTAACCATGGGTCTATCCAGGGAGCGGATCTTGCTAAGCATGTTCTGCAAGAAGTTTGATTTTTATTGCATTCTAATGTGATTTTAAAACTCATTAAAGCAACTCCTTTTGTGCTGCCAGCAATGAAAGCCTGGATGGTAAGTGTCCCCTGGAGTCCAGAGTACAAATAAGCACTGTTGTTTTCCACTAAGCTCAGCCTCTTAAGCTACCAGCTCACAGAATAAAACAAGCTTTCACCCAGCAGTAACCTGGAAGCTGGGTTTCTAGATAATGTGCTTGCAGCAAAGTCATGGTCCTTTCTGAACAAAAATGGCTTTAGACAAAGAAAAAAAGCAGCTGTGTGTTGCATACTTTCCAGGGTGTAACACCAAATACATGCTAGGCATTTCTTAAAATCTCTTCTTCCCTCTTGTTTACCTAGAGTTCAGAGGCAAAATATCCAGGTAAAGTTATAGTTGCTGATATATTTGCAATGCAATGATGCCTGCATGTTTTAAAAGCCATTACTAAATTTGAAATGCAATGCTTCTCTTAAAAAACCCAAGTCTTGGATTCTGTGTACTTGATCAATGACTCCCCATCAAATCTGGCCAGTTTGCAAGTAAAATCAATTTGGTTTTATTCCTAACTGACAGCATATTCAGCAGAGGATTGGGAAGTCAAGTTGGTTGGTTTTTATTGACTTGCAAATCATCCACTAGTAATAATGATTTTGTGATAAAAAAAGCTAAAATAGATTGCAAGGCATCCTCCTGTAGCACGTGAATTTTCCATGGAAATGAACAGAATTGAACTTCAGGATCTGCTTTACCAATTTAAAATATGTCAATATAGGTGGGCAGATCAGTTGAGTCAGCCAAGGGTGTGGGTTAAGGTTTCTCTATCCACAGCTGCACTAAAATGAATAATTGCAAATTTAATTATTGTATAAACTGTTGCCCAAATAACAATTTTGCATTTTAGTTAAAGTACAATGTGAATGCCTGGGAAATACATTCAGCTAACATTTAAGGAGATAATTTTCACAGGCGAAGTTGTAAACTACGGCTCTTGTTCTCAATGAAAATTAGATACCTGTACTGACTTATCCTGTAATTCTGTAAAACATTTCATCTTGCCTTTACTATTAGATCTGACAGCCAGTACTGCTCTTTTAACCTTTGTAGGTGCAAAGGACCTCTTGAGTCAGCAAGAACCTTAAATGGAAGCAACAAGATCTTTCATTGCATATGCTACAAAATAGAGAAGGTGCCCTTACTCCAAAAGTGGAAGTTATTTTAGCTTGCACCTCAGACTGACAATGTTATATAAGCACTCCTGTGATGTGCAGACAACCTGGCTACCCTGGCAGGGTTACTCATGCTGTGGGTTCTGGTGCTGTTCCAGAGTCAGGACAGCTCTGCTTATATTTAGAGATTCTGCATGGTAAAGGCAATGTAGGCTATGAGCAGTGCAATGACATCATCTTCATGCGTAGGCACAGCTCTAGGTTTGCTTTTGACCATGGCCAGCTAGCCCTTGACCTCAGAAAGATGTTCCCACGTGGTTTCTAGATCAGCTCACATAAAAGAAATCACTTTGGATTTCACCCTAAGAAGTAAGCACATAGGAGACAACATACTTGTCACAAACTTCCCAGCTAAGGTTTGGGCCCTGGTGTGGAGAATCTCTTTAACAGCATTTCCCATTAAAAGATAGTGAACCTCTTCAGGACATGAACAGCTGGTGAAAGCTGTGATGATTTATGGGCTGTGCTCAGTAGTGGGGAGATATTTTAGTTTGAAGAATGGTTTTGGAGTGTCCATTCCTACCCATCATACCAGACACCCATCATTTCTAAGTGACTCTAAAGACCACGATTCTCTGGATCCTGGACCTCCAGTCCATGCAAGCATGTGTCAAAACAACTCTCTTATTTTTTCACTGTATGTTGTGCTAACCAGGCAATCCCTAGGAGCTAGATTTGGGAGATCCCTGTCACCAGAGCCACCCCAAGGAGTACTGTTTGTGTAATACATAGTCTTCAAGCAGCATCTAGAGCACAGTGCAATAGCAGGGATGTTTTCCCTGCTCAGGATTGCTCATGACAACTCTGGAAATGTTCAGGGCAGAACAACACATGCCTTTTCCCATCAGCTATTGGACAGTAAACTTGCTGTTGCTCCCTGATCACTCTTCAGAGTTATGTTCCTGAGCACTGACAAGAGGCATTTAGATGTCTTCCATGTGAAGAGATACTCCAGTTCAATTTCATAAATGCAAATGTCAATGTCCCTGTAGTGAGCAATATTGCACAGTGACTATCCCCACTCTAAAGTTAAAGTGAGAAACAGTTTACAACTAGCATTAGTGCTGCCTTTCCCAAAATCGGGTTACAATTCCCAACAAGGAAGCTCTTATGACTGTATTGGAGAGATTCAGCCCATTGGGTCTGTTTGGATTGTGAAGTTCTGCAGGTGCACAGAACTCTGCATATTCACCCTCTCAGTACTTTGGCACCTATTTCTGCTCAAGTCAGAGACAAAAATTAGGTGAAGAAGCATAAAGAACCCTGAGAGGCCTGGTCAGATCAGCACATGCTCTCACAGTGTGTCTCACACCACAAAAGCCTACTCAAAAAGTACAGGTGTAAGAGCTGGAAAAATCCAAGAGGAAAGAGAGACAGTGTCAGTGTATCACTTACATTTTATATAGCAGCCTCGTGTTTCTGCACTGGGTGAGAGACCCCCAAATGCCTGCCCTGATTAGGCTGTGGACACTGTTCTCTCATGAGGTAGGTTTTTTGAGTCCCTTTAGCCAACCTGAACACAGGCCTCCTACATCCTCATTAACCCTTCAGCTATGCTAAGAAAGGTCATCACTATCTCTTCTATAACAAGACTAGCTCTTTTCCCACTACTGATTATGGGATTATACATCATACGCACAAAACTTCAGCAGAAGAGAAATAAATGTAAAACCTTGAACATAAGGGCAGAATGAGAAAGCATATATTTTTCTTAATTGAGTAATAGGACCATTAGCATTAATAACAGCATTACTGTAGACATTAATACGTTGGGTTTATAATGTCTCTGTACTAAATCACAAGGGTATTTTAGATTAAGATGTGCTCACAGACAGTAAATGTTACAACTACTTGCAGTTGTGACTGGTGCTATGAGTTGTAAAAAAGGATGAATGTAAGCATGCTAATACCTATTGCAATATGATAGCCAGAGAACAGACTACACTATACAAGACAGTATATAATTATTGCCTTTCATCTACAAATTTTATGAAAAATGCATTGTTTAGTGATAAAAATAATATTCTTAAAAACTTAGAAAGAGAGAACACAAGAAGCTTGTGACATTTTAAAAAGAATCACAAAACCAAAATCCTGCCCCTTGAAGGATGAGCTTGGAGTCCTGTCAAGTGGGTGTTCATGCAGGGAAGACATATGGGAAGCAGGAAGGAGGCATGAAGAAGGGGGAGTTGCTGGAGGCCTAGGAGGACATGGCTACACTGGAGAAGGATTACAAGGCAGTGGAGGTGGATTCTGTGGAAGGGAAGGGAAAGAAAAAGGGAAAGCATGTCCACAAAATGTCTGCTTCAAAGACTTCAGCTTTCTTGTGCTCTGAATAGGGTTCAGCCTCATGATGGGCTTGCCTGGAGGGATGTGTTGCTCTCACTGATGTGATCATGTCAATTTTCCATGTGTCTGTACTATGTCTGTGAATAAAAGGCTTTTTAAAATACATATATATATACGCAAAGTTGCAGCTGGGCAGGAGGTTTGGACTGGATATTAAGATAAATTTCTTCACTGAAATAGTGGTCAAGCAATGGAACAGGCTGCCCAGGGAAGTGGTGGAATCACCATCCCTAGAAGTGTTCCAAAGTTTAGTATTGAACACCGCAGTGCTGACCTAATGGTTGAACTCTGTGACCTTAGAGATCTTTTTCAACCTTAATGATTCCATGATTGTTGTTGCTGGACATTTTTTATGCCTTTTTTTTTCCCCACCCCCTCCACCCCAGTTTCAAACTGAACTTTACAACATCAACCATCCAGTGAAGCAAATTTGTTTCACATCTGTAGACTTTTCCCACAGTCAAGGAATAAGTTGCATAGTAATACAATGGTTAATTGATAAATAAATGCACTATCTGTCATTATGTCTAGCTCTGCATATATATAGGTATGTCAATTATGCAGCAACTATAATTTGAACCTCTTATGTGTGTATATCAGCTCATCAATTTAAGGGTCTTTAGCACAGATGCTTTCAGTTTATGAGCAATATACACATTTGCAAGGGGATAGTTATAACCACAATTAAAAGTTAATGGCTGGTAGATGAACCATAGTTTCCCTTGTATTGAAATTTCCAACACAAATTGTATTAGCAACATCTATGAGTAGGGGTTGCACTGAATACATCCTTCTCTTCTTTATTTGCATGCAATCAGCATTCCTAAGGCTGACTTAAATCATGTCACACTTACAGCTTCATGATGGGAGGGAGGGAGGGGAAACCTACCTTTTATATTGAATAATAACACATTATTTTACATTCTTCCCTGCAAGCAGGAAGAAACCTTCTTGTCAATGGTTACAAAGACTGCTGCGCTGCTCCTGCTGAAAACTGCTGGGTGAACTAATGAGGAAATCAGCTCATCTTAAGAGCTGCTCCTTGAAAGCCCTTGATGCAATCGGTACATAGGCTAAAGCTGTGCTTCTCTCGGCACTGTCTAGCAGTGGTGATGGCCACAAGCTGCACCTATATTCAATAAGCAGAAAGTATGGGTTGTGTGCTGTCACATTGGTTTACATTCAGTGAAAGCTTTTTCAAATTTTATGTGTTTTGTTTCCTGTCCAGAGCTGCCTGTTTAGCTATAGATTTATTGTTGCTTACCTACTTATTCAGGTGGAGCTTACTGATCAGTTTTCTCCTGAATTATACTGTTTTACTAAATGTGTCTTGATTTTGACCCAAAAGGAAACCTCTTTGTAGCTGAAAGAACAAAAGGGAGAGGCAGAAACAAAAGCATCCCTATTTCTGCATTCACCTTCTCTTTTCATGACATTGGGAAGAAAGTAAAAATGAAGCAGGGCTGCTGTTCAGAGGGACATAGACAAGCTGGAGAAAGGGAACAACAGGAACCTCCGAAAATTCAACAAGGACAAATACAAAGTCCTGCCCATTGGAAAGAAGATCCCTTGTCAACAACACAGGGAGAGAACTGGCAGTCTGGGGAGCAGCTCTGCAGAAAAGTCCCTGGTGATCCCAGCAGGCACCAGGCTGGGCATGGGCCAGCCATGTGTTCTGGCAGAAGAGAGACCACAACCTTCTGGGCTCTTTGAATAGAAGCAGATCCATGAGATCCAGGGAGATATTATCCCACTGTGCTCAGCACTCATTGGATCACATATTGGTACTGCATTCAGTTTTGGGGTAATAAAGGGAATACAGGAAAGACATTGATAAATTTGAGCAAATTCAGAAAGGCCCACCAAGATGGTTGAGGTTGGAGCACCTGATCTGTGATGAGAGAATAGCACAGCTGGATTTGTTCTGCCTGGAAAAAGAAAGACTTCAGGGGAACACAACAACAGCCCCCAGTGTTTAATGGGAGTTCACGATGGAGAGAGAGCTCTTCACTATGGTGTGTGGCAGGAGTATGACACACAATGGATGTAAATTCAAGGAAGAGAAGTTCACAGTGGGTATAAGGAAAACTCTTTCTCATGAGGACATACAAGTACTGGGACAGGTGAACCACAGAGACTGGACAGGTCTTCAAGACCCAAGTGGATAAACTCAGAGCCACCTGGTCTAATCTCATAGTTGACCATGCTGTGATTAGGAAGCTCAACCAGAGGCCTCCTGAGTTTCATTCCTGCCTCCATTACCCTGTGATAAATCACAGACTATAGGCATAGAAAAGGAATACTGGAACTGCCATTTTGACCAAAGAAATTATTTACTGAGTCCAGGATCTTTTTCCTAACATACACAGGCTTTTGAGGAATATTCAAGAAGCCCTACTGGCTACTGTGAGGGAACAGATAGCACCCAGGAGAAGTCTCTTGCAAATGTTAAGTACAGTGTCAATGGACAGCCCAATCAGCAGCCTTCTCCTCATGAGAGCTGAGATAAATAGCAGCACTGTCACTGAACAGACCTCTCATTACGCCAGAATGGTCAGAGGTCATCTAGTCCAACCCACCTGCCATGAGCAGCGACACCTTCCACTAGATCAAATTGTTCAAAGCCCCATCCAACCTTGAACACTTGCAGGGATGAGGCATCCACAACTTCTCTGGGCAACCTGTCCCAGCGTCTCATCACCCTCATTATAGCACTCAACTTGTGAAAGTCTCTCCTGGAGCTTCCTGTGAGCCTCACAGTGCAGGAGCAGTTTTGTTGACCTCTGCTGGGCACATTAAAGGACCTGAAGATACTTTTTAAATGGTGGGGCGTTGAGACTCTGTAAGGCACTATTTGAGATGTCCTATATTAGAACTAAGGCTATAAAGAAAGAGAGAATAGTACAGCTAACCTCACACCCTAACACCTTGGGAATCTCAAGAGCTACAGCATCAAACAGCCCTGCGATCCACACACAGCATATACTGCACAGATGCCATCCATGAAAGAGCTTCTCCCATTTTGGTCATTTCAACTATTACAGTCTTTTCTCATCAGGAAACAACTTCATTCATCATCTCTACTGTCAAACAGGAAGGATGTCGGCATGAAAAGTTCTTGCTGTAATTTTTAATAAAGACAAGGCCACACAGGTGCTGCAGTCACAAATACCAACAGAGAACTGCCTGCAGACTCATCTGTTACAGTCAGTTGGCTCATGTTAGGGGTTTCTGCAGCACAACACATGCTGTACGTGCAGCACAGCACAAGCCATAGCCCTCCGCACCCAAGAGAGCGCCTCCATTTGCATCAGCTCACTTTAGACATGAAGGCAAAACCTGACAACCCGGGAGCAGACTTGCTCTTGAGTCCTTCCTGCATGTACTACTGCATGAGCTACCCATGTTACGAGGAAAGCGCCACACTGCCAGTGCTCATTCATCTTTTATAGGCCTCTGTCTCATTTGTATTGCAGCTTCCACTTGCATGGACATTTTCCTTTTTCTCTTGTGGGGTGGAAGCATTGTTTAACAGTGCCTGCTCTGACATACAGAAACCTGTCCCTGTGCAGCTTGTAGCTCTTCTACCAGACTTCCTTGAGCAGAGTGGCATGAAATGTTTTGGTGAGACAGTTTGTCATAAATTACAAATTCAGATACTCTCAGTTACTAGAAATGTCAAGTCCTGTTTCCATTTCCTCTTTTTTTTTTTTTTTTTATTGGAACATTTGGAATTTTTTGTTACAGGAAAAAAGTTTTCCCGAAATATATTTTCTCAACTGTTAAAAAAATTATTTAACTGTTCCAATTTATATGAAATCTGTTTGGTTTTACTGTTACGTTGTTGTTTGTCTTTTTGCTTTGGACTAAATACAAATAAATTAATTTTAGTGATTTTCACTCAGGCCATGAATACAGAAATCAGCGGTTTCCACAAATCTGCCCCTCAGGATAACAAGAATACTTTCCTTCTACAGCAGGAATTGACCACCAAATTTTCACACTCCAGTTAACTCCCACCAGAGTCAAATGAAAATTGATTTTTCTCTCACTCCACAGCCTTGCCATGTTGCCTTCCTGTATTTGCTTTGCAGCACAAAAGAAGCTGTTCAAATTTAGTTGCTATCGGTGACTTAGAAAATTGTTTTATGACGCAGCACTTACAGTTGTCCCTGCAGAGTTGCTCCAATTCGAGCTAGTTACCCACCTGGCCTTCATATCTGCAAATCTGGAACACTCATAATTGGTTTTTGGTTGATATAAATTGAAATAACATTAGGTCTGTTTATCAAACAGACAGAGCTCTGCTGATGTATTGGTCTCAGAGACCAGAAGGTACCAGGAACTCCTTGGCTAGGAAACATTTTAGAAAATGCTTTCTGACAGATTCATGGGGAAATTGAAGGTTTTAACCAATTATGCCCATGTTGCATCTACTAAGTAAACCTCTTACCTATGCAGGAGTGGATGAAGAAATGTTTGACTCTACAACAGCAGTAGGAAGTTCACTGCAGCCTTTTGAATTGTTCACTGTCTCCCAAAGCTGTCTCCTTGCTGCTGATGATCAGACTCACAGCTGACCTGTCTGTGTGGCTGATCTGCCCAAGGGTGAGGCAGTAGCCATCATGTCCAACCTCACAAATGCATTCCTAGAAATAACAATATTCACATGCCTGTTCCAGTATCCCCAGTGTGTCAAAGGATTCCTGAAGAAAGGAGGTGATAATTTCAGCCTACAAAAGGAGAGGCCCTTTATTTCCCCCCCAAAAAGGAGAGAAACTAGAGACCAAGGAAGCTGTAACTGTTTTAACTCTATGCTTCTTTGCATCACCAACCCAATTTCAAGGAAGCAAAAACTCATGGCTTTTAAGCTAGTAAAAACTTTAGTAGGTTTTAGTTATATATCTGCCATTGAATAATGTGATTCTTGGCCCTGGTGGATAAAAAAACCCCACCAATTCAAAAGGGAAATAGGATCTCTGGTTAAGATACTGGTACAGGTTTTAAGAGATTTCAGTTCAAGCCACATAACCATCCTATCTTTGTCTAACTGATTGAGCCTATGCTCTCATTGAATCCAAACTATTTCAATATGAAATTCTCTCTCAGTTATCAGTTTCAAGCGCATTTTGGAAAACAAAAATATAAAAAGGTTTAGTGTAGTCTACTTGTTAGTGAAAGCCTATACACATCCTTCCTCGTTGTTCAGGTGCCCATAATTGCCCCAGGCTCTTATGTAAGACACAGACTGCTGACCTACCTGTAGGCAAAGCAGGCAGGATGGTGTGTAAGTGAGGATGTACCCTGTACTTTATCTTGCTCTCCAGCTGTTTCTGAGGACAAAAGGAAGTGTTTGACTTCCCCACTGGTGTCTACTGTCTGTAAGCCTACTCTTTAGTTTCTCTATGGATAAAGTTTGCAGATAGGAGGGAAAAA
Source organism: Scytalopus superciliaris (assembly GCA_013400415.1). NCBI lineage: Eukaryota > Metazoa > Chordata > Aves > Passeriformes > Rhinocryptidae > Scytalopus > Scytalopus superciliaris. Next base: position 371,949 of record VXBX01009505.1, read on the forward strand.
TCCCATGTATGGCCAGCTGGGTACAATTCTGACTTAGTACTCACAATCCTAGACACAGATTAACCTTTTCCTGAGTAAGTATTTTGAGTAAGTATTCTGTAATGCAAATAATAACAAAATGTTATCCCTGTATCAGGAACATGATAACAGCCATTTCAGAGATTTTTTTCAGCTGAATTATACACACACATGTACCTTCTCTGGTTTTCAAGGAATCAGTGTGCAAATAACCAAAGGTATTTCAAAAGCATTTGAAATTACTACACAGGATTTGCCTTAGTTGAAAGCAGGTTTATAGAATAGCAGCCTGAAATCCTTGGAAGTCTAGGAGCTCTTCCTCTTACCTTTGCAAATGTGAGTGACTCACATGAATATTCTCCAACCTCTTTCAACTCATAATCATTTTGTTCAGAGTCCATGACAGAAGAAACCCACCTTTTCTCCAGAGGGGTGACTTCTAAAAGTAAACTTGCAAAAGTTTTTGTTCTTTTTAATTGTTTTTTTCATGCTAAATTAAATACATCTGCAAAAAAGATAGGAATCATTAAAACTCTGAGATGAAAAGGTAGAATTAGATTTAATCCCTTCCCCTATCAAGTTTCTCTACTCAGTATTTCCTAAGTGATTCAATGCCAGGTGATAAGCTTTACTTTTCAGGTTATTTGAGTCTCATCATCAGGAAATTTATTATAGAAGTTTCATTTTCCATTCCTTAACTTAATCCTATTACTTCTTAATTTAATCCTATTACAACCAAGATTGTTGCTGCTAGCCATGTCCACACATCAGCACTGAGAAGAAGAGTTACTTTAAAACATGGAAACTCAAATAATTTTATTAAAACTCCCAGAGCAGCACCACTTTTAGGTGGCATCTGTTTCAGGCGGTGATTCATCTCATGTATGGAGAGGATACACACTAACGCTACTTTTCCTATGCCTGTTAATTGGTGTTCATCAATTAGGATTGTTTAAGTAATTTTCCTGAGTCTACAGGAGAGCCTAGACCTAGCAGAGAACATCTACATTCATAAAATAAAGAAAAATGGCTTCTTTGCATTCCTTCTGAATATTTCAGAAATTCCCCATGGGCTTGTTTTAGCTCTGAGGTATGATCTTGGGTTAATAGTTTTGATTAAGGCAAATGAGGAAAAGAAAAGGGGAATCAGAACAGAAATAACATCTCAGATCAAAACAATCCTTTCTGCAGCTTTATTTCACTGTTCTGTGTAATTTTCTATTACTATTGAAACAGAGTTGGCTTCTTTTCAAATACTTTAATATAAATATATATTGTGCATATAGATACACACACTCATAAATATGTATTACACATATACTATTAAAACTGCAAAACCAAGCATACTCAATCATAATACCAGATTTAAGGTTACCCATGCTGTGCATGTTATGACTCAGCTACAGATGACAAGGTCACATGATATTTTTCTAAAGACCTCTGTTCATTCAGTGTTTGTCTGTACCTCCATGGTTCACAGAAGTGTGGGTTAACCACTACATTTGCAGAACTGTGATAAGCTTGTAGCATCCTCCAAATTCTTTGTTATACAATATAGTGATAAAAGAGAAAGCAAAGGGTTTGACCCAAATAATGCTCTGCCAAAATTCCTATGTTGCCTCAATGTGCAAGTGTACCAGAGCTCTGCTCAGAAAGACCCCGAACCATTCTGCCTTAAGTTTTCAAATTCAGCCATGAGCAGAATTTCCAATTTGGAAAATTTCAGCCCAAATGATTAAGTTGAAGTAAGGAAAAAGTTGTTATACCATGAAGTGACTAAATGCTGGCAATGCACCCTGAAGTGCTCTGTGCTACTCTCGTCTTTGCTGCAGAGTAACTACAGACCTCTGAGCAACGTCATACCCTTGTTTCCTCAGTGCTCTTTGTAAAGGGCACAAGCAAGCAGCATTGCCCCTCTACTCCTGACAAAAGACCTCATCTATTGTATAGAGCCATGCCCAAAGTTCTGATTTTACTACCAAGTAGTAAGTCATGAAGTCCACCTCAAGCCCTCCCCAAATCAGCTTTCTGTTGGCATTCCCTTATACAGTCTTTTTGCTCATATTCCCTCTCACAGATATAGGCTGGAATCAATGATCTACCAAACATTTATTCAGCATTAATTCTCTTGCCACATCAGATCTGGGAGGTTTATCACTGAATCATAAAATGGTTTGGGTTGGAAGGGACCTTTAAAGATCACCTAATTCAGCTTCCCTGCCGTGGGGACATAGGTAGGGACACCTTTCACTAGACCAGTTTGCTCCAACCCCATCTGGCCTCACCTCAAACACCTCCAATGATAAACATCTTGAACATCTTATGGAAGTTTTAATTAGAATTGTCTATTGGGGTGGGAGAGAGTTCAGTTTTGCATGTTACCTGTAGATACCAAGAAGCATTTAATTTCTGAGGAAGGGAACTGAGATATCTTAAGGGAGTCTGAAACTCTGATTCAGCTCTAAGCTTGAACTGGTGGCTGGGAGGCCTTTCTCTTCATGGTTGGACATGTTCCTCATGTCCTTGGACATACATAGGTGGTGTTGATAGGAATTTGTTGTGCATCTTTCTCAAAGTAACCTTTTCATGTATCCTTTAAATTGAGACAGCAGTTACCAGGTGCTTCATAGCTTCAAGCTCTTCCACAACTTCAAAACCTGCACTTTTTTCATTTTAGAAGGAGTTGAGATTGCAAACCAGAAAGGGCAGATGACATTCAAGTACATTTGGGTTTCTAATACTCAAACTTCCATCTAGCCTGGAGAGAGAAGCTGAAATAGCCAAAACCTGGTTATTAAAAAAACTTTTCTCTAGCTCCCATAAATCTTAACCCTTGCTGGGACAAACTTATTGCCCTTAACATGAGAAACAGCATAACAACCTCATCAGGGAATCAATTCCATTCTCTGCATATCTGTTACCTGAAGTCAGTAAAACTGTTGAAAAGGAGCATTACAGCCTTAAATTGGACTGATTGCTGGAATGATGAAGTTCTGTTCCTTTAGTGGAATAAAACCCAAGTCTGTAGTATTTGCTTATTCATCCCCATTTACAGTCCCTACAGCAAACCAACCTGGCTGTCACTGATGAAGAAAGCCTTTGTTCACATGGTTTGTGTGCCTGTGGCCAGGAACAACATACTTCTTATTCATGCACAGTAACAAAACAGGAGAAATTTCCTGTTGGGGAAAATGATCAGAACTTAAATGACATCGGCAGAGATTTGGTTTCAACTAAATTTCAACTAGCATAAAGTACTTTTGAGATTGCTACCAAATGAGTCTGACAGTTTTGCTGTAAACCCACTCCTAATTTATAGTCATGTTAATGGCAACCGAATTTACCTAAATGTGTGTGTGTTTGCATCATAAAGTCAGCAACTCCATAATTCAGTTATCTACTGAGTAAAAGTGGCTCCTGGGGACTGAAGGTCAGGCGTGGGCTCTCTTATTTTGGCAGTTTAGACACTTCATGTTTAATTAACATTTGTGTAAGATGACAGGGCTGCTCAGTGTAAACTGCTGTACCTGGAGCAGGGAAGAAAAATGACCTCATCTAACTCCATTACGCAATGGCCCGTATGACTCACTGCAGTCATTTCTGAAGGTCTGTGGCATTTAGCAGTTGGCTGTAGCATGTCTAACCATTATAGCATTGCTAAGAAGACGAATGTCCTTACAGGCAAATGTAGTTAACAGCAGGATGGGATGCAGGGCAGATGGATGAAATGAGCATCTAGAAATGAGCAGTTGCTACAGTGTCATGCCTCCCTCGACACAACCTCACTGGTCCAGTATGACTGTATCCTCTACATGTGAGGGAGCTCTAAGTGGAGATGTCTTCATGTCTCCACTTGTCTTGAAGCAAGCAGTGTACCTTTCTGAAGCTCATCTGTTAAATTTTTTAAGGTCCCAGCTAGATTTACATTAACTTGCAAAGATATATTTTCTCTGTTTCCAGGCTCATAAACATTTGGCCACTTTGCAAAAAGCTCTTAGTCCTGGCATAACCTATTCAAGCAAGAAGATCTGTGGAAACAATGGTCTGCAAGTTGTTCCCATGACACAGAGCACTGGGGTTAAGTGGGTGCTGTGCGTGCCTACATGGAAATGAATCAATGTGTATATGGTCTCAAAACACTAAAACTACACTGTGTAATCCAAGGCAAAGTACTTTGGACTCCATCAGAATTTCTGAGCAACTTTAGGAGACAAAAAACTGTCTCCCTGGGAGCTGTCAGCCATTTCCATAACTTGTAAATAAGATCACAGTGACTTTTATGAACTTGTTTACGAAGTTGTGCCAGCTCCTCTAATACATCTGGCTCCTTCAGGATCTTTGCTAGACAGGTGTGCTGGGTCTGGCTGGGATGGAGTTACCTTTCTTTCTAACAGCCCATCTGAAGCTATGTTCTGGAGCTGTGGCTGAAACAGTGTTGGTAACACACCAATGTTTTGGCCGTGGCTGAACAGAGCTTACACTGCATCAAGACTCTCTGCCTTTCTCTCTTTCCTCCTCTGCCCACGCCAGCCAGCAAGTTGGCTGGGGGTTTGCAAGGGGCTGAGAGGAAGGCCAGTCGGGACAGCTGACTCCAGCTGACAACAGGGATATTCCATACCATACGACATAATGCTCAGCAATAAAAGCTCAGGAACAGGAGCGAAAAAAAGGTCATGTTAAGAAGAAATTCTTCACTGTGAGAGTGGTGAGGCACTGGAACAGGTTGCCAAGAGAACTTATGAATGCCCCCTCCCTAGAGGTGTTCAAGGCTGGGTTGGATGGGGCTCTGAGCAACCTGGTCTACGGGAAAGTGTCCAGGCCCTTGGCAGAGAGGTTGGAACTAGATGATCTTTAAGCTCTCTTCCAACCCAAGCCATTTTATGATTCTGTGATGCTATGTTTGTGGTTATGGCATTTGTCCTAACAAAGAAAGCTGAGGTCATCCTTGCCAAGAAGTGCCAAAATATCTACCTGCCAATGGGAAGTAGTGATAAAATCCTTTTTTTTTCACTTTGCCTGTGCATGCAGCTTTTGCTGTTCCCATTAAACCATCACTAGCTCAAACGACAAGCCTCCTCATCTTCTTTCTGCTTTCTCCCCATCCCACCAGAGAGGGGAGTGAATGAGCAACTAGGTAGGTGCCTGGCTGTTAACCCACAATAGTCTTTTTCAAGTGCAGCACGGGCCTTGACAGACCAGGTTTGATTTGAGCAGGCTATAAGCAGTTAGAGTTATTAACTGCAGGGTCCTGTGCTGGTGATGGGGCTTGCATGTTTTACTGTATATTACAGTCCAGGGCTGCTTCTGCTGTTTGCTGTGGTGCTTATCACTCTACTCCACTATGCCTGAACACCTTTTGATAAAAGCAATGGCCATGTGTACATCGCTGGTGTACAGCCCTGGCATTGATTCTCGTGCCGTGTGAGCTACCTTGCAGGAAGCATTAGAGAATACACCTCCCTCTGCTCCTCTGGGAGGGACATGCATGGCTGGCTTGTTGTTGGGTGTGTGGAACCTGGCTTGATCCTGGCATAAGAGTAAACAACTTGGTGGTGATGTGGACCAAGGTGGCCAGTCAGTAGTGACAAGGTTTGTGGGAGGATTTGGGGAAGGACCTAGGACAGTTATCACCTTCAATAGCCTGGTATTTTACATCTGAACAAGCATATAAGCCTGTTGAACTGGCACACCACTAGAAGGAAGGGACCTTGCCTAACCCAGTGAGACTCAGTGAACTCTGGCAATGTTTTGGGGCTTGCTCTGTGCCTACTGAGCCTTTGTCCAGCACGACCACAGGAGGCAGGATGAGAAAGTGGCAAAGTCACCAAAGAGGGGAAAATCACTCAGGCCCTAAACCCCAAGGTTTTAAAGGAGCTGCAAGATCTGTGGAAAAATTATGGCCACAAGCCAGGTCAGTGGATTGATGCCTGGTTGCTTCAATTTTGGGATACTGGGGTCTTTTGTAAGGAGTTAGCAAGCAAGTCAGGCAGCTGGGACCCCTAAGTAGGGATGCTGGGATTAAGAAAGGGAAGTGGAACCCACAGCCCCTTTGGACATGGTTCCTGTTGACAATGAAAAGATGATGTGGCATGCTGCCTGCACAAGTGGGCAACCACTGAAGAAGACAGCCAGGGCTTGAGGGAAGTAGAGGTGGTGGGACTGAACCCAGGTCATGTGTAGAATGTGTACATAACTCACCAGTGTCATATGCCAACACCATGGGACTCTGAATCACAAAATATGGAGTGACTGTTCAAATGGCTCCAGGGGTTCAAAGAGAACTTCCCCTCCTCCCCCAGACCATAAGTCAGTGTCATCCTGCCAGAGGGAAAGGGGGAGCCATGGCATATCATGCCAGTCTGTGGTTCCTCCGGCACAGCCAGGAGGACATGAAAAGGCAGGACAGTGTGCCCACCTCAAATCTAGAAGCCCACATACATGAACTATGAGGAAGACCACTGCTACAAAACACCCATCCAAGAAGGCTGACACTCCAGCTGCCGCTTAAATAGCAGAGGAAAATGCAGAAGAGCTGACAACACTTCTCCTGATCTTGGTGAAGGAACCTTTGGTCTGACCCCATAGGACTCAGTGAATACTCCAAGGAGAAACAGAGGGTCTCTGTCTCTGGCCAGGCAAAGGACAACCAGGTTTACTGGACAGTTTGGTTTTGATGGCCTGGCACACGTGACCCACAGAAGTAAAAGGCTTTGATGGACATTGATGCACAGTGTACCCCGACATCGTCAGATTACAAGGGAGCAGAACCCCATCTGCATTTCTAGAGTGACCTAGCCTCAGAATGTCAGGATGCATTATCTGTAGCTTGGTGAGCCTATGAAACATCAGGACATCAAGGGAAAGCTGAAACATACAGATGGGCTCATGATCGAGGGGTGGACCTGACCTCTGGAGCTACAGCACAGGTGGTGAATGGCAGTTCTGTGAAGGGCAGAGAGAGTGTCATTCAGAAAGATGGACAAGAGGAGCAACAGGCAACTCAGCACTGAAGCTTTCTTTCCCCAGCTAATTTCCACACTAGAATTTTATTTCCTTCATCTGCATGCAGAATCTACAGATTGAGATTTCACAACAGTGAGATGTTGACAGAGGATTTGGACTTCTCAGTACTACAGGATTACAAAGAACAAGCAATAGCTTCTGCTAATGCAAGTCAGCATGGTTCCATTGACTGCAGCCACCTCATTGACTTAGACAAAACTTAATCAAATACATCACACATTTTATTTCCCTCTCCTATTTTTCCTTCCCACTGGGGTTTCAATGTTATTCAAGACAGGGACAAGCATGAAAATCAAGACAGTGTCAACCACAGCTTCAAAGTCTGTCTGTCCACAGCCCATACTTCATCTAAATTTAATTTGGTAAGATTTATCTGAGCCTGATGTAACTAAATTAGTCATGCAGAGCACTGACCTATCCTACCCCAGGCTCCCGAGCCCCACCCTACATGTTTATTTGAAGGGTAATCTAATTTGCTGCAAATCTACTTATCTAGCTGGAAAGCAAACTGTGATAGGTACCTCAGAAGGCAGAGCTTTCCAGAATGCATGGTTCAGTGTGTCCCTTTGTAAAAGGAATATAGAATCTATTTTATTGCTGTTGTTGGTCTGCACTGGAATTACTCGCCTGCTCTCCCTGCTCTTTGTCTCAATATATTTCTGAAGCACAGTGAAGCTCCTAAGCTTCAGTCAGTTCAAAACTGAGTGGAATGCTTTCCTCTGGATTTTCCATAAAGAGCTTAAGCAACTCTGGAGAATTGCTGGGTAACAACCTACTGCCTGCAAGGTACCTTTGGCAAATGAGAGTGAAATCCTGACATATGTTTGCTAGCATAGTACTGAAGTACAACATCAAGCAGCCCAGCTTTGTAAAACAGAAGAGTCAGAGCACTGACCAGTTGTCCTGAGTAGCAATAGGAAAAGAGACACTGTGGAGGTCTCATGTGCCTAAATATATACAATCCTAACCAGTGCTGAAGTGATTAGAGGACAATACTGTGATTAATAGCAACTTTGTTCTGGACACCAGCTGTCTTGTGTCCCACTCCTGGCTGTCAGGCCTCACTCACCTTTGCCTCCCAAGCTGTATCTTGCATTTTGGCTTTGTCTCGGCATGTGATGAGAGGGATCAGAGCCACTTCTTCTTCCTGTGGCACAACCTCCAGCAATACTCCCCTCTTACCCCATGTGGTGTAGGAGAACAGGGCTGAGATGGGCTGTGTGCAGGAGTATGTCAGGGCAAGGATGGCAGATGGATGGTCCCAACACCAGGGAAAGAATGGTTTGGGAAAGGACAAGGGACTTGTGCTGAACTCAAGACACTTGGCCACTTTGTATCATGGTAAATTCTACAGGTTGAGTCCCAATAGAGATTTTAGCATGGATAAAGGCAACCTTCTCCATAATCCCCACCTGGCCTCTTTCCCCCAAGACTCAGTGGTGCTGCAACACTTGTTGGTGGCGTGATGTTCCCTTTTTCCACTTTCAGGACTGGGGTGGAGTCCTGAAGGAAGAACTCGTGGACGCAAGCATCGCAAATCACCAAAGCTACCAAGGCTCCCTGTCTCCTTGACTAACCTTTTCCATGCTGGACTGTTGCAAAACTACTGAAATGACCAAAAGGAGTGCCAGAGGAGGGCACAATGAAAATACAATACTGGAATTATGTTTTAGCAGAGAATGTGAGGCTTCCAGAATTCAACAAAAGCTGTATGACCAGCATCTGATTGCCAGGGACTGACAAAAGGCTGGCAGCAGAGTATTCTGACAAGGGATGGATTCTGCCTGAGTATCCATGGAAATAAAAATTCACGAGGCCCATTAGTCCCAGCTGTCACAGAGCGGCACAACTTACAGGGTGTAAGTAACCACTTGGACACTTGTACCATTTTAAACTTCTTGTTCTCCTGTACTCTGTTCTGTTTGCTGAGATTAAGCATCTTGCTTTGCTGTAGCTGTTTGTACTGTGTTTGACTCTGGTCACAGAACCCAGAATAGGCTTAAAGGGCTGAATTCAGGGTCAATACAGAGGTTGCTGCAGCCCTGGCCTCTTCAAAGGGTGGGAGGCTCAGAAACACGCAGAAACAAGAGGGCAGGCAGGAAGGGCATCCCTGGAAACCCAGCAGCAGAATACATCTCTAGAAGCAGCTCAGGGAATACCCAGCTTTCGACAGCTCTGGCTCACCTAAAGCCAAGAAAGGAACTTGCTAGTGATTCTCTGGGAAAATCAGCCCACAGCTGGGAAAAATCTCAGAGAAGAGAAACAAGGATGCATGCAGGCTCATTGTTTGTGGAGGGAGTGGACTCTAAGACATATGGCCCTTTCCAGCCCCGCATACCAATGACCAGACAGCACCACCACCATCAGCAGTACTAAAGTTGTGATCTGTATCCTGAAGTTGAGGGAGAAAACAGGGACCTCCCACGAAGGATGCCTGAGAGCCAATAATGTATTGTGCAGGGGAAAACAAGGGAGGGAAGGTTGGCAAAGCAGCCTGGCTGTGGCTCTGCTGCCC
>VXBX01009509.1:0-15140 GCA_013400415.1 Scytalopus superciliaris
GGGGGTGTCCGTGGAGAAGGAAATCTAAGATACCACACAGGTAAACATTTACATTAATCAGTCATTTCTGAAGAGGGAAAAAAGATTGTCCTTATAAAACTCCCCAAACATTCTCTTTCCTGAAAAAAGCCCAGAAGACCTTTTAGGTTTTTGTGTGACTCCATTTCTGCTAGTATTGATATACAGTCATGGCCAAAGAATTGTCAGAATTATTCCTAGAGAAGTAAATAGCCAATGACTGCAATACAAATGTCTGTTCAAAGCCCAGAAAAAGACATACTCTTTCAAATCACAGTATGTGAAAGGGAAGCTTCAGAGGAGACTTAAGCATTTTCTACTGCCAAAATGGTCTTACAGTTAATTTTCTTGTTTTAATGGTGTGCTTAATATTAACTTTCCAAATATGATGGCAAGCAAGCAGGTCCCTCTAGTTTTGCTGTATTTAATTACTCCTCAGTTCCATACCTAAACCCAGGCTCCAGTATGATCTTTCAGACTAATTGCCTTGCAGTTACTCAGGGAAAACCGACATGTCATTCTTTAAAATCTGTCCTTTTTGAGTGTTTTCTGCACTGTGTAATCAACATGAGTGTCCTGATCTACCTCCAACATTACCTGATTCACAAAGAGATTAGATTCAGCTGACAGTAGACTGACAAATCTGATGCTGCCATCATCTTACTTTCTCAGCTTCATATCCTTTATGCAAATCATTGCTTTTAAACACTAATACATTGATTTTAAAACAATAGCAACAAAAGGAATGAATATAAGTAATTTCTCACCTCATAAGTCTTTCCACCTCTTTAATTTTTTTTTAAATAATTATGTGGTATCACTTTTAATCAGTTCTACCAGAGTTTCACACTATTATTTACATTCCATCTGTCTGTTTGTCTGTCTGTCTCTCTATATGTCTCAGGGTAGAAAAAGTGAAAAGTAGAAATCCCCTCAGCTTGTATTATGCAACTGTCTTCTTCTGGCAGCTGGCTCCAATGTGCACCGCTGTGAAGGTTGCCATGGAGACTCCAATTTAGGAGCAACTGGATTTGAGGAGAATTTCCAGCCCAGCAGTATGTGAGAAAACAAATACAGAAATTAAAGTGGTGTATGCCCTTCAGATGGGAGTCAGGCATGTCTGCTAGACCAGGCTAGAATTTGGGCTGGAGCCAGAAGGATGTTGCTTGCACAAGAGATTAATTAACACATTATAGTCTTTGCTAGTCTTTTCTATAATTTTTCTTTCCTCCCCAGCTGTTTTATGAAACAGAATTCATGTTAAATGATAGCTCTTTCTGACAGAATAACTGTAGAAGCATCCAATGTGCACCCTTTCTACCTTTGCCCTGAAAGTGAGCCCAATATGTGCTCCGCTTTCAGGATGTTAATTCGCTAAAACGCTGGTTTGTACATCTGATTTTATAAGTATTTTTCTCCTTGTGATGTCCAAAAACCTTTGCCTGTTTCTAGTTCTGTGCTTGAAACAAGTGTTTCATGTTGTTTCTAGCCTTTTTCTCACAGAAGACTTACACAAAATTTATTGAGGACAAGGGTCCAAGAAAAAAAGCAGTAGGAAAAAACCTACGAATGTATTAACACAGGGAACTGGCATTTATAATTTTTTTTTTTTTTTTTGCTAGATTAGGGGTAAACCAGTGCCCTAAGGGTAAATAACTTATACAAGAAATCCTAATAACCTTTAGCTCAATATTTTACAAGAGTAAATTTATAGGCAAGACTTGTTTGACAATATTCTTTGTGGGATTTTTTTTAACATTGATTTGAAGAGGTTTATCTGTACATTTTCCATGTTTTGGGCTTTATTATTTTCTTTTGCAACTTAATATCCTGTGAGTTTTGTTCCACTTGGTAAATGATTGACAGAGTTTTGGATTAACAACTGCTGTTTTCTCAAACATTGTTATGAAAAATAAGACGAGACTAGAATTCAGTTTAAAAAAATATCAATAACAGAAAAGTTGTTTTTTTCCACTGATACTATTTTGCTGGTGTTGACCTTAGCCACATTTTTTTTTGTAGATCTAACGTCTCTTCGCCAAAGTTCTTTTTAAGAAAGAATGATGACTTACTTTGCTACAGTAAATAATGGTGGTGCTACTTTATTACCTATTTGAAAGAAATATACACAGGTGAGAAATGCATGTTGTAGGTTGTATTGGTGGTCAATCAGTTCTGTATTGTGCCAGGAAACAAATGTTTTTTAAATCTTTCTAGAGAATATAGTCAGTACCAAAGACCACTCCACAGAGGGAGCCAGGAAGTTATAGTTTCCTAAGAATGGGATCTGCCGAGCCTGCCACCACGTGACTGAGAAATCTGGGTGACTAAGGGCAACTTGGGTGGTATGTTTACATGCATCATGTTTCCAGCAGCAAGAGAGGAGTTCGGAGCAAGTGATCTTCAGTGACCTGGCACTACAGAGGGATCATAATTCCATACTCCCTTCATCTCAAATCTTAAAACTCACAAACTGTCTGTCCCTAGATATTATCGAGGCTTCTTAGTGCTGAAATTGTGTCTGAAAGAACCTCCCCTCTCATACTGAGATTCTGTGCACTTCTGTGTCATAAAGCCTTGTGGTCTTCCCACAACACTTCCATGAAGTAGCAGTGGCCACTAGAGCAATGCCAATTGGCGAAAGTGCACAGGTTGCACAAAGCCCAACAGGTCCATGCAAAGCACTGCTCTGTAACTGCATGTGAGGTGACAGCTTTATTTCTCCCATAAGAACAACATAAGAACTCCCATAAGTATTTGTTCCCTTACAAGTTAGCAAGCTACATAACCAAGATTCATCTTCCATCAGTCCACTACTCTAAATCAGCAAGCACTCTTTTATTCCAGCAGAATTGTTTATATGTTTTTTTCACATTCTCTAGGTAAATGGTAAGCAGGTTCACTTTGGCAGGAATGAGAGGGTCAAGGTAGTATTTTGTGCAGAGTTAGGCAGACTCTAGAAAGGTGAGGTATAGAAGAAAGCAAGGAAGCACTCCTATGCTGTTTGGAACTGAATTTCCTTAATTGCTCTTATCAGTAATACTGTAAAAATTTTTCTTCCATTGCCTAAAATTGTAGCTTCATAGTCTAAGACTTGAAAAGTATGAAGAGGTAACTCAGCAGGTCTTTGACTACTATCTGCTTGTAAATTCTAGAGATTTATTGACAAGCATTATATATGACCCCATTGCACATAATTTACTATGAAAGACAACAAGACTAGTCCAGAAATTTTAGGATACAGTAGTTGATAATATAGTGGTATGTAATTTATGTTTTGCTAACTGAAGCATTCTGAGGCTCCCTGAAGTCTGTGTTACGGGAATAGAACTAAGAATATCTAAGTGTCCGTTACATCAGAGTCTAGCAATCAGTTATTTTAATAAAGGTTTTGCACTTTTTCAACAGCTTACAATTGCACTATGTACTGAAAGTGTATATTAGATTTGGTGATGATATCCATTCAAAACTTCAAGTAGGATTCTATATTTCTTATTTCCTCAGTTTTAGCAGTTGGGGGTATTCTAGAGTTTTATTCTCTTTAGAAAGATGTCCTTCTTCTCTTTTTTGTAATTGTAGAAAAGACTTAGTGATAGTCTTGATGTTAGAGAGACTTAACATCAGTTATTTGTACCCTGTCATTGGACTGTTAACAGACAGCAGTAGACTGCACCATGAGAAGAAAATCTTTCCTGCTGTCTTGACAGAATTGGCTCCTTGCAGCTGTGCCACCAAACCATGGTAGAAGAGAAACAAATGAGGGAAAGCATATGCCAGACCTCATGGCTTCTTGGCATTCCTCCTCCAGCAGTGTAATGTCAAGCCAATTTTTAGCTTCTGTAACTTTTTCTGGCCTTAGCCTTGCATAAAAGCCAAGTGAATTAAAAATTCTTTTTGTAAAACTGCATGCGTATTTCCCACACTGTGTTTGCTTTTGAGAGAAAACAGTGACTAAACTGTTGAGATAATGACCAGAGAAGAGTTTATAGTAAAAACATAAGGTCATATATGCTTCATGACACAGGGAAGCTCAAATTGCCTTTGCCCGTTCTAGGAATATCTGAGGCTTGCAAATCATTGTAATGAAAGTACACAACTCTTGAATGAAACCATTACATATACTTAAACCCACAGTAAGCAACTGTATTTGCAGACCTACCTCCTAGCCACTCATCTAGTTCAGTCTGCTCCACTATGCATTAATATTTAATTCACTGCTTTTTCCAAGGATAGCTTCAAAAGTCTTCCATCAATAACATAGAGAATCCAAATGACCCTTGTCTTCAAAAGAAGTAGGAAAGAAGATGAGAGGGAAAAATAAACCAGGAGAGAATTATATAATCTAAGACAAACCTCAGTGTTTTTGAATATGAGTAAAGCTTTTTTTTTCCCTGGCAATGATACTCAGAAATTGAATTAATACTTTCATAATGACATGGACAGACATGTAGAAAAATGTTATCAATGATTCAGAGCAACTGACTTTAAAATACAGTACATAAAAGAATATGTAAATGAGTACATACATTAGACAATATCAAGTGTAGAGAACTTAAATGATAATACTAATTCATAGTTTTTTATAGGTAAACAGAGGAAACCTATGTAACACACATCAATTGAATGGCGAAAACATATAATGCTTTTGGAAATATTAAATCATACACAGTTAAATGCTACAAATTGAATTAGAGATGGCACAAGAACACTTCAAAAACTGTTACAAATATAAATATACTGAATATATATGACATAGCATTTGGATGACTCACTATTTCCATTAATGGATGTAATCAATATCATATTTTTAGAATGCACCACCAGGTTTGTCTGCAAACAGTTTCTCTTTTGTCTCTATTGCAGTGTCAGAATCTATCAAACTGCTGCAGTTCCTGAATGATTGATGCAATTTTTTTGAAAAATAAGGTTTCTACTCATGTTTTTAATATCCAAATCAAGAGATTTATGGAAGTTTGGGAAAGTAAACACACATTGATGGGGGTCAGTGAGAGTATATGCAGACTAAGATCAGATGATATTGCAATTGTCATGAGATAAGGTGCTATTTCTGTGGGGTTTTTTTTCCTGTTCTTTCTCTTTAATCCAATAAGTTTTTTTTTCAACCCACAATTCTTTAAAAGTATACTCTGCATACATTTGTTGTTCAAGTCAACAGTCAAGAGAAAAATTTGTGTAGAAACAACTCGTTTTGTTAGGTTTTTTCATGAATACCAAAGAAACTCTATAATAATTAAGAATAAACAGAAGTAAAAACTGCAGAAAGTAGTTGGAATAAATGTGTTTGACAGGGAATTTGTGAAAGAAGGGAAAAAGAGATCAGTAACATCAAAGTAAGTACAGGTAAGGTGAAGTGCTGGGAGGCAGCAGAAGAAAGAGAGTACAAACAAGGACAAAATTATTTGGGAAAACTGAAAAGGAAACAAAGGTGACAGGACCATGTTTTCTGGCAGGATTCATGAATTCAAACATTACATATGTAATCAATCCTACAGTTGACATATCCCCTTTTTTAGATGGATGTAATGAACAATAACGATGAAAAGGAAAATGAATGCAGTGAATACTTCAATATGTAGAGAGAAGTGAGAATTTACACTTTCATCAGGTAAAAATGAGGAATTACCTTTCAATCACCATGTGTGATTCATCAAAACCAAAATTTTTTCTGGGATGCATGATTGTGTTCGAAGTTCTTACATGGCGTCTTTGTCTTACGTGATAAATTGATATTTTTGAAAATTAAAAATGATGAAATATTTATCTTCAATAACTCTTAAAATTTTGTTTGGAACTGGGAAGGGCAGAAAGAAGGGAAGAAGAGAGGAAGGGAGCAACAGATCAAGGTGAGAGAAGTGCTCACCACAATTCCTTATGGACAGAAAATTTTCTTCCCAGTGCCAGCATCTAAGGTGGCTCACAGAGATGATTATAAATTGTTTATTATGGTAGCAAAACCAGGTGAAATAACTGAAAATCCTATAAAGAGCCATATTAATAAAGGACATTAAAGGACAGAAACACTTATTATATAACTTCATTCTGCTTAGTACATTTAACTTACTGCTCCAGGATATATTAATAAAAAGAAATCATAATACAAAACCAGTAATATTCAGGTAAATGGATTAATAAGTGACTTCTCAAAAGTGTCAAATCATATTTGAACTAGGGCCTAGTGGTGACAGAAGAATAAAAATTGAGCAATGCTGACTTAAAAACAGATGTGAAAAAGATGCATCTCTGAATTCAGCATTTTTAAAGGGATACTAAAGTGCAGAGACCACTTCTTACATAAATGTGGTTCAAAAAGCTGGAATTGAAAATAAACAAATGAAAAAGGAAATGGTGCATGAAAAAAACCCCACATCATAACACTTTAACGGCTAAAGAAAATTTATGAGTTCTGCCTATTTCGAATACTAAACATAAGACCATGATTTGACCTGACTATACCATGTACTTTGCTTGATAAGGCATTGTTTCTTCGTTTTTTTTAAGACAACACCAAAGATGGTTGGGAGTTTAATGTAACATGCAGAAGAAGAAATAACATTACTTTCCTTATGACTGAATATGAATAATCATCAGAACATGTGAGATGGATTTCCTATGTCTAACTGTTTCCAGCTCAGAGTTTAGCTCTGCTAAAAACATTACTTACTGCTCTCAGTGAAGGAAAACTCTGAAATTTGATGTTCTGTGTTATGCAATGCATTAGACTGGGTGTTCTGAAAAACATTTTTTTTCTTAGAACATGAGTTTGAGAGCTTAGTAAACAAAGGAAAATAGTGAAATAAAATCATCATTAATCAAAGTAGCATAGCAGAGAACATGAGACTGCAGCTAATAAGCCCTATATCAAGTTCAATGACTTGCAGTTAAGATGCCATAAATATAAGTAACTATTCCATTTCTGGGAAACTCAGCAGTTTAATGGCAGCTTTTTTGTCTACATTAAATTATGAAACTGAAACACAGTCCCAGCTTCAGTGTTTCAATACCTGCCAAATTGCTATCCCATACCCATACCAGTACATTACCACAGTCAGTGATGGCATGCCCTGAGCAGCCTTGGGTCCCCGTGGCTCCCACCTTAGACAGGAACAGCAAGAAAGCTGCAACACCATAAGCAATTTGAATAATCAAGTATCAAGGTAGCTACAAAGTGGGAGTTGCAAAGCATGCCTGAACACAAACCCAGTTGGGAGATTCTGCTTCCGAATCAGTTTACATACCACAGTGCAACCATAGCTTTGCTATCAAACTCCACTATACCTGTAAGTATCTTTTACTGTAACTGATTGGTCATCTGCTATTCGTGTTAGTCTTCACATGAAAAATATGGAAGCTGATGTATCTCAGTACTTGAGGCTACACTGAAATCTGCTGCTGTACTCCACGAACCCCATAGAAATACATCCCTGAGAGACTGCATTGCAGAACACCTGGTCTACATTCTGCACAGTATGTATTTTAACACTTTTAATTTGAAAGATTATTTTCAGTGCTACTTTACATATTTCACTTCTGATCATAAACTTTCATCAGCATTTAGTAACAGGATGTCAAGGCAATATGGCATATGCTTTCTAATTGGTATCACAAAGTATTGCATTGAAGTGGAATCTAGAGACATCTGCCTACTTAGTGTGTTATAAACAGAATATATCCTTTTTCATTCTGCTTGAAGGATTACATAAGTACTTTTTGCTGATATATATTTAAAGGGTTTAAAATCAATACTGTATCTGGATGTTTTAAGAATACCAACAGAGGAGTACCTTCCCCTGCTTAAACCAGACATTATTTTTGAATATAATTTATTGTCCTTCAGGTTGCATTCATGATTCATATGCACAAAAAGTTGAAAATGTTATTCAGCCTGTTATCTTCTAAGTCTAGACTGTTGTAATTACTGTAGTAATATAAGACCATGACCATTAAAGGCAGTTATTTAAATCAGGTTTACTTCTAAACGTGTTAAAAATCAGGAGTTAAGCTAAAAAGTGACATTCTACATGCAGGGTCTTAAATTCACAACCAGTCTACGTCAATACCGTCATAAATTGCCTGAGTCAAGGAGTGAACTGAAGTAAGCAGTGATCCCTGATCCACTCTCCGTTCATCTTTGCTGGCAGCAGTATGTCAGCCTGCACAGGCTACTCTGTCTTGCTACACATGACAAAAGATACTTTAGGAAGGAATCTGCCTGCCTGGTAGTCACCAGATGACATTGCCACGAGACAAATCGTGGGGTTTATGCCGAGTGGGGAGAATTGTCTAGGACAGGAGAGTCATTGCCCTCATCTGCTTCATGACCTGGTGATGTTATCAGCTCAGATGTTCTACAGCATGAACCAAATCTGGACGTAATTACAGCCTGGCACTAAAGTACTCTGATCACAAGTCTCCAAGCTCAAGATTAGTCACAAGCTTTAGATACCACATAGACTACTTTTGTATCTTGCACATAGATTTTGGAAGCTTGCTCTCTCCTCACATTCAAATAGAGGTCCGGATTTCCAGAGATGTCAATCACTTAGTGATCTCAGTGATGTTCACTGAGTAGCTGGTACTCAGAATTTTTTAAAATCAAGGCATTAGAATTCAAGTGGCTAAATATGAATTTAATAGTTTAACTACAGACAGAAAATGTTTGACTGTTCCTTCGTTCATTCTCCTTAATAATAAAGAAAGTAATTTTTTCTCATTATAATAATGAATTCAGCAACATAATGTTAAGACTCAGTCATTAAATTTGTACTCCTATTGCCAGGCATTCATGTTATACTTAAATTTCACAGTGCACTACCATACAGAAAAAAAGTAGGTAATCCGTAGAGAAACTGTGTTGAGACTGAAAATATTAGGTTCTTTATTGTTCAAAATTTTATTGTGAATTTTATATTCTTCATCCAATATGTAGCCTTCATGGTGCCATGTGTATTTATTATACTACATAACACGAATAGTTCCATGGGTCACTGTCAAAGGACTTTCACCAGTCATTCAATAAAATTATCAGGGGTTGCATCACTGAGTTTTAATATCATAACAGTCTTGTGTTTATATTGTCAAACTCTTTTCTACTATTGTATCAATTCTTTCATGTATTTTAACACTAGTTTATTCAAGGTAAGCTCCTTGTTAAAATTGTGCATGTACAGTTGCAAGTTTATATTGTTTGTTATCAATGTTGCATTTTCATCAAAGAAGTTCTATATAGGGCCAAATCCTGATCTTCCCAGTCATGTAGGTATTCCTCTTGCTCTACATGGAATTTACCCTATGAGTGAAAATAAAACTTATTCAAGATCATTCAACAGAAGTAAAGTTTTCTCTGAGCATTTTGAATCCTCAATAACTTCCCTCCTTTGTAATCATCTCATTTATATTTCACTTTTAAAACATTTAACTAATGCAGTTGTGTAGCATAAACCCATTATTAGAGTTCTACATTAATGTCTTTTTAGGCAGCATTACAAGCAACTGCAATTAACACTGATTAAGGGCCTATCTGGAAAGATGGACCTTTATGTCACAAACTGGAATTTTTCACATCAGGAACATTCAAGCTGCACTTCTGTTGTTTCCAACATGTAGATTACTAAAAGAAAATAATTTAAAAAAAGTCACTGGCAAACTGGTGGTAAAGAAAAAATTACATTTGAAAAACAAAAATGTCCTTTCAATTTTTACTCAAGAAGTTATCACTGCTAGGGAAAACCTTGCTGCCAAGATAATTTTAGAACCAGCCCTTAACATTTCCTGTTCCTACAAAAGAGTATGAACACTGAACACTTAGAGCCTACTGTGCTGTCAAACAATCCAAGGCAAACTATGAAGCACATTGTTGTTTCCTAAATATAAGTCTGTAGGAGACAGAAGGACTATTTTAAATCTTCTTTGAAATTATCAGCTCCTCTGACACATAGAATTTTGAAGAAGCATCTTAAAGAGTGATTGTACTTTTTGTCTCAGAAAGCCAGATTTCACTCAACAGAAAACAGAAAGCGTAGAGAGCTTAATATAGCTTCTACAGAAATACAGTCAATAACAGTGCGCTTGTTATGATGCCTACACAGTTACATAGATAGAGATTAAGAAACTAGGAATTCTTTTTTCCAAATCTGTCATATTTGAATGGTAGGATGAAAAGTCTCTAGCTAGACCAGCAGTTTAGAAGGGAAAACCTTCCACTAGGAACTTGGGAAAGACCAATATGTTTTTGTGTGATGATATGGAAGTAACACTGCAAACTCTTGTCTTCTAAATCTAGAGAAAGATGAGGAGCAGGGAAAGAGGTGTGCATTTAATTATTGTCTTTAAAATTGCATGCCTTCTTATGTTTGCCTTTTAAAGGCAGAAAAGCTAAAGGAATTTGAGAGGTTAACAGAGGTGTACCAAACATTCTTGCCTAGTCTTTGGCATACAGTCTTTCCATCTTTCTTAATCCACAAAAGCAAGTGATTAAAGATTTTTATTCCAGACACATGTGACAGACTGACCTGCATAAATCTCTCATCTTAGTCTGAGTATTTAAAAATGGATATGATTGGAAAGGTCTACTGTGTCAATGGGAATTAGAGTATTAATGTTGTAAGGGGTTGCATTTTATACAGCTCATTATGAATTTGAATATTTTTTAAAAAAATAAAATGTTTTAAAATAATTTCTACCCATAATGATTATGAATATTAAGTATGAATAAAGGAAGTTCATGCATAATGCTCGCTCTTTATTAACCTCAGTCCCTGAGCATTTCAGTTTTAGAATGAAATTATTGTGCTTTTTTTTTCTGAAGCTGATGTCACATCACAAAGTTACTCTAATATATGCATTACTTAAACAACTACCTGTGGAATTCTATGTATTTCTTTTCTTATATGTCATTCAGACTTTTTGAAAAATAAAACATGGTTGTTGATTGCAGATTTTCAGCTCAGAGTCAGAAAGTGAATCAGATGATAACTGCTCATGTGTTTTTAATGACCATTTTAGCAAATAGTAAGAAAAACAATGTCATTAGACTGTGTCAGCACTTTTCTGTCGGAGATATCTGCACAGTCAAAATCTAATCTGATTTTTTTTTTTTTAATGTGAAAAAAAGTACAGATCGCTTTCAAGAGCATAATAGTCTTAATGTGTTCTGCCAGCTATGACTCACACCCTAGATTTTAACAACAGTGAAGAAGGAATTCTGCTGAAGAATACTTCTATTTTAGAACAGCTTGGTTCTCTGGAATATTCTTCCTATAGCTGCTCTTTGTCAATTGACCTATAGGGAATCAGGTTTTTTTCTGGAAAGATACTGGCTGCACAGAACAACACACAACTCAAAACTGGTCTAATATTGTATGAACAAATTAAAGTAAAGATTGGAACAAGGGGGGAAAACAGGAGATGATGGCTTCAACTTGCCTATGTCCTAGTTTGTTCATAAATGCTGAGATTCATCTTATAAATTAGATAACTGGGTCAGCTGGATCTTAAAAAAAAAAAAAAAATACTATAAAGAGAAATCAAAGTCTAACAAACTGGTAAATGAGGTGTTCAGAGCTGAAGAGGTGTCCCAGAATAAAGCAGAGGTATCTCTGAAATAGAGTTGAAGCTGCTGTAATCGATGGAGAAGACTGAGGAAAAGGAAAATTGAAAAAGGAGGTAGCTAAGGGTTACAGACAGAAATGGTGTATGCAGAGCTTAGAGATCAAAGGATGTTTTGAAACAGCTGCTCAGAATTGTGCCGGCAGTCAAGGAGCAAAAAGAGAGCCTTGGCAGGGCCTGCATTCATGGGAGATCAGTCTGAGGAGCTGAACTGTCTCCAAAGGACATGTAGGCTCATGCCCTCCAGGGAGAACAGTTGGTTTTGTTTTCCAGAGACACAGCAGGCATAGACTTTAACATCTTTGGTGATTTGGTCAGAATCTTGACATGCTGGAAAAAGAGAAGAAAAAGATGATGAATTCATTGTCTCTTTGAAAAACTGTTAATTTATGTCACACTCGTCAAAACCAAAATTTTCCATGATTGGTGAAAATTGCCAGTGATACAGCAAGAGAAACCAGGAATATTGCTGAGAGATTGCAGTAGATTTAAGAATTGAAATGTGACAAATTCAGTTACTACTGCAAAGAGGAAGATTAATCAAAAGAAAGGCATAAAATAGGATCGGCAAGAGTGATCAGGTAGCTTGTCAAGGCTTGATTCTAGCATTCTAATATTTTTAAAAAAGGGGAAACTATGCTGAATGGTGGAGTGTAATTAAATTCCGGTCTTAATTTTCTCATCAGTTTTTCTTTAATCTCTGTTTAGGGAAATATGTTGCAACTTGCTTACTTGCAACCTGTATAAGATGCATATGATTTAATATACACTGTACATGGGCCTGATTCTGAATTTGCAAATCAAGCAATTTTTTATTATTTACTCTCTGAAATTTGGTAAAGTTTGTTGACGTGCTAATTAAGGACTTTATATCCCACTTGACAGAACATTAGTGCTAAACATTTGATTGGCTTTTGTAAAATTCTTTGATCCTTTTCTAACAAAAAAAAAAAAGAGCTATAAATTATATTTAATCACATGCCAAACCATAAAAAACCCCAACTCTTCAGAATTGTGACCTTTGGACATGCTCAGCTAATAGGTATGATATATATTTCATTCTATGTACAGCCCTTGGATATTAAATGCATTATTACATAGCTTGTTTCTACAGTGGCTTGTCCCTACTGTCTATAGCTATCTTCCCTCACCCTTTTCTCATTGAGAAATGTGAATTTACAGCAGTAGGTTTTTTTCTGTTCCCCAGCCCAGTGCTTCAGCTTCTCACTTTTTCCCCTCATTTGTCTGTATTTCAGTTATGATATGTACTCTTTGGCTCAGACAAAGAAACAAATAAATGGGCCTGGTGTCTCTAAGATCCATCTCTGTGCCTGCTCTTGGTCCCCAGGTAGTGTGGAAAACTGATGCATTCAGATTTCTTTCTGAACCTCAGCCACCTGAGAATACTGAGTGTTTGGGAGAGGTGAAATCACTTTGCTCTGTCCAGGAAACTAAACATACGTTCTCTAAAGAACAAGGTCTCCCTCAGGTAAATAGAATTTTCAATTATGCTAAAAAATATAGATGGAACTTTCTGTTGTTCTTGGGTTTTGCTTTTAGAAGGAGTAAATTATTAGAATATTTTACCTAAAAAGAATGAAATAGTTTGCCATGAAAGTCAGATAGGGATGACATTATCATAATGGATCTGGAACAGTCAACCCAGCAGTTCCCAGAAGATATGCTGAAAAACTGTGAAGCTGAGCACCTGTGGCCTCTGGGTTACCTACTCCCTTGGTATGCTTTCTGCTGTGGTGGCAGTTTGAAACCTGATAGTCTCAAATTTCTGGGAACTTGGGGACCTACATCTTAAAACCCAGGAAATTCACCAATACCTTTTCAATGAAGACACACATAAGCCTACAGAAAGTGTTTCTGAAAGGCAAACAAAATACAATCTGCTTTCAGCAACCACCTGTAGCAAAGAGCTCAGGTATCAGAGAGCAAAAGCAGCTCCTGCACAACCTGTCTCTTCAGTTTCCAGTAAGTGAAAGTCTAGAACGCACTTTAACCTGATCTAACCTCACTTCAACTGCATGGTATCTAACAGCCTGAAAATTAAAACTTGATAGCCTATGAATTTACCACAACACAGAAAAACATTTATTTTACCTGCCTGTTTTATTGTCTTCTGTAACTTGCTACAGCTTTATTGATTTCTAATGTTGCCCTGCACTGATTTTTCATGATGATGAAACTCAAGAAGCCTAAACTCAATTCAGTTTATGGGCCATCTTTTTTTGTCTCATAGATGTAATGATAGAGTAAATCATGGGGGTGTTTTTTTTTTCCTTTTGTTTGTTTGTTTGTTTGGGTTTTTTAAATTATTATTATTTAGAACAAAATTTTTCAGAGTAAACATATTCCAAACCAACTTCACTATATATTATGTCCTATCCATATTAGACTCATAAGCACTCAAGCACTTAATTTCTTTTCCTATTCAACTCTCCACACACCCTAACCCTGCTCTCATCCTCAAGTATTGCTTTAGTGTTAGGAAACCAATCAGAGAAGTCCATTACTTCCCCCCATGGGTAAGTCTTGTACTCAGAAAGACAAGATTTATTTCCATGTTAAAAGCATCTCTAACATCTCTGCAGAATACTTTTTGAAGTTTCTCAGGATGTAAAAGGCAGTAGGAAACTCATGTCAGTTAACTCAGTTGGTTAGTTTCCCTATATACAAGAAAAATATGCACTTCCACATGATATCATCAGAGTAGAAGCTTAATTTATTAGTTCTAGTGATATTTCCTTATGCCATATGTCTCTAATGCCTTTAATATTACTTGTAACCTTTATTTTTCTTCTCTTTTTCCCTTCAAGAAGCTTGTCCCACACATGCAATTTATTAAATACAGAATCCCTCTAATTTTAAACTGTTGGAAACTGGACTGGATTATATGAAATTGCATTTTGTTTATCTGTTTTTAAAATCCACCTCCTAAATGAGTTGGTGATATCTTTAACATGCATCTTGTTATAATAATTTTAATAATTTCAAAAAGTGTTTTCAAGCTTCATGATACTTTTATTTTCCTTTTTCTTTTTTTTAAATGAAATGGGAATAAGAAAAATTTCCATTCTTACCAACTACAGCATACCTACAGTGTCACCATTTATCTTTGTTTTGTTTTTTGACAGAGGAGAATTAAAAGGCTGATAATTCCCATGCTATTATAACCAACAGAATGGAGGGCGAACTCTTTTCATCTTACTCTTCTTGTATACTGACTTCATCTGAAATACTATTTTCTTCAGGATCACCATATCAAATACTTTCATAGGTAAACTGCAGATATATTAGGTTCAGTAAATTTAAAGTAATTTAACTTCTGACAAAATCTACCTGCAATATAATTTTGTAGCAATTTTGTCCCATTCTCCTCTTATCCCCACATCCTTCATTAAGTTTCCTTTCAGAATCTGTTCTAAAATCTTGTGTAATAGTACAGTAAACTAATGGGGACTTTCACTTTTATTACCCCCCCCCCC
>VXBX01009509.1:15176-29484 GCA_013400415.1 Scytalopus superciliaris
TTCAACATCATATGCCATTAATAGTAAAACATAGTATTTCACTGAATTGTTTCCTTAAAATTTGCAAGTATTTGTGGACAAATGGCAATAAAACCTCCCCTTGCTTCTTTTATTTCTTGTCATTCCGATGAGGTATCTTAGTATAACCAAGAAATGTGAAAGTATCACACAAAGGTTATCAAGTCAATATCCTTTCTCCAGTGTAGCATCAGTGTATGTATAAAAAGGAAAATGGAATACCATTTTGCTTTATGTTCAGTTTATGATGTAAGTATAATTCCTGACAAATTCTTGCCTAAACCTTCCAGTGATGTAGACTCCATGCCCCTGTCAGGCAATCTATTTTGATGCATCCCATATGTAATACTGGACATTTTTCTTAATAATTTTTGTGATTATTACTTGTGTAGTTTGAATCTTCTGCCTGTTCTATCATTTCATCCACTCAGAAATTTATTTGCTGTCTCTTCACTGTTTTATTTTGTATATTTGAAGGTTTTCATATCACCTTTGAAACTTCTATTCTTATACCTGAGCAATGAATGCCCACACTCTCTCCTCATACATCATCTCTTTCAAAACAGTCTTACAGTCTGTCCTATGATTTCATCACTTAGTTCACACATTTTTAGCTGTGCAGTGTTAGAACCTGGACAGAATATTTCCTGAAGTTTTATCAAAGCTAAATAGAATAAGGTATTTCCAGCACATCATGTATTGGTTATTCTACCAGTTAGAGTGAAGGAGCATGTCCTTTGTTGGAAATAGGATACCAATTTTTGTTTATGACTGGGCTGGCATCAGCAACACTCAGGTTTTGTCCTTAGGACTAATGATTTGTCTAGTTCTGTAGTCTCTGTTTACGAGGTTGTTTACTCCAGTTTAAATGTACAATTTTCCACTTGTCTTATTCTAGACTTCTAGTTCCTTTTCAGTTTGAAATTATTTTGCATTCTTGTCCAGAAATTTATTAGGTATAATGAAAATACTCTCTGTTCTGTCACTGAGTATATTGATGAAAATACTAGGGTAATTAAATCAGATGTGAACTCTGATTACATCTATTCTTTACACTTCTGTTTTCACTGTATTTTCCAACTAGTTATGTATTTGAGATTAGTTTTTCTGTACTAGCCTATTACTGCTCAGAGCTTTCCCATTCCTTATGGAAATGCCATATGGGAGTGTGACGGGCAAAATCCATATAAAGTCAAGTTAATTTTCCTTTTTGTACAACTCCTACCTTTTTAAAGAAGAGAATGAAGTCAGTTCAACACAGACTGTTCTTGACAAGTCCATGTTATCTGTTAAACATCTAAGCTGATAATTTTTAGGTGCCTATATATTTTTTAGTCTACTTTCTAGGAATTAGGCTGAACACCCAATCTATAATTACCTTAGCCTTTCTATTTTCCTTTTGGAAAATAGGCATTATATGAAGAATGAACATAATGAAGAAGCTATTTTTGTAAATCATTACCGCTCTTTTAGGGTGAACTGAACTCAAAATGCAGTACAATAGAATAAGTGGGAAATTCTATATGTAAATAAACTACATAAATAAAGAACAGAAAAGTAAACAGTTTTCTGCAGAAAGACTAAAATTAGGAGATCTAAGAATCCTTCATGATTTTCTTTTAGCATTTAGAGAAAATGAATTCAGACCTCAACAATCTAGAACATAGTTTTTTGTCTACATATACTTTTTTGTGGCCACGCACTATTCATTCAGTGAGTCAGTATCTTCAGTCCCATTAGCCACATGATTGTACTTTGTATTTACTTGCAAACTCTTGAAAAATGGCATTGAACATTTGGTTTTTCTTGATATCATCTACCCATAATTTTCCCCTCTATTGACAGTGGAGAAATGGTTTTTCTCGACTCTCCAACATTGTGGGATAGTTGAATACCTTCTTTTGCTACAGTCCATCTGGTTTTGTAGTTTTATTTGTCCTTTAAAATACTTCCTATGTGATTAATTCTTGAACTTGAGGTCAGTATCCATTTCATGGTCAAGTTGTTGTTCTAGTACCATTCTAATCTTTTCTCACCTGTGGGACAGCTTGTAACTGTGCCCTTGCTACTGATTCTTCAAAGAAATGCCAAAACTTCTTAAATCCCTTTTTCTTGAGACTTTCCTCCCAAATTTCCTTGTCAATTATCTGAGTATAGTGGGGTCTGTTTTGCTGAAATCTAGTGGTACAATTTCCTGGCTTCCACCTCATATCTATCTGCTTCTTATGTCTGAGTTTTGAGAGGAGTTCTTTATTCATCCATGTGGGTCTCCCTGTCCCTTTTGCCCATTTTCTAACCCTTTGGGGATGCACCGTTCTTGAGCCTGAGGAAGAGATCCATGAATATTAAAAATCTCTCTTGAATGTCTCTTCCCTGTAGGGCACATGCCATGGGACTATTACAAGAAGATCCCTGAAGAGGTGTAAGTTAGCTGGCTTGAAATGCAAGGCTGTGATCCTAGCATTATTCTGCTTCCTCCTCATCAGATACTAAACTCCACAATGTTGTGGTCACTGTGGCCATGGCTGCCCCAAACCTTCATATCTCCAACCAGACCTTCCTTCTTGGTTAGTATAAGGTACAACAGCACATCTTTCTTCATTGGCTTCTCCACTACTTGTATGAAAAAGTATTGACAATGCTTTTGAAGAACCACCTGGACTGTTTGTGCCTCCAGGCCACCTTTTGTAGACTGTTCTGAAGCACTTTAATCAGTATAGATGAAGTGCTCTGTTTTCCAGTAACTAAGAAACTTGTCATTGGAAGAGACAGGAATAAAATGGCAGTATTTGAATAGCAGCAGATAACATCCAGAAGGTGTGAGAGCACTGGTATATCTGCTTGGCTGTGTATATGTAACTAAATCTGTATTCAGATTTTAGATGTTGAGAGCTCAAGTATTTTGTTCACATCTCCAGGTGTAGACACAATCCGTGGCTGTTGTAAAGAGAAGAAACTCTACTGAGACTCCCAGTTTGACTGAGGATCTGGCTGTAAAAGTGAATCTATAATAAGTTAATGGAGATTTTTTTTTTGTTTGTTTAATTTTTAGCTTGAATGTCTTAGAATTCCAGGAAGCCTTTTTTGCTGATATATAAGCTAGAATTTTTTCTTACATTAAGAAAAGACTGGAATGAAGGCTGACATCTTTCATGTGTATGTACAATAGAAAATTCTTATGATTATTACAGAGTACATATCTAGGCAAAGTATTCCTTATTTGTTAATATTTAAAAACTGGGGGCAATTTAGAGCAATATTGGCTCAAAATGTGCACATTGTGAAGTCTATTGCACTATTTTGCATGCTTCTGTGCAAGTAAACTCACTAAATGTATTTCTTTTGTTGCAAAGATCTGAAGTTTGCTTGCAGTTTTCATTATTACTTTGATAACATAAAAAATATTCTTTATATAAAAGTAGTCTCAAGAAATAGCACATTGTACCCAATGAAAAATCCATTCTGTCAGTCAACAGATTGTTTAATCTCTACTGAAAAAGATGGGAGAGAAAAGCCTTTGTCATATGATTACTTTACCTTAACTCTCTGCCCTAAAGCAAAAAATAAAATTCAAAAGAAAAGCAATGAAAAATAACAGTGAAAATGAATCACCAAATGAGTTACAGTGTAATCACTGATGGAAGAACAGACTGATAACAGCAGTAACATTTCATTGTCTTCATAAAGGAACCTGAAATTAATGGGTAAATACTAAACTCAATCAAACAGATAAATCAATGATTAGAAATATAGCTACTGTTCAACACAGAAATTTTAGTTTCTGTAGAAAAGCATTACATATGGTTGAAAGAAATATTATGGAATGTTAGATACCATGAATGCAGAAATAGCCAAGTATCACTCAAAACAGTATGATTGTCTTTCTATAGGCAGCAAAATGGTATACTAGTTTGGCCTCACTGAAGGCATAATTTCTATTTTAAGTATCAACTCAAAATCCTTATAGACACTATGACTTGAACTATGGCTAATCAGTTACTCATGTTTCCTTGAAGGCTTGTCGTTCCTGTCAGCTGAGAATTCCTGACCTCCCTAAACACAAACTTTAACATTAAATTCATTGCTTAACTTTCCTGCCCTTCCTAAGGTGGTATAACAAACAGCAAGGCAGAGTAAAGAGGCATTGCTCAACAAACAGTAAACACTGCCTGTCCTACAGCTGGGATTCAAAGATCATAACTATAGTTTCCTGAACACAGGATATTGCTTTCCGATAAATATTACTATATGGTTGCTCATTGGCTAGAAAACAAATGGTATTTGTCATCTATCAAAATCCTATATTTTGCTTCATGGCTTTTTGGATGGTTTACAACTGCCATGGGAAGGAAGTGAAGATTTGAACTTGATCTGTGACGCTCTAATTTCCAGCATAGATAAACTGAATGCTGGGATATAATCATCATTACCTTCTTAACATTAATATTTCCTAGACTAAGAACCCCTAAGTAGCTGAGAGCTTCCCTGTAAATTATCATACACAATTTTTATGATCAGTTATGCATGTTTGCACCAGTCAGTTAATGATGCATACAAATATCTGTCTACACCTGGAAACAGTTACTTGAGTTTGTGAATACATACCACTTTGCAATTTCTATATGAATTTCCATTTTTGCTCTGCAAATTATATACCAAACCTATATGGACCACAAGTCTAACATTTCCAACATTCCGTGGATGCAAATTTCTTGTCTGACACGCACCATATTCTAGCAGTGTAAGAAGCATGGAGTGAAGTAGTGTTTCTGTCATAATTGCTGGGAATGTAATCAGCAAACCTGGAACAAAAATAATAAGTAAATGAAAGTACTGCATAATTATCCTTTTGATTGATTTTCATGGTGTAGTTAATACCAAACAGATAAATATTAAAAGTGTTAATTCAGGGGTTTTTTAAAGACATAAATAAACCTTTCTGTTTTTTTTTTTTTTCTTTTTTTAAGCAGACTGCAGTGAGCCCACCTTGATATAATGGTTCCTGAGCTAGATTAAAACAATATCTAAAGGAAAACACTGTTTTTGCCCTTTTTTTGGGATACAGCATAAATTTTAAAACAGTCAAAACTCATATTTCTTCTTTTGATCTGGCTTTATTTGTTCATTACTAATGTCCTAATCATTGTCTGTTTCAACTACCACTGAAATTAACACCTTTTAGATTCTCAAGATATTTATATACATACATACTTAATGTAATACTGTGACTGGACCAAACAAAGGATCTGCTCTATAGCTAAATATAATGAGCAAATTATGCATCTTGTACTGTAATACAGATATCCTTTTACAGGATTATGCTGTACTATGGAGGAATTACAAATTGATGGAAGTATAGAATTCTTTTCATCCAGAAAACACTTTGTCTCAAATATAATTATTCTGGTTGTTTTATTTATAATATGCTAATCCAGTTTAACACAGGGTCCAAGAATTTTCAGATTTTGAATGTCAACTTACCTAAGCAATTCCCTATTTTTCGCACGTTATTTCCATTTTTTTTCATTCACTTTTATATACTCCATAGGAAAAAAAACAAACAAACTAAATGCTTCAACTGTTGGGTTTCAATTTGGATTCCTATCTATTGAATTTCAGCAATGTCTCATCAAATGTATGGTTTTGAATTGGTAATCAAATGTGGTTTTAAGTTTAGCTTTTAGAACTAAAATTATATTTCATCTAACATACAGAAAAAAATATCCTGCCCATACCATGGCCTCGTAAGGGCAAAAGGGACTGCAATTTGCAAAAATCTCTTTTTGGACAGTTTCAAAATCGCATTACACTTGCTTCAACTTCCAGACTGAATTACTCATTTAGCTTCAGTCAGACTTCCTTAGGCTCACACCCACTTACTTACACATAATTATATTTTATTTCACAATACCTCTGATTTGACTTCTGGAATCCAACTGTGTCAAAAGGTCTAACTCACAGGCCAATTGTAAGAATTAATTGTGCCAAAATATTAAGTGTATGCAAATTATAGTTGAAGAAGGTGCTTATAGACCTCTTTTCTGAACCCCCTATAATTCAGCTATGAGTGACTAACCTTCACAGCTGATTTCACGCAAATTCCTGCTCTGAAAAGTTTATCAGGCTGTTTATTTACTTCTTCACACATGTTGTATCTTCTTTCTCTTCATTGTATTCTGCATTCCAAATCACATCATGTGGCAAGATACAGAATAAATACAATTTCATATGAAATAAATTAAACATTTTTTAGATTTAAGAGCATTTCAGTATGAAACTGTAAGTAACATGAAGCAGTTGTGCCAATGTACATGTGTAGGCACTACATGGATGAGGGAAATATGCAGCTCACTGATGTTACAGAGTAATATAGTTGCATGTCACTGTTGGGCAAAGGCAGACTTTGACCTGTGTTTCAAAGTGGTAAGTGAGGCTGTTGTTTAATGGACTACATGGTTCAGTACAAACTATGCTTCATTTTACCTTGATCTAGTTACAATAACGCTTTTTCCTGGTTCATAGGAATATCTTATTTTCATTAAATTAAAAGTTAAGTTTCATTGTTGTGTTAATATGTTACACTATAACAGTAACAGTGTCATAAGAACCCAAGAAAGCGTGAATAAACTCCATATTTCAAAGACATCCCACATGAATATCCTTTCCCCACTTATGTTGCAGTTCTCAGTTCTTTACAAAAAAGCACAAAAATTTTGGATGAAACTCAGATATCAGAAATGTGATCCAAATTTTGGGTTTGGGGGTGTGGTTGGTTTGTTTGGTTTTGTGTGTGTGTGTTTGGGGTTTTTTGGGGGGTTTGGTTTTTTGCTTTTTGTGTGTGGTGCATTTTTTTGTTTGTTTGTGTGTTTGTTTTGTTTTGTTTTGTTTTCCTGGGCTGAGCTCATAGCATTATTTGGAATCCAGCTATGGAATGTACTTCCAGCTTCCCAGTGAGAACTCTGTAGGTTTGAGGCAGGCAGGAGCTTCAAGCCTCCCAAGCTGGCAGGAAAGAAAAGTGTATTGAGGCATGGTCTTGAGATTTTTGTCCTTAGGACAATCAACTTTTATATACAAATCCAGCTTTAATTTGATTAGATTGGAACTACTGCTTATACTATATTGCTCATTGCAAATGCAATAGATTCCATTCCCTCTAATACCCTGCTTATTACAAAAGAAGAAAGGGACAATTATGTGGCAATTTAATAGGTAGCTATGATAGAAGAGATATGCTAATATTGCAGCATGGAACTCTGAAAAAAACATGTCATGTAAACTCAGCAAAGTTGTTATTTAGCATCTAATAAGAGAAATTCTGCCTGTGACTTCTGAAACTGTCACTGGTTTCCTGTTGGATGTCTAGAGTTGTAGATTATATAGTACTAAACTGAAGTATAGAAATATTTAAGTGATCTCCTCATATCATGTATCAGTTTCTAACATCCAATATGCTTTACTTTCTTAAAAGAAGTAAGCTGGATAATTGTTGAATTCATTCTTTATTATGCTAGCACCCTATAAACCCCAGAGCATGCTTAAAATTGTAGCTGTAACTTTACTGAAAGACATTATAAAGTTTTTGACATACTTTAAATCATGTGGCTTCACTGGGGGCAAGTCCTGTCTGGCCAACCTAATGGCCTTCTATGATGGAGTGACTATATCAGTGATGAACCTCATGAGGTTCAACAAGGTCAAGTGTAAGGTCAGAGAAATGGCAGGAATCAACAGAGGCTGTGGGATGAACAGATGAAGAGCAGCCCAGCTGAGAAGGATCTGGGGGTTCCAGTGGATGAGAGATGGGGCATGAGAGAGCAATGTGCGCTTGCAGCCCAGCCTTGTTCCAACCACTGCATCTAAAGAAATGTGGCCAGCAGGTCGAGCAAAGTGATTCTACCCCTTTACTCCACTCATGTGAGACTCTACCTGGAGTACTGCAACCTGCTCTGTATCCTCAGCACAGGAAAGACATGGACTTGTTGGAGTGAGTCTGGAGGAGGCCACAAAGGCGACCGGAGGGCTGGAACACCTTTCCTGTGAGGAAAGGCTGACAAAGTTGAGGTTGTTAATCTTGAAGAAGATAACACACTGAGGAGACTTCATTGCAGTCTTTAAGTACTTAAATGAGGCTTACAAGAAAACTGGGGACAAAATTTTTAACAGGACCTATGGCAATAGGACAAGCAGGCTGTTTTGGGTTACATATAAGGACAAAATTTTTTACAATGAAGCGTGATAAAACACTGGAACAGGTTGCCCAGAGAAGTGGTGGATGCCCCATCCCTGGAAACATTCAAGACCAGGCTGGATGAGGTTCTGAGCAACCTGATCTAGTTGGCAAAGTCCCTGCTCACTTTAGGGGAATTGGACTACTTGTCCTTTAAAGGTCCCTTTTAACCCAAACTATTCTATGTATATGATTAACTTCTTTTTTTTTTTTTTTCCTTGTTACATGCATTTTATATCTTTTTCAGGGTGAGAAGGGGAATGACATAGTGAAATTACTTTAATCCCAAGGAAATAGTCTCTTAGGTGTCTGCATTTACCACCTTCTAAAAGGCTGTATTAAACAGAATGAAAATTCTTTAACTCTGTGTTTATTTAGTTGCTTTTTCAATTACTAAGTGTATAGTGCTTAAGCAGAAGAAAATAGAAAACAAAGTTCATTCTAATTTATAGTTAAATGTTTTACTGTGGTATGAGTCAGATTGTGTATCTTCTCTGCTTCAGTCGTGACTTACATGGGCACATGCATATGTGTCTTCTCTATTAATTAAATTCCATTTAAAATGTCGTATTTAAGAAGAGTAGAAGTCATGAAGTGTTACTCTTTGTACACATGGGCAATTCTGTGGTCATATTACATGGCTGACAAAGACACTTGCATTTATTTTTTTACAAATCTGAAAAATCAAAACCTTTACTTACTGAAATTACATAGAAATAAAAATGGAACTATTTCAGTACAACATACAATAATTGGAGAAAGAAGAAAAAATAAATATGGACTTAACTGTCCTTAACATTGGAAATTAAGCATCCACCCAAAGAAATGACACAGGGAAATGACACCTATTAGAAACATAATCTGTGAAAAAAACAAAACAAAACAAAACAAAAATGGAGCCAGTTATTGTAAAGGAATCAATTTTCACATTGACCCCAGCATGGAAGACATGTCAAATCAGTAATTAGTTTGCTAAATAAAAGACCCTTGGCCAGTGCATTCAGGGGTTTTGGGAAAAAAAAAAAAAAAAAAAAAAAAAAAAAAAGGCAAGCCACTTAAATGCAGACAGACAAAAATAGTCCCAATAAATACAACTCCGGTGCCACAATGACTGGAGCAGTATACCAAGCTTGTAACTAGCAATATAAAATGAAAAAATGTCTTGGGGGTTTTTCAGACTTTGCAAATATCTTGGGAGTTCTAAAATTTAATTTCTGGAGGGTAGGTAAGTATGTGCAGCTGATCAAGATAACAACTAAGAGGCATTTTTATAAATGTCCAGGTGGGGACATGACTGGAGCAAGTTATGGCTTTCTTCTGGTCCATATGCTTAATCAGTGAAAAGAAAATGTGAAGGGATGATTTTTTGCCTAGAAATCACTCTGAGGTAAAGTAGGATGCTGCTAAAGCACTCATCTGCACTCAGAACACAAGAAACACTCATGAGTCCCTGCTTTAGTTGTAACCATAGTTTACTATTTATAGAAAGAGAGGAACAAGAATAGTTCAGTGTGAGGAATACCATGAAGGACTATAAATGAATGTAATGAAGAGAGATATAAAATAATCAGGACTTCTAAAAATGTCTTTTTTACTGTCTTGCAAGACAATTTCCAAAGGTCAATGAAGAATATGTTAAATTACTTAATAGATGTCTCCTGTGCCTGGTGCCCTACAGGCATGAAACAATTTTATTTTTCTTAAAAATGATACCCATTCATAGATTAAGAGTTATATGACTAAGATTTCATGCAACAGTTAGTCTCTATATTTAAAAATAATTCTGAAAGGTAATTGGCTTTATTCCTACATCCACAAAAAATATAGTTTTTAATCTAAAATTGATTCTTCTTGATTGCCAAAGTTTGATGACCTTCTGTGTATACAGTCTGGTAGGAATACTCCAATATGCATTTTTACTCAATCAGATCTATTTTTCAACCAATTTGATTTATATAGTGCACTGTGTGCCATTGAGATATTAAGGAGAAAATTTGGACAGATAATTTCTATGTTCATTTTAGGTTTGTTTT
The DNA here is from genome assembly GCA_013400415.1 of Scytalopus superciliaris. NCBI lineage: Eukaryota > Metazoa > Chordata > Aves > Passeriformes > Rhinocryptidae > Scytalopus > Scytalopus superciliaris. Next base: position 25,455 of record VXBX01009509.1, read on the forward strand.
GCAAATGTGTCATTTCTCACAGAGGCTGATAAAAATATTAAGAGCTTGGAACTAGGGTTAAATTAAATCCTTTATTTTCAGATCTGGAAAAAATAGCTGAAAGTGTTGAGTAATTCTTTCAGAAGACCATGAAAGTGCAACTTTCCATGTTAAATTAGGAAGAAGCTTTACATTTTCCAGAGAAGAAGAAAAATAATAAGACATAAATATAGACAAAATCAAATTTTGTTGAAAAAAATAGAAAAATTAGTAATACAAAAATGATTTTAAAAGCTAAAAAAATTGAAAACTGATTAGAATTGCTGCGCCAGTCTTTCTGGGGAAAAAACCCCAAACAAACAAAAAAACCAAACCAAATAAAAAAACCAATCAAACAAAAAAACCCAATCAAACCCACAAAAAAAACCCACCAAACCCAAACCAAAAAAACAAAACCAAAAAACCAAACAAAAAAAACCCATCCCACCAAAACCCAAAAAGAAATCCCAAAAAAACCCAAAAAATCCCCCACAAAACAAGAACAAAACCCTAACACAAACATTTGTGTGGAAAATGGATCAAAGAGTTTGTGTTGAAATAAAGAAAAGATAGCTAGTTGAAAGAAAATGGGTTGTGTTCACTAAAACATAAGGTTTTTCACAGTGATCTTTATTTCAATAACCTCATTTTCAACAAAGCTCACTTCTAAGTGCTATATTTATATTGTAGGTCAGACATTTTAAAATAATACTACTTTCAGAGCCACGTCCTGGAAACAAAGCAGTGATATATTTTTTTCTCTATATAGACTTGTTACAATGTGATGAGAAGCAGCGTACGTAGACCTGAAAACTGTCATTCACTTGTGAGTTTAGTGAGACAGACGTACATACAGATACTTTTAAAATTAAGTAGAAAGACTAGAAGAATAATTGACAGAAAGAAAATGAAATAAATAAATACATTAACAAGTAACAACAGTAGAGAAATAGATCAGTCTACAGAGATTTACTGATTAATATGACAGAGAAAGAAAGAAAAAAGTCTTTAACAAGTCCTAACAGTAGATACAATAATTGACATTTAATAACGGTCTTCAGTATCCTGGTTAGTGTAGACTAGAAATGTAGTGATAGGAGAAATAGGAACTTTACTCACAGTATCCCGGAATGCGCAAATAAGGAACAGTATAGTCTTAGACAAGTCCTAGATAACTAGATGAGGGATGTAACTCACACAGAATGTAAACTAAGCTCTTTGTACGCAGATAAGATGAAGTACAAACCTTACAGTTTTTGGTAATGAAACAGTATGACGCTGTACCTGCTCAAGAACTGAGGTCAAGATAATGAAGAAGACCTGGAAGGACTGAAAGTGGACTTCCAGAGAGGGTGTGATTATATAAAGCAAACTAATGAATATGTATTAAGTAAGCAAGACTATCTAATGACTATGTCAACAGTATGTGTAAAAAGAGGCCTTGTCCATCTGTCATTTGGCATGTTCGATTAGAGAAGCTGCCCTCCAAATGTTCAGCATGATGAATAAAGAATGCCCTTCTTGACACCTATAAATCAGTGTTAATAAGTTTGTTTCTGCTGTTTTTCTGTATCAGTAGTAGCTATAATATGCTGTCTTGGGTTAAAGACAATGTATGCCAGGGAGGCAGTATGCCAGGGAGGCAGGACCTCAGACAGAATAGGAAACCCTCCCTGGCCAAATTATATCAAATTTGAAAATACAAGACTTATGAGCAAGATGTAGAATCAAAATAACAGTTTACTAAAAACAGGGAGCAAAACAGAACAACAACCACACAACAACAGATAAAATGTCACCCAGAAATCACTGTTTTACTTCTGCTCCATGGCAATGCCGTCTTGATGCAATCATGTCATAACAATGGAGCTGGGGCAAAGCTGCTGGGAGCTGCATGGGGCAGATGGTGATGATGAGTCGGAGTTGCAGGGAACCATGAGGAGCAGGCAGAGATGGTGGGGCTCACCAACTTCAGATACCATGGCATGGGCAGAGACCAGTGGGAGGCATGGTCTCAGTCAGCAAAGATGACTGCTTCTCTAGAGCTGGCCCCAGGCAAGGTCCATGCAAGCGATGGGACAGGCTGGAGACGCAGCAGTTAATGCTGCTGCCAGGGCTATGATACGAAGACCAAGAGAAGCAACTGCTCCTTCTCAACTACTTTGTCAATGATGCCTTAGGACTTTATATATTTGTGTATATATGTATATATTTGTATATTTATATATTTGTAAATTTTTATATAGCTATGTAGCTTCTCATATTTAATGTTGCAACTGGCAGTTTCTACCATTGTGTTACATTCCTGAATTTCTGTGTTAAGGGTAAGATAGCTTGAGACTCATGTACCAAGACTAGAATAACAATACATATTGTAGTCAAAATAAGATAGAAGACCCAGGGACCTTGGAGAAGCTCCAATGAGGGAATGTGATGTGAAGATGATAATGGTGAAGAAGTAAGACCTCTGACTCAATTCTAGGGAGGCATGCCAAGAGGCAGACCTGAGGATGGCACCAGGGTGGATGGTTGTTGGGTTGGATGTAACCTTTAGTTATGGTAATTAAGCAGTGTTTTAAAATTAGTAAGCACCCCTATGCAGTGCTTGCATCTCTATATACTAAAGGGGCTAGCAGGCATATGCCAATATACTGTCTGCACCTGCATACATGACATGACTATATACACCATGCACCAGAAAATATTAAAGAACTGCTCTCTATTTTCCCTATATTAATGCTGTCTCAAAAAAATTTTATTCCCTCAATTTTAGGCAACACCAGAACAAAGAGAAACAGTGGTTGGGTGACGGCTTGGGGGATGCTGCAGAAGCCATGCAGGCATTTCCCAGGTTCACATGGGCAGTGAGGCTCACCAGGCAGAGAGCAAGTGTGTGAATCTGCCAGCTCTTTTATTCTTTCCAGTTCTGTAGGGATCTCCAGCCAAATTCCTGGGATATTTGAACTTCAAGGGTCTTGTCTCCAGTTCTCATGATCTATCCTCCTGATGTTCCCTGCTCCATGGTGCCAGACACCCTGGCATGTGGTGCAGGGCAGCCTTTCCCACCTCCCCATCCCAGATGGTTGCTTAGGCTTGGAGGGGAGCTAATGGGCACCTTGCACCACTGACTTCTCATTGGCATGTAAAAATTTCAGCAAGGGAATCTAAACCACGACATATGACTAAGTACAAGGTTCTCATTCGGATTAGCTATCTCTTTAATTTTGCCAAATGAACAGATACTGTATTTGTACAAATATATTGTTTTGTTTTGTTTTGTTTTATTAGCAATATTTCTCTGTGGAGTGGGAAGAAAGGTGAAAAAAGAAAGAAAGTGGAAAAGATGACTCGGTAAGAAACATTAAGATACTTTTACTGGTTAAGAAAAGGTGAAAGCTATTTTCAAGCTGCTTGATGTAGTAGGAAGAAATCAAGCAGGTGAGGAAGAAGACTGGCTTGGTTGAGCAGGGATCTTCTCTTGGAAATATGGCAGAAAAAGGAAGGTTTATGCCCAATGGAAACAAGATCAAGTGACATAGGAAGAATACAGAGATGCTGCTTGTCACTGTAAGGAGACAATTTGTGCAGCCAAATCTCAGCTGGAGTTGAAGCTGCCAGAAATGTGGGGAACAATAAAAAGAATTTTTTCAAATATATTAATGGCAGTAGGCAGTATAGAAATATTATTGGCCCACTACAGGATGAGATTGGTCACCTCACAAACAGGGACAGAGACAAGACAGAGGGGTTTTACACTTTCTTTGCCTCTGTCTTCAACACAAATGATGGACCAAAGGGGTCTCAGTGCCCTGAGCCGGAGGACCGTGACTGCGAGAATGATCATCTTCCAGTCAACCCTGGAACTGTGTGGGATCTGCTGCAGCTGCTTCCTTACAAATCTATGGGGCCTTAAGTGATTCAAGTATAGGTAAAGCATCTTTGTGCCTAGAATCAGAAAATTGTTGCCTTTTCTAGGTGCGATGACCCTACTCAGGAACAGCATGGCGGCCAA
>VXBX01009512.1:0-10792 GCA_013400415.1 Scytalopus superciliaris
TCTCTGAAGCCGGAGAGAAATTCGGCTTCTCCTCCTCCTCGCCCCCTTTGCTGGCTGTAACTCCGCTCGCTGATCCCGGAGGGCATTCCCGCGAGGCACAGCCGGGATTTGGGGTGTGTGTGAAGCACAGGGACCCCAGCTGAGGCGTGCTGGGGTTGCCCACGGGGCTCTCGCATTCCCTCGGCACTCCCAGCCCTGTAGACTGTCCTCTCAGACGAGCGCAAGGGTTTTTGCACCCAGAGCTGCATCACCTCCCGTTGCTCCAGCAGAACGAACACCTTGGGTTCGGCTGCAGACGAAGCCCCGTGTGACCTGCCCCGGGCTTTGCCCTCGCCCTCTCTCCTCGGGGCAGCGGTGGGATGTGCCCTGAGCAGCCCCTGTGAGAAGAGCTGGCATAGACCTGGCTCCTGGCTCCAGATTAGAAGCCCTGGGCATGGCTGAGCTGGCTGTGACAGGGAAGGGGCTGGGAAGGATGCTGCCAGGGGTGCCGTGCAGGAGCGTCAGGGAAGAGGGATGGAACCAAGACCAGCAGAAGGGACCCTTCAACCCTGCAGCTGGTGCCACCTCTCCAGCCCTTTGCTCAGGCAATGCCATTAAACATGCTCGCCCACCCACTGAGACGCGCTGCTCCCCAAAACCTCTCTCCCAAGGGCTCCTGCCTTTCTCCCCCGGCAGCCGGAGCAGGGCAGCTCACACATGCCACCTTCCCACTCCCAGAGGAGCCCCCTCGACATGTTTCTGCCCAACACATATTTCGTGATCACGAGTGTTGAAATGGATGTGCCAGACAAGGAGGCATTGTCGGGGCAGTCCAGCACCAGGGCGTTGTACGCGGGCAGGACAAAGGCTGTTGTGTTTCCTCCATGACAATAAGCGGCTTTCCAAAGAGCCCCTTCTCCTCCCCAGCTTGCCCCTGCCTTCCTGGAGCAGATGCTGTTGGGTGATCCCAGGCTCGTGGGTGATGTTCTGTGTCCCACCTGCAGGAACCAGCCCCTGAACACCTTCCCTGTTTCACCCCACAGGTGCTTGGCTTACTGGTGTGGTCTCTCATCGCCGCCACAACGTATCACCTCCACGCGGCGTACAGCTGGGTGATGTTCGTGTCCCTCTTCCTCTGGATACTAACACTCCTCTTCTTAGTGACTTACCTCCTGCAGCTCCAGCTGAAGTTTTACGTGATCCCCTGGCCCCTCGTGGTGCGTAGCCAAGAGGGAGGGAGAGAGGGAGGGTCCTAAACGGGAAACAGCTTGGGGAGATAGTCTGAGAGGAGCAAAGCTTCCAGCTCGTCCGGGGTGATGGAACAAAATCCCCTGCACTTTGCACAATGATGTTGTTTCATTCTGCCCCTCGATTGCTTAGAAAATGTTCGGAACAAAAAGTCCTGTCTGAATCCAGAAGGTTAAAGCCACCACGTCTGCAGTCGTGGTGTCAACCAGAAACCTCGCAGCACAACCTGGGGGTGTGACGTTAACCTTATGTTTGTTCCCAGTGTGATAAGCTGGACTCTTTTCCTCTGGTTTTCCTGGGGAACAGGGAGGAATGGGGAACTGAGTCTTTTGCTGATCCCTCATCCTAGCGTGAGGGAGGCACGAGCCTGAGCCCGAGCCTCACAGCCTTCTCTTTGCCTTCCCCAGCTGATGATCTACAACATCGTGGCCACTGTCCTGTACATCACCGCCTTTGTCACGTGCGCGGCCGCCGTCCATCCGACGTCCTGGCGGCAGTGGGACTACAACCGGAGAGCCGCGGCCTCCGTAAGTACTGGGGGGCTGGTGAGGGCCGGGGGGCCGGGGCAGCCACTGTGGCCACACGGGGGGTGTGCTCCAATTCCAGTTCTTCGCCTGTGTCATCATGATCACCTACGGGGTGAGCACCTTCTTCAGCTTCCGCGCCTGGAAAGGGCTCGGCAGCAACGCGGCCACCAGCCAAGTGACTGACCACGCGTAAGGAGGGGACAGCAAAGCCACCCACGGGCCGCCCTGTGTGGGCTCATGCCAGGCTGGGTGGCTCGGGGCCTCGTGTGCCAGCAGGGCTGGTGTTGGGAGCAGCCCGTGCTGGCAGCAGTGGCCAGCACTGGGGCACTGTGGTTTCTGATGATGCTTCCAGCTGACGTGCCCGCAGCACAATCCGGCATCGCCACCGACAGCCCCGCCAGAGACACGGGCTCGCTGGAGGCTGCAGCTCATCCTTGGGGGTCACCTGGATCCTCGCTGGAGCAGCTCCACTGAAGGGGCTCAGCCAGTTTGGCACACACCAGTACTAAAATTCACTAAACCAAGCCCAGGCTCCCCTCTCTGCTCATTCACAGCTACAGTGTAATTGCAATTAATGTGATGCAGAAACAGCTGGAAGGTGGAGGCGAAGCGAAGGAAGGAGTTGTAACTGCTCTCATTTTGATTTCTAACAATTTGAATACAGATTTTGTGCTTTAAATAAAAATGTTTCCAAATTGAGCACTGGAGTCTGTCATGAGAAAGCCTGTCTTGAGAGAAGGCAGGGACAGCAGAGATGTCACTGCAGAGATGGCTGTCCCTTCCCTCTCCACGTGGGTTTTATGGAAGGAACAAGCCCACGGGGTTCACCTTGCTTTGCTTTAAGCACACACACTCTGAGCGTGTATCCAAACCACAATTACACAAAGGAGGTGCCAAGACTTTGATCACTCCCTGCTCCTGACTCAGCACCACCCCCTGCTCAGAGTTCACCTAATTAACCACCAAGTCAGTTTGGCCAATCAGCTGCAGGTGCTTTTCAAAAATGAGAACCAAGTCTGCAGAAGCTCTGGGAGCACAGGCAGGATCAGAGCCTTCAGGAGAGCACAGAACCAGCTGCTCCCCTGTGCTGCAGACCACAAATTCACCTTTTGGGTGTTTGTCAGAACTAGAAGAAATGCCCAGCCAGGCAAAGCAGCTTTTCCTTTCACACCCTCCTTGTACAAGCTAATAGAAGTAGATTAAATGAATTCAAAAGCTTTTGCATGGTGAGCTACACTGCAAAACTTACTGCATGCTCTTCATGGGAGAAGTTTCACCAGGTTGTCTGCAGAGGCAGGCCCAAGAAATGGAACTGCAGTGATGGAAGGTGAGCACTGAAAAGGAACCAGACACGTGGCATTGGCCCCTGACAGATCTGCCTTTATTTGGTTGTCAGTGAGTAAATCAAGGGTCAAGTTCCCACAACTATGAATATATATATATATCTAAAAATCAGCGACAGTAGGAAAATTAATAAAAAAATAAAATTAATAAAAATTAACATGGTAGGTCACCACCAAATTCAACAGAACAGGTCCAAATAGAAAGTTCACTTACACAGTGTTAAAGGACACCAGTCTCAGCTTTCCAAACCTTGACACATTCCAAGTTTAAATGGCATTTCTCCAGATTCAGCTACATCACCAGGCAACTGAGGCTGCACAATCTAAATCTCTCTGGGAAGGATGTGACCAAAATCACTATCTGCTTTTCTTATAAAGCAGCCAAAGGCTGATCAGCAGGAATTCTGTCTTGGCATCTTACAAACTACTTCCCTGCACACACTGACTTCTCAGTTAAAACCATGGGCCTGAGAATTGAACACCTTTTATTGCCTCAGGCCAGGCTGGATGGGGCTCTGAGCAACCTGGTCTAGTGGAAGGTGTCCCTGCCCATGGCAGGAGGTTGGAATGAGATCCCCAGCTAAGCAATGCTGCCACAGAAAGAGAGGGAATAAACTGTTCTCTGTGTTCAGCTGAGACAGGACAAAGAACAACGAGCTCAAACTGCAGCTCAGGCACTTTACATCAGAACGCAAAAGGCTGCCAGCAGCAGCAACAGCTGGGCACTGCCCCAAACTGCCTGGACAAACCATAGTGGCTTCTAAAAAAATCCTGGCAGATATGTCATAAGAAGTTTGGGCAGAGCTGGGGAAGGGAAGGCTACCTCTCACAGTCTCTTCCATCCACCTTGTAAAAGGGTGTGAAACTCCCAGAAAGCTCTGATTTCACCCCTCCCAGAGGGGCCCACAGCCCCACCTCTGCCCCACTGCACACCCACCACCCTCACAGCAGAGCTGAGCCCCTCCCCTCTGGCCTGGCCACCTCTTGGGAATCCTTGCCTTCCACCTAGAAGAAATTAGAAGAGACCTTGCTTAAAATACAACAGAACTCCCTTCAGAATAGCTTGTTTAATGGTTTAATGAAGTTACTACTAATGCACTGCTTAAATCCAGAGTTCGACCTTCTTTTTCCTAGAAAGGAAGAAAAGTAAATCCGTGACTCCAGGCTGCTCTGGAATAAGCAGTTCAAAAAATTAAACAGGCAATACAGAGTTTGTTGCATCAATATAAAATTACAGGTTATTTGAGCATCTGTGATTGAGTGTGAACCCAAAGAGACTGGGGTAAGTTGCCCTGCCAGCATCTGTCCATGTCAGAGCAGAGTGTTGCTCGTGTCTGGTCAGGAATGCAGAGCCAGGGGCTCACCTGTGCTCAAGGGTCCTGTGGTTTGCCTTTCAGGAGACCCCACAGCTGCAAACCCCAACTCAAACTCCTCCTGCTGCTGAGACACAGACTGACTCTCCTCAGCCTGCCCCCATTTGCACAAAACTCAGAGGGGTGGGGAAGGGGCAGAGGCATAACCACAACAGCTGTGGCTCCTTTGCTCCTTGTCAAATGGGACTGGGCAGGCACTGGGGAGCACTGACATGTATTTCATTTCCCTAGGAGAAACCTCATCCGAAAACCTTAGCACTTTTGTTTGTTTCTCCAGCCTGCACAGAGAGGAGGAGAAAAAAATGAAATAGGCTTAAAAAGCTAATTTTGAATACATTAGGGATAAAAAGAAAAATAAAACATATTGTAGAATCAGAATGGTCAAGGTGGGAAGGGATCTCAGGAGTTCATCTGGTCCAAACCCTGTGCTCAAGCAGGGCTGCTCAGGACCATGTCCAGAGAGCTGTGGAGTATCTCTAAGGATGGAGACTTCACAACCTCCCCTAGGCAAGCTGTGCCAGTGCTCAGAGACCTTCACAGTGAAAAGGTGTTCCCCTTCTGTTCAGCTGGAAATTAATGTTCAAAGACACAAGAAGTGTGTGTTTCTGAAGAACTGCTCCACATGCCAGCTTCACTCATGCTTTCTAAAAATTACTAAATGTGCAGTTTGAGTTTAAAAACACACTCAGTGAAGTCATTTTCCTTTTGACCCTGGTGCAGCCTTCAATTTAATGCTGCAACCTACTGGAGCAACTTTACCTTTGGTGCTCCCAGGTGGAGCTACACAGAACCAACAGCCATTGTGCCAATGAAAATAAACAGTGTGACATACTCACAGCTCTGTATTCCAAGAACATTTCTTTGAAAGCCAGGAAGTCTGTAAATGTGAGCAGCAGATCAAATATATCACCTGGCATTTCATCTTTGTGTTGTCTATAGAGAGAAGAAGTTGGGGAATGAGATAATTGTGCGAGAAAAATTCAGTATTTTAAAATGGCATGAGGTCAAAAAGGACAAGGAGAACAGTATCACTATTTAAACAAGAGTGTTATTACAAGTGTATCATAAAGCAAAACTGTAGCCAATTAATACTGTGCAGTATTGCCAATCCAAGTGCATTGTTATATTTATCTAAGTCCAAGATCAAAGAGTATCACGTAAGTCCTTGAAAACCAGACCTGTAAGTCACCAGAACTAACACCCAGCCAGCACTTCTCTATTTGTTTGGTTTGAGCACTGAAACTGCCAGACAGTCCCTTGGAAGATGAGAAAGTTTGGGGGAAGGCACAGGTGCCCATCCACAGCCCTTGAGAACAATTACTGACAATCTTTGGTAGAGGATTTATGATGAAAACATTTTGGAAGGAAAGCTCTGTGCTTCCCTGTCACCAAATTTCAACAAGACTCTCCTACCAGTCAACCCTTGGGGTTTTGTTTCTGGTTTGTTTTGGGCCCTTTTTGTTTGTTTGTTTGGGGTTTCTTGTGCTGTTGTTGGGGGGTTTTCTTTGTTTGGTTTTCTGTTTTGGTTTTGTTTTTTTCTAAAATTATGTAATTACTTAAAAAAAAATCTCCTTCTAAAGGAACTTTATCTTAAGGAGCCTGTTCTCTAAGTGTACTGTGTGCATCCATAGTAACTTCCCAGTGTCTTATTAAGAAACAAAAATTAAACTGATTCAAGTGTTTTAAGATACTCATTTCCCAATTACACTTGATTTTCTTATTCAAGGGGGAAACCAGTGATCTTTCAAAAGCCACCTCTTCATGAAGGTGGTTAAACTGAAGTGAACCAATGCAGAACACAAACCATACTCTTCTCTGAATGCTCTGTACAAGAATTTCAATAAAGCAATTTCATCACGTGACTCTGAAACACCACCAGGCTATTGAACTGCCTGGCAGAGATAAACAAACCCCAACCTTTTAAGGGTCTGGCTTCAAAGTGACAAGAAGTATGAAAACTCTCCAGTGTTCTCATTCTCATTTCTCTTCCTATCCTTTAGAACCCAATATATTTCAGCATTCTGAAAGGTAGCAGAACATGCTGAAGGCAAGAAAAGTGGTCAGTCACTGCCTGCACAAACACTTCCATTTTTAAATTAAAGAGGAACTGCTCTCTAAAGGGAGAACTGTCAAAACTAAGCTTTAATCTAGACAAAAATACTTAAGTGAGGGGCACGTAAGTCATCCCCCCAGCCAAAAGCAAAGACTTACTGCAATGACACTGTGAAAGCCACCATATCAAACCCACGAATCCGATCAAGCAGCTTCTCTTCGATGTATTTCTCTACTAAAGATATCTGAAAAAAACCCAAACAAACCTCCTCTGTAACATCATAACAGGTTTCATAAGCAGATTTCAAAACAGCATCCTTACACTGACACCTTATTGAGGCTCTGCAAGATCCTCACTGGGCAAGACTGCAGACCCCTCAGTGGGGCCCTGCTGGTTGTTCTCACACCACCCAGGGCACAGAGCTGGACATTTGCTGGGGGTATTGGTGAGAATAAACACAGACTGTATCTAGTAAAAAGCTGTTTTTAACTCATTTAATGGTACTGACTAGTAGACTGGTCTAGTTTCTTAATTATGCTTTGCATGAAGAATGTGATTGAAGTGTCCAATACAGGAAATAATACAACTGGAAGAGAAGAAACTTCGTTTGCACACATCACTTACTGCAGCAATAGGATAAATTTCAATTCAGGAATTATACAACTTCCAAAGCATCTCTAGAAAATTTTGGGTGAAACAACAAGAAAGGAGCCTAAAGCTGCAGAAAACACCTTTCCTCTTCAGAGACTATGGCTGTGTTTCTGAAGGAGACAGCAGGCAGCACAGCAGGCACGATGTTGTATCTGCTCCATGGAAGCCCAGCATTTTATATAGGGGGGGACTAAATAAAAATAACAAAGCAATATATATGAAAAATAGGAAATGGTATCTTACATATTCATTAAAAATGTCGGTATAGATGAGCTTATTTTCTTCTGAGTCATCAAACTCCTGGTAGTGTTTCTCCAGAAAAGACCTCTGTATTATCTGGAAATCATCATCTGTGCCACAACAAAAATGCATCATGCAGTTATGAGTTTAGTCATTCTCTCTGAAACACAAACCCCACATTCACTGCTCCTGTGCTTCCCTGCTGCAGCCACAGAGCCCCACACACATCACACCAGCTGCTGCTGGGCCACCACTTCTGACCCATCTGTGAGGGCACAGAAGCTGCTGGTGGACTATTAGCAAAACAGTCCTCCTGCTCTGTGTTTATTAATAAAGTTATTTATTCGGAACCCCTTTTTGTTCTGGCTCTCAAATTAGCAAAACATCTGTATTTTTAAAGTGAATACCTCTTCCCTGCCCATGTTGTTGTCTGTAACCACCTGCAGCCCTTACCCATTATGATATCCTCCAGATAGCCAACAACGAGATCAAACTCCTCATCAGAAGTGGTGGAGCTGAGAGCAAAGAAAGACAGGATACATAAATATACATTTCAACCACAGCAGTTAAAACTAAAATTAGAAAGTGTTAATGAAAGCCTAAGCACAAATAAACCCAGTAATTGCAAGATAACTGAGTAACTTTCTAGTTTCAACCTACAAAATAATCCATGGCACTGATGAGAAGGCTGCTTCATGGAGATTCTCATCAGGCCTCTACTATAGTTCCTCCCAGTAAGGTGCCTAATTGAAAAAAAGAATAAATGTTGTTTTACTGGCATTACTGTCAAGGTAATTCTAGTTCTGGTGCAGAAAGATGTAAAGAGTGCAATTAGAACAGCAAATTAAGCCTTTTCCAACCCACAAATCCAGCTGCTACCACAGTTTTCCTTCTGTTCTCTTCCCTGCATTAACTGTACATGGTGTTCACAAGAACTCTGGACACTCTAGAGAATATTTTGAAATATTTGGTCTTAAACAGAATGTATACACAAATATTACATAACTGAAGAAAAATAAGTATTTTTCTTATGCAAGAAACATCTTTATGTGTTCCAAATAAATGGGATAATCTCCTAAAGTTATTCTATCATGAGCAAGTATTTAACACTGTTATGGATCTGAAGTCATCTAGGAAAGAAACTTCTGGTACCAGCATCAGGACTCTGGATCCCTCTGCTAAAATTATTATTGTGCACCTTGTTCAGACACAGTAAATAATCCACCAGATATCTTTGGCAGTTACAGTTCATCTTTACTGGGGGATGAACACTTCCTATATTCTCCAGAAGATGAAAGATGAGCTTTTCTCACACATGAGGAAAACAAGTCTCAAGGAAAAAAAATAGCCCCGATCAGCAAAAGCATCATTACATTCAACTAAATGTCTCCTTCTCTTTCAAATTTCTTTTTAGTAAACAGAGCAGAACAGCCCTTCAGACTATTATTTTGCTAATAGGTAACACTCCAGCGACATTAATCCAGCAGTAGTTTCACCAATAGCTTAACTATAATGAGCCATTGGGCTAACTCTGCCCAGGAAAAATTAAAGAGATCTTTAATTTTACAAAGGCGTCCGATCACCAAGTCACGTCCCAGCAACATTCCTGATCCGTGAAGCCTTGGGAGACGAGCGAAGCCAAGGCAAGGCCTGGAAGAGCCCGCGAGAGGGCGGCACAGGGCCGGGAGAGGGGCTGGCACAGGGCCGGGAGAGGGGCTGGCACAGCCCGGACCGAGGGCACTCACCTGGGCTGCAGGGCAGGGGCTCAGCGCTTCCCTTGGCGTGCAAGGGCAGGAGACTTTGCTATGGATAATTTCCACTATGTTTTCCCCCTCCAAATAAATGCTGCTACTACTACCCTTATAGCTTATCCTAGCAGCAACACAGTAAGTATTAATTTAAACCCTGACTTAAGTCTGTAAGGCAAATAATGGAATTTGAACTGCTCCAAAAGACACCAGTTCCTTCTCTCTGTACAATGCACGTACATCCACACAGCTGCAGAGACACGTGCTGTTTAAGCCCCTGTCACCTTGCAATGCCAAGCACACTGTCCAGAGCAGCACACCCTGTGCTGCTGAGGCAGCCCAGGCATGGGGCCATTTGTGAGAGGCTGAAAGAATCAAATCCATGAATGACAGAGGCACAGGCACATGTCCTGCCCCAAGCCCTGGGAGAAGAGTATGCCAGACAACTGCTGGGTGAAGCAGCATCTTAGCATTTCCCAGTGTGAAATTTGGCTGAGGACACCTGTTAAAGGTCTCAGGTTTAGAAGAAGAACACTCCCAATACAGAAGAACTGTCTCTCTTTAGAACCTATAACATAACAAATATTCTTGAGAAGGAGAAATTTTGAATTTAAAATCAACACACAAAAAAATACTTTCCAGCCTTACAGTGCTTGTTTTGATCCCTCAGCCAGGGCTACCTGGTGCTACTCTAATAGCAGTGATATTTAGTTTGACTTCACCTAAACTCTGCACTGATGTTATTCCCTCCTGGAGCTTTGCATTCTGCACCTTTTGTTCTCCTAAGAGGCACAATCTGCTAATCGGCGTGGTGTAAATTCATTCGTGTAATTATATTCCTATTAAGATATTTTAATTAGCAATTATCTTACTGAAAATCTGACACAGAATGTAGCATACTCACGTGGCTACAACCAAGGTTTCTCCATCAGCAGTCTCCATTGTTCCTGCCTAACCAGACTGGAAGAGACAAATTTGTATATTGGTGCTTTTAGTGCGTTTTTTTCTTCTTTTTGGACAAAGTGCTAAGGAATAACACGTGACTTTGCGTTAATATAAATTCAATTGTTAAACTGACATACAGTAAATTATGAGAGAATCTTTAATTCTTAAACACAGGAATTCCAATACCATGTTCTTCCAAAACCAAGGCTACCTGTTTTCTGTAATAACCTGAATTCTCCAGAAACTTTGCCTACCCAGAGAGCAGGCTCAAACCTGCACACACCTGCAGGCAGCCCCTGCTAAGGGGTTTTGGGTCGTCTTTTCTTCCGAAACATCTATGGCTGATTATTACAGAAACGAAGCCAGGTCGGGTGAAGATGCCACCCTGACCCGGAGTGTCCCGGCCCGGGCTGTGGGCAGCGATCCCGGGGGCTCTGTCCAGCTCCGGGCTGTGCCCCCGAGCCCTCGGGGCATCACCGGGGGAGCCCAGCGGCCTCCCTGGCCCCTGGAGGGGCGATGCCCCCCCAGCCCTGTCCGTCCCCAGGCACCCGCCTCACTCCCCTCACACCTCAGAGGGGCCCAGGCGAGCGGGCCGCCCCTTTCCCTCTCCGTAAAGCGACTTGCCCATGTCAAGCGCCCCGCGGCCGGCCCCGCGGCCCGGTGTCAGCCCCCCCGTGCTCCCCAC
>VXBX01009512.1:10910-48672 GCA_013400415.1 Scytalopus superciliaris
GCCCCCCCCTCCCCGCCCCGGCAGGAACTCAAGAACAACGCGACAGCCTTCAAGATGTTTTTATTGTTGAATGGACAACTTTGCTACAGTTCGTTTCCCCGGGTGAGGGCCCGTGGAGTGGCCGCCTCCCCTCCCGGTCCCCTGAGGGGACACCGCGCCAAGAGCATCGGGCCTGGCAAAGGGCACAGTCTTTCCCTCCGTGAAATGAACGGGACAGTTCTCTGCGACACAGCTCCCTCCTCTGGCACCGCTGGCTCCCCCTGCCCAGCACCAGCTGCTTGGAAGACGGTCTGGGGCAAAATTTTCAAAGCATTAGCGTCTTTTCAGTAAGCGCAGGCACTTAGTCCCGTGTCCGCAAAGGCGGCGAGGCTCTGGGGCCGCCGCCCTCTCAAGGGGACAGCAGAGGTCTCGCAGCCCTTGGGGACCTGGGCCTTAAGAGCTTAATCTCATACAGCAGTTGATACGAATTAGGAGTCCTAGGCACTTCTGAAAATTTTACCTCAGTTAATCCTGGCCAGGGAAACCAAAGCCCTGAAGTTTTCTAGAATCGATTAAGGCAGAGTTCAAAATGGTTCTGTCCCCCACCTCTCTCCCCTCTAGTACAGTTTGTATCTTTTGACCTCAGGGATAAAAACCCATCGTGGCGTTTGGAAGCACTTGGAAGTGATCCTGAAATGCTGTCACCCTTCTGGCAGTGATGGTGGGCACGTTTGCTCATTGAGCACCGAGCAGGAACAGACTCAGCTCTGCCTGGACAGGGGGATTACAGCAAAACATGGTAAAGTACAGGCAGGGAGGGAATGAGGTCCCCGTGGCAGACCTGCCAGTCTGACTTTAATAATCAAACCAGGCAGCCGAGGTGGAAGAGAATTCACATTTTAGCAAAAACACTAACCAGCACTCCCACTTCTGGATTCTGTCTATATTTGAACAAAAGTCAACAAGAAAACAATGGACAGAACTTTCCTAATTCACACAGCTCTGGCTGAAGTTCAGCACCCTTGAGTTAGCAAAGGCAGAAGGTGAAAGAAATTGCTGGAGAGCTGGATCCTGTGACCTGTGTGCAGAGCTCTCAGCTCCTGCTGAGGTCAGAAGGAAGCAAGAATGCTCAGCAGGAAGAGGCAGCCTCAGCTCTGCTTTGTTTTTTATTTGATAGTACAATAAAGATAATAAATGATTTTAAAAATAAGCTACATCGCAGCATGAGAAGTCACTGTAACAGCCTCTGCTGTTGAATCATTGCCAAGAAGTGGGATGGTTTTGGTGTGAGCTGTGTGTGAATTAGTAAAGTTCCACTATACAGACAGACAATTAAAAAAAAAAAGAAAAAAAATTAACCTGTGCAAGTCTTGGAAGAGACCAAGTCACATCCTCAGTTGGTGCAAAATAAGCAGAATTCCAATGATTTTTGTGCTACTTCACTGACCCCAGCTGTGAACCCCACTTCCTTGTGTAAATCTAGTAAACCAGTCAAGAGCTGCCTGCTGAAGTGCATCCTTAACATACAAACATCTCAAATGTGTAATTAAAGTGGAGCAGAGTTTCCCACTATATGATCCCTACCAAAAATAAGAAGTGTGGCCCCAAACCTGCTCAGAGCAGGACTGACACGTGGCAAGCAAGGTGCATTTTTAAGGAGTTACAGAATAAGACTGAAATTGCTATCCAAATAACGTATTTTTTTTTAAATAAACTGGCCCAAAATTATTCTCTAACATTTTAAGATAGCTCAATTTTTCCAAAGTGAATATAACTTTCAAAAACAACACTGATTAAAAAAGATGATCAATGATACCTTAAAAAATACCCAGAATATCAAATTAATTCCAGTCCAGCATTGTAATTAGTTAAGAATACCTCCTGAAAATTATAACCTCACAAAAAAACGTGGGTACTGAAGTTAAAAGCATCAGAAACATTATGTACTTGAAAATACCACCGATCTTTTAACATTTAAAAAACAAATCAGAACATTCTTTGGAATCACCAAGTTATTAAAACCTGTGAGTTTCTCTACAGTCTCCACACTGTCTTTTCAAATCAGTCTGTGTACAGATCCAGTCTTGGAGCGGTTTAATATCCACTGTCGGCAAATACAGAGTCTCTGACCAGCAGGAGGCTACATTAAACAGGAAAACATTGGCATTCTCTTTTTAGTACTGACTTCTGCCAAAAATAGAGACTTTCGAGCACAAGACAGCACGGCCCTGTTTTTAGGAGATACTTATTTCCTCTTCTTTTCTAAAATGCATTGTACTTGTACTTCCAGTGCAAATTTTTTCAGCACTTGCGACAGGCGAGAAGGAAAGGGGGAAGAAGAGACTCCCCTCTGCTCTTCAGAGGAACCCATAGCCATAGCACGCTGACCTAGCAGCTCTCCTTACTGCTGAAACCAGCTCCCATTGCTGGCAACTGGAAATAGCTTATTAGAGATTTCATTTTTTTAAGATAAACAGATTAACAGGTTAGCATGAAATCTGGCCGTGGCTATGGTTCTATGTGCATAAAGATTGGCTAGAGATGCTTTCCCCTTTCAGTATTGGTTGGTGTTCATTAAAAACAAGTCTGTGGTGTTTCTCCACGTGTGTCATGAAATGTGAGAGATCTGTCTGACTCGGGTTTGTATTTCCTGTCGACACAAAGGGCAGGTCTCCAGTTGCAAGGCACACTCCATGCACAGGTCACTGAAGGAGAAGAAAAAATAATAATAAAAAAAAAAATCAGTTAAAGCTTGCATTTACAGCATGAAGAACTAAACAACACAATAATACAGGCACTAAGCAGTTTAGTCAGCCTGCCAGAGACTGAGCCAAGTGAAGTATTTCAGTGTGGAGGTTGGATATCGCAAGCCAGGTGTTGTGGATCTGTCTGCAGGCTGTGAGAGGAGCTCCTGCTGCTCAGCAACTCCCAGACCTGCAGCTGCTCCTGCAGCTGGTCAGGATCACACTTGCCCATGTTCATTAATCTCAGCACTCGCTCTGGTCTGGGGAGCAGCAGCCCCAGTGCCCTGCAGGAAGCCTCTCCATTTCTTGTTGACAGGCACATCTCTTTTTAACTTTCCAGCATCCAGAGCCCTGTCAAGACTCCTTCTACAAGTGCTCTAAAAACTATAAGGAACTGGATTAATTTCCTGCTTAAAGGCAGGAAAGTGCTGTAATGGTATAATTTGTACTGCTGTCCCATTTTTAGCTTTTGAAGGAGTTTGTGACTTGAAACAATCCATTTGTTGAACATTCAGTGAGTATTTGAATGTATTATGAATTTGCTGCTCTCCTCACATCATCTGGATTTCACAGCACCTGAACCACTAAAGCCTCTGACACCAGGGAATTAAGCCTTGGTAGCCCAGGGCTAGCACATATCCACTGCAGCCACAGTACTTCTTTTCCCCAACACACAGGCAATTAGGCATTAAATCTGCTCAGGTCTAGTGTGAGAGGAATGCTGGGAATACTATGCTTAACCTCTACTTGTCACATCCATAACAGAAGGGTAGCTTATTTCCTTTATGCTGGGGAGTCAATCAAGATGAGCAGGGACTGCATTTGGCCTCGTCTAAGCTGAATGTCACACATACATTTTTTTGGGGTTGTTTTTAAGGTTTTACCTGTGTCCACATGGTCTGAGTTCTGTGTCTGCTACCTCGTCACAGCAAAGTGTGCAGCAGTTCTCTCGGATACTCACTTGCTTCAGCAAAGCCAGGCGCCTGTGTCTGAGGAGAGATCCCCCACACACATTAGTTTGACTCAAAGCAATACATTTAAAACTATTCTGAGTATTGCAGCAAGGCCAAGGCAGCACTTGCCTGTGCTACACCACACTGCTGATGAACACTGATCACCACTTCCCACTAAAACAGGCTGAACACACCCAGAGATGTGCAAAACAGTCTTTGATTTCCTATTCTGGTCTGGCAGAAAGGGACAAAGGTAAATAACAAGTCTTCCAGTTACTACAGCTGCACACTTCAAACGAGTTGTTCTTTAGTACCAGGGTACTTTTAGGAATTAAGAAAAAAGAAACAAATCTCACAAACACATATATAAAAAAATAAAAAATCAGAAACCCTACAATGCTCTAACAGTTTAAAAGAATGAAAATTGAAAATAAAATCAACAGCCCAATAAGGCAGCAGCCAGAAGGGAAAATAAACAGAAAAATCCCCCATTTGATGAAATAAGACATTTCACATTTGGTACAGGCATGACACCCATCAAAACTGCTCACTGACAGGGTGATGTGTCTTGCTTCAACACCAGAGGCACTGAATTCAGCACAACTCTGCATAACTTTGTGTTAAATCCTGTGATGCAAAATTAGGGTCAATTCATACAGGCCCTTGCCTTACTTCCTTTCACTTTTAGGAGGATCAAAGCACCTTTTTTAGGATTGGCTCATAATTTCCAAGCAGTTCAGGCTGCAGGGCAGGGGTGATCTTTGTTTACACAAAGAACAGCAGTGTCCAACCTTGAATGGAGCCTTTCAGTGCTATCACATTAAACAGTCTGTAACACAGGAGGCCAAGTTTCACCAGTCAGGCATCACAAGGAAACCAGTCTCTCCCAGTTTGTTTTTCATCTTTTGGCACAATCATGCAACAGCTCTCACAGATAATGCTCGAACACTTCAAGAGCAGTGCCAGAACAACATCAACAACAATCACATCTGATCATCAGCAAGAAACTGCAAACCCCTCATCTAGCATGGGGCACTACTAAGACAGAAGAACACAATTTGAAAAGGGGAGTGAACAAAATTGTACATAACAGATCATCTTAAGGATTAAATCAGACTCTCACTTAAAGAGCCTGCAGTCACAAGCAGGAGTAATTTACTCTGGCTATATGGAAGCACAAAGTGGTCTTGCAAGTTGCATTTGATTTTCTCTGCATAAATATCCCAAGCCTCAAACTTTGCTAATGTGTGACTTTAATCCAGGAGTACTTTTTTCTTTTCTTTTTAAACACTAAGATACTTAAGTAGCTCAAGTATACTTGATTGAAGAGCTACATAATTCAAAACCAGTCTCCACATTTGATTGCAGCCAGGGGTACCTCCTCCAACAACCTTGCTCCCACCTACTTAGCTGAAACCTAAGATTATTTCACCCACATACATCAGCACCAGTCCAGGGGCCATCCTCAGACAAAAATGGAAATCCAGGATACACCACATCCCAGATTATACTGTATGCTGTTACTGTTTGTGTTCCAGTGAGTTATTTTATTACTAATAACTTAAACCAGCCCAAAACCAGATGTGCTGTTCGTTTTCATTCCTGCCAGAAATCTGTTTAGTTAAACACAAAATACCCAAATCTGCTTCTATCTGGCTTGGCTTATATTTAGAAATATATTTTAGAAAACACTTCTAAATTTGAATAACTTTTGTCAGTACTAGCATTCACAAGTGGGGAAGTTTTCTTCTGGATCAGAAAAGAAGGAAAAATTCAAGACTTACAATCATTTAGTACCTCCATGCTGCCAAATCACAAATTAGGTCAACTTTAAATATGACATGTTTTCTTAATTAAGACTTTACCTCCTCAACCAACCTCTTCATTCTTAGACAGGAGGTACTTTTACTAAAAACAGTTTACTGCATGGTACTAGTTAATTTTAATTTAGCTTAATGCTATAAGAAAGTATTTTAATTTAAATGCACTGGAGCCTATTGTCTCATCCTTTTAGAAAAGAGACCTATGCAAGGCCCCAGAAAAAACTAACTTTGCTAAGTACAACACAAGACTTTGAAACTCAAAAGTAAAGCCTTTTATTTCTCTGCATGAAAACACACAAACTAGACAGGAGGATTACCTGGGCAAAATGATCTTCTCTTCTGCTGTCAGAAAGGCATAATCATTGAAGGTACTAAACTTCATTGATGGTGGGTACTTGAAGGGTTTTGCACCAAAGTTGAACTCACATTGTTGATAGGACATGAAACTAGCTGCAGCAAAAAAGCCAGACCTGCAATATGATGAACAGGTATTTCAGAATGACTTAAATAACAGTAGAGCTTTCCAGACTATTACCATACAAAAATACACCCTGAGATAAAGAGACAGGCTCCTTCAATAGCAGTGTTTTTGCAGCTGATTGGTAGAAGGTCCAGCTTCAGCTGCACATACTTCCCTTATTTAGTTCTCAACTCCTGAATTTACTATCAGGGCTTATCTGAATCTCCTGCTGAGTCAGCCCATAAAGGCTGCCTAGGCTACAACTAGGATTAGTCACACTTACATATATCTGAATCCCCACAACCAGATCCTCCTTGCACTGATCAGCTCAGGTATCTCCTTCAGAACAGCAGAAGTGTTTTTCTTCAAAACAGCCATTGTTAGCAGAGTTATGAGGAGCAGCACCCAGTGCAAGGGACACCTCCACGTCCTCTGTTCCTTCTGGCTTATCTGAGCAGGCACAGAGCTGGGGAACATGCAGCTCTCATGCACATGAGAGGGAGCTGTGCAGGAGCAGCCCAAGTCTGAGCTCTCTCAGCACAACACTGGTCTGGTCCCCCTTGCCTGTGCAGGATTAGCTCAGGACAGCTGCCTTTTCTTCACAGCCACACAGACCCCGTGAAAGCACAACTATTGCCTCTCTCAAATTTATTTACTGGAAGAGCTCGAGTTCACTAATACCCTGAGTTCTAACAAGTACTTGAGTATATAAATTACATACTCAAAGAACAGAGCACTGCAAGCTGAAGAGACGAGATACTCTGCAACTCTTTAAACTGAGCTACTCTTTGCATCTTGAACATGGCAGGATTAATGTACAAAATACTGTAATGTTTAATTAAGCTACACAGGCTGCTTTATCTCAAGTGTTACACCAGCTTATGTTTTCAGAACTAAAAGGCTGAACTCCCCTATGAGAGTTGGAGGAGCCAGCCATGTGTTCATTTTTTCACAAGAGTCTGCAAAATAAACCTAACACCTTTCTGTGATGCTACCAAGAGATGTGCTCTGATGAATATTCAGTGTGCTACTCCAGGAGCTTTCCCCAGGGAATGGCAGTCAATTAATATGTACTCTTCAGCATTTACAGGACTGAGGCTTTATTTTTTAAAAGATGAAAAATTCCTCAAGCACCAGGAAATTGCTCATCTTTGATACAACCTCATTCTGTTCTAATGCTGTGCGTGCTAATTTGACAGCAGAAAACATCGGGTTGAACCTGCCTTTGGAAAGTTCAAAGTATTTATTTTGCACCCTGAAATCCACCTGTAAAATTATAACCTTCTTGCTTTCTAAGCAACTTTCAACTGGGAAACCTGCATAATGATGGCTTCAGGTAAGTAAATATGAATTTACATCTCAAATTGGAAACTCTTCATATAATTAAAACAATTATCCATGGAGGTCATGTCCTTTCAAATGAGCATATACTTACACAGCAGATGAAAACACTTGCTTCTCAGCAGGAAGCTGGTTTCCATTTAAATAGAAGATCATTTGCTTCTCTTGCAAGTCTAGTAGAAATCCTATTGTGTCTCCTTACATGCAAAACAAAGATAATTTAAAGATTTCACTTCTGTTAAATGCCAACAGCTGAGACAGTTATTGTTTCAAGTATCACATATGTCACTGTGAGTTATCTCACTTAAAAGGAACTTTTTGCAAAAGCACAAAGGAAGAAACATTGATACAGACAGTAATTTAAAAGAAAAAAAAAAGAACACCCAGAGGAAAATAGTAAAAAAATAAAGTATTTTAGTCTGCCAGAGCATTAATACTACACAGTTATGGAAGTATTGCAGAGTATTTGCCAAAGGCAGAAGAAAGCTGCACTCTGTCATTCCTTGGCTATTCTACCCCTGGTGGAAGATAGACTTTAGCAAGTGTGTGTTCTGAGGATGAATTTCCAATATGCTTGTGCTATTATTTTTAAGAAGTGTTTTAACTTAGCCATCCTTATGAGAAAATTTTAATGGAAGAGAAGGCGGCACAGTTCACACAAGCATGGCATGCACAGGCTCCTACCAAGATTTCAAAGCTGAGATCAAGAACAGAACTTTGCTGTCCAAGTAGTTATCCAAGAATTTAAAGTAAGCAAGACAGTGCAATTCCTCCTTAAAAAAAAAAAAAAAAGTCTAATTCAGAGATCAAGGTTTTTTCCCTTCTCTACCAATAACTCTGAACCCAGAAAGGAAGATTCCAGTAGGACTACAAACACATGGAAGAAAGTCCTATGATTAAATGTCCAACATTAAATTGGGCTATGATCTGTACTCTGCCTTTGAAAAGAAAAAGCATTTAAAAGCAACGAGATTCTCTTTACACAAACAGGGGAGCAAGACTGTAGTGCCCACTTTGCCCATTCAAACCACTGTTAAAGACAATAATTACTAAACCTTTAGGATCGTTGGGATTGGGCAGCGAACAGCTCTGTTCACACCTACTAAGAGACACCTGCAAGAGGGGGAAAAACTCCTGTGCAGAAGTGCAGTTAGGGCAAAAAGAAGATGGACTGAATACCTTCTTTCCAGCAGGGATGGGAATGTGGTTTGCTTCTGGCATTGTACCAGATCAGCTGCCGGCAGCCGTCGTATGCACAGGAGTACTCATCGTCCCCGATGCCGTAACCTTCCTTTAGGAAGAGTAAAACATTTCACTCTGCAGCCCTTCCTCACATAAAATGGCTAAAGTTTGGGGTTTTTTTCACCTAAGTCACTCATCTAAGAACAGGAGGGGTTTCTCCCACCTCCATCAGGGCAGTGGTTTTTTTTTTCAGACTAGGTGTAGTTTCATTTTCATATCAAAAAGGAATTTGTTGGGGTGAGGAGGAAGGGAGAAGGGGATATTGTTTCCAGAGTGTATTTCATTCTCTGTGACCTCAAATCACTCCTGCCTGTTAAAATATTTAATAATCAGAAGACTAGTACCCAAATAGCCAAGTTTTTGCATCTTAAAAGGTCATCATGGAATCATAACCACTCTTATCTTGAAGTCCCAGTACCAAACTTGTGATACCTTCCCCCACAAGATACCCACATGTGCCACCAGAACCTACAGCACACAGAAAGAACAAACCCACAGCTCCTTCACTGAATTTGTTGCATACTGTGTCCTTTTCAGTGCCAGCCTCCCTCAAACTGTAAAAACATTATCAAGTGATAGTCCTGAGGTCCAAGGCAAACAAAACTGAGAGTTTCAAAGTGGAAGAAAAATCCATCACGTAGCAGAGCCCAAACATGAAACCCAAAAGCACATTATGGAAGGTAAGTACCTCCCTTGGGCTCAGCATGATTTGTCTGGAGTGCAAATACCAGACAGCATCTGATTACACAAGCCTCCCATGTCCCAAATTAAAGCTAAGCCCAGCTAATGGCTGTTTAATGTCATATTCAGGACTAGTCTTTTTGTTACACATGCTGTGAATAAAGAGCATATGGCTTCTGAGCCCGGTGTTTGTGACATACCCAGACAATGATATCCCTGTATTTCAGGTGCATACACCTGATGAACTTAACTAACAGCAAAACAGCTGCAGCAACAGAAATCATCCTGCTGAGAGAGGCAACATCTCCCCTTTTCATACCTTGTACAGGATGCCCTCACAGAAAAATGCACACACACCAAGCTCCTTAATGGCAAGTGGGAAAACCAAAATCTTTTAAGCCTCTTAGCAGTCTAAAGGCAGACACATGGCCTTTTATTTCAAATAGTTTCTGTTACACTCAATGTCTATGTTGCACTGTATTTTTGTTTGGTTGGGTTTTTTTCTTTCACGNAAATCACATTTCAATACCATGCTAGAAATGTGGGACTGATCTTTGGATGTGATGCAGAGACATATGCATGTTATACATGAGCAGAGGACAATGCTACTTACATGAATAATTAGGAGAAATGGAACAAGACCTCTGAACTCACAGGAATATTCATGTTAAATGGTGAGAAAAGCTACTTTTCCATTCATTTTGTGTTTCTCCCCACTGGTGTTTGTTTAATCTCCTCAATGTATTTCTCTCATACTCCTCACCATCAATATTTATTCACATGTATGCATTTGGCCTATCTTCATATTAGCTTCTGCATTTGACTCAGCTGTAGAATTACTTACTTATAATAATCAGAAATGAGCAGTTTTAACTGCTTAGCTCTACATTAAATGCATAATTCTTCTCTGAAATGAAATTCCAAGTAGCAACAGAAACCCATGCAATTACAACAAGGGCTACAGCTGCATTTCTTACTCAAGCCTGTAGAAGTGTCAACTTAAAATCTCAGTGCTGTTTCCATTCTCAGCAGTAGGCAAGGCCAAATATTCCTTTTGCCCTAAAATTCTGGCTTGCACTTCAATGAACCTTAATGGCCATTTGAAAGGCTGATAATATGGAAAATTAAGCTGAAGTAGACAAGTTTTTTGGGTAGTAATCACTATGCTTCTTACCATTAGGGAAATACTGAAGCAAATTATGCTACAGCAAACATAGTTTCTAATAGTCACACAGAGTTATCATGGATATTTAAGAAGAAACAAGTCCTAGTTACATCTCTGATGACTGACTGTGGACTTCATGTACACATGACACATTTTGTTTTAATGGCAGCAAGTACATAATCTTAAAATTAAACAGTGGGAAGAAGAATACTTAGAATTAAGGATAAGATACAAAGTTATCTGGATGAGAAGGACAACAAAAAAAAAATGTAAAATATGACAGTGTACTTGTTCTGTGCTATCATAAAAAAGGCAAAGGGGTAGAGGGTTTAATCTTTTTGTAATCCTTCTTTTTAATCATAAAGAAGCTTTCACATGCCCAAACTGTGCCATATTGTTGCTACCAGCAGACCCAGTGATACCACACTATCCCAGAGTCAATTTAAATAAGTTATTTCCCTTATGAAAGTTAGTTTAATAGGAAAGTATGTCAAAGACAGTAATCAAATGGCTGTTTGGTGACCTGTGTAAAGAGTGCACAATGAGCTGCTGGTTCCTAGAGACTTATTGTTTACTTCAAAAAACAGACAGTAACCACTCTTATCTAAAGAGTTTCCAAGAAGAGACTATGCCACAAGAAGTAAGAAATAAGTTCCCTGTAGCTTCCAGACAACAGCAAGCAGATAACAAGCTGTCACTGTCAGCAGCTCTGCAGGACTTGTGTGAGTAGTGTCAGTGTTAGCAATGACAATATAGATTTCTCTTGCTCTTGTGCCACCAAATTCAACAAAAAGAGCTTCACTGAAGTACAGAGGAACTGAAGGAAACAGCCAAGTGCTGCGTTACTACCCCAGAATAACCAGAGCTATTTTCAAAGGTGTTGCATCACCAGCTCAGAGGCATTACATGTACTCACGTGGTTGAGAAATTTGCTGTCTTTGGTAGCCCATCCTATTTGCATCACTCCTGAAGTGATGACTGTGACTTCATAGTACCAGACTCCAGAATCCACACAGAACGTGCATCTGACGCTTTCGAAGGAGGAGGCGTCACATCGAGCCTACCAAAGCCAAACCAAAAGTTCAGTTTCTACAAAATTAGCCTTCAAACGAGCCTTGTTCTTCCCTGGGTCGAGTTCCTTGCATGTAAGAATACACCAACATAATTTTAGAGGCACTTCAGACAAAGTGACCTCTCTTTACAGCAGTAATTATCACAAAAACTAATCAGTAGGCAAGACTGAAAATTGTTCAGTGGTTAAGCCACAGGAAAAAAAAAAAAATCAAGTAGAAAGTTGATAAAGTCAATTTAAAGATTTGAAGACTAAGACAACCAAGACAGGAAGACTTAAATCACTGGTTATTAGCTGATTCCTGGTATGAAGGACAAGGAGCTATTCAATGTTAATCCATGAAAATTCATCTCTAAGTAGCCAAGTTTTTAGAAGGAGTTACAGAGGAAGGAACCCCCCCCTATGTGGCTGAGATAAAATTCAGACTGCTATGAGCTTTTCAACACTAAGCAGGACAAACAATAGAATTATGCTTTGTGAGCAGTTTTAGTCAAAATGAGTGAAAAGCCAGCTGACTCTTAAGCATCCTCCTCACTTCTCTGAAGTTTTGGAGCACAGACACAGGCGTTATTTCAGTGTGAATGTTTCTACAATTGAGATCAGTGTAGTGATGACACAGCAAATTTTTTGTATAAAGCTGGCAAAGAACTTGGATTAATTCTAGAAAAATCACTGGAGCAAGTAGCAAACAGAAATAGTTAAACCCTGTCTTTTCCCTCAGACTCTTCTTCAGGTTGAAAACATGAAAGAAAATCCTACCTCTAATCCGTGTGGTGAGATCTTCAGGTATTCGCTGACGTCATTACTGTTCAGCATAGCTCTGATGTTGGTCAAGTCAACCTTCTCATATGTAAACTGCCTGCCTTCTTTTAAAACTGCAAAATAAAACCAGCTTTAATCACTGCCATAGCAAAACTTGGTTTGAAGCATTTCACACGGTGACAATCCCTCTCTCTGTGATCCAGATGATTTTTTACACAACTGAATGAATTATTAACATTTTGCCTGCATGAAAGCATCTCCCAATACACTGTGTTAAATATCCTCTAAACGTGAAAGCATGACCTGTACCTCGGACTAGAGCTCCCACAGTCTAATTGCTACTTTCAGGAAACCCACAGGCAAATGGAAGGCATCCAAGTTCACACCAAGTTGCCACTTTTAGGACTTCCCATTGTATTTGTATATTCAGTTGGGGAGAGTTTTTTCCTGATTCATCACAGTGGAAAAGATTTGGGGATGGGAAGAAGGGGAAAACTATGATTTAAAGTTTTTTACCCTCTCATTTTCAGGTAGGGGATAAACTTCAACTGAGCCAAAGCAGCTCTTTCTCTGCCCCTTCTTTCTCCTTCCACATGGAAGGACCAGAAGCATTTATCCTGCCAGGTGTCAAACTGCTGACACATACAACTTAATTTACAGGTCAAAGATCTTATCTCAGGACCCTTCATACATCCCAAAGCTGTCACAACACTTACACAGATGATGACTAAACACAGCTGACATCAGCTTTCCATAAACTGGCTAGAGTCACATAAAGCCCACCAGAGCTTTCACCCAAGTTTATCTAAAAGGCATTAGAAACTACAAGGTCTGCTGCACCCTTGAAATCACAACTAAACAGGCACATTTGATGATTGTTAGTCATCCAAAAGACAGACCCAGCTAAGTGCTTTGCCACTTTTCACTTTTGATCACAAGGCCATTATCTTTACTTCTGAAAGTCTTTAAGAACTCTTTGAGCCTGTGCTGGGGTACAACCCCAGCAGTGACAGCCACCAGCCCTTGTCAGCAATCCAGCTGCTCCACAGGGACTGAGCTGCACTCCCGAGCCACTCAGCACATTTGCTGAAACGTGGGCTACAGGAAATTGGTGCAAAGAAGAATTTTCACTGCAGCTCCAACTCACAGAGTACAAACCACTTCCTTTCAAAAACATTTGCCTTGCCAGAATTTCCTTTCTATGCAATTACACTGGATATATTTGTTGGCGGGAGTTTTTTTGGGGGTTTTGTTTTCTTTTTCAAGGAGATATTACAAATGCAGTCAAGTGTAGTAAGTGCTTATACAAAACAAAGCAGTCCTCCATATCCTTGGAGAAGTGGTTAATATTAAATTAATCCAACCCTTTGTTATACCTACACAGATTGTCTAAACTCCACTGGGCACAGAATCCAACCTGGCGTTTTAAGTAGTCAGGATTATCTGTCCACTTCTCTAGCAAGATCAGTTGGTCGCTAATGCACGATTCAGAAACTGTCATTTTATTTTCACCTGTAATTTAAGAGCAAAAGGAACAATTGCTGTAAGTTGGGGATAAGTTAAGTTAAAAATAGTAACATCCTACAAATGCAGCAGAACCCCCACAGACATTTAAACCTCAGTGTTACAAATAGCACAAAACTCTTTCCCGAGCAGATGTGAAATTATCTTTGCTCAGATTTACCACTTCTCAGCACAGAGCTGCATCATCAAGAGACAGATCACAGCTGTTCTCCATCTCTCCAATGCAGATTTATTTCTTTTCAAGTAACAAAGGTCTCATGTTGTAAGTCATTATGTAGTGATTTCTAAACTGAGAACTGAGTTTCAGCAAATCTCTTAAGGGTCTGTGAGTGGGGGTGCCATTAAAGCAATAAGTATTTTTTCCTGCCTACAAACTTCCAATCCTAACTATTCTCCATCTCTAATAGAGATTTGTTTCAGTGACAAAGGCCTCATGTCACAAGGCCTTCTACAGCAATTTCTAACAGGGAAAATAAGTTCCAGCAATTATCTCAAAGGCTTTGAGTGGCAGAGGGATGTCACTAAAGCAGCAAACATTTCTTCCTGCCTGTAAGTGGACAAACATTTCTCTTAAATATTTGTGTTTCCACCAATCCGGTCTCAAACTCTCAACCATGATCAGATAAAGTAAGTGACAATCTTATAGCAGGAGCCACAGGGTGGCTGTTGAGAGCAGTATCAGGCCAATACTTACTTGTTTGTGCAAACTTCTCCAGTGCTATTAGTGCAAAAAGCATCACTGTCGGGTGGGACTGGAAGTTCTAAATGTGGACAGTAAGAAAAGTTAATAAATACCCAGCACAGATGAAGAGCTGCAAGTCTATCACAAAATGGTTTAGGTTCAAAGGAACCTCCAAAGTTCCTGTATTTCCCCCTCCTGCAGAGAACTGGCTTGAATAGATCAGGCTACTCAGAGCCTTGTTCCATTGACTTGTAATTACCTCCAGGGATGGGGATCCCACAGACTCTGGAATCACAGCTTTCTATTAACACACCCACGAGTATTTACCAAACATGGCCCTAACTTTTCACAATAACAATAAAAAGTTGCATTGTAATTGCTATGTATGGATACATACAAAAAGATCAAAGCCACTTACCAAGCTCTGAAGTAAATATTCCAATATTCCTGGGCTGAGTAAGCCTATGCTTGCAGGACCTGCAAGAACATTAGGAATGAAACCCATCCATGGGAACTACCAAATACTGACAATCACAGATCTTTTAAACACAAAGTAACAAATTAAAGAACATCTAAGAATTTCAGAGCCAAGCAGAACTATAATGTAGAACAATTATTGTTCCCAAATACTTGCTGCACATTTAATAATTACACAGTTACTAGCACATGACAGTCCTTCTCAGTTTACCTCCTGTAAGTGGGCAGAGTTCTAGCCATGCTTCTGAGAGTTTGAAGTAAGACTCCACTAAGTATTTTCACTCTTACTCCTTTCAAAAAGAGACTGACACCCTTTTACTTCCAGAGTCAACACGTAAAGACCAGCTCCATTTACAAGCAGCCCAAAACAATCAAAAGTCAGCATCTGATATAACCGACTTGATAGGTAATTATATAGTTTGCAGCAGCACCATAGCAAGCAGCCAACTTAAAATAGAAAAGCCCTGAAATATTGTCTGCTTAATCAAGAGGGATTCACATTCTGGCATCTGCAAACCAACCAACTGCAGTGGGTTCCAACACTGCATTAACAGATTTGTTGCCTGAGCTGATACAGTGAGATCTGTGTCCACTCAGATGAAAGTAGATAAAGGATCTCATTTTGATTTAGTATAATAGGGGAGAAATATTACAGTACAAAAATGCTTCCAGCCTTTGTTCTTTCACAGAAATACAGAAATTGGTTTTTTTTAATAAGCATTAAGTGATACCAGACAACCACTTTTCCCCCCTCTATTTCTTGTCCACTTTCAGAAAAGGACAAGAAGAGCTAGCTACAAAACAGTCCATCAGCAGGAAGGAAAACTTAATCATCAGTTTCCAGCAGGGTACTAGAAATAAAAAGGAATAAAAATTCTATATGAAAAGTCACTTTAAAATAGAACCTCAGCAATTTTCTTTTAAGCAACACAGAAGACAGAATCTTTTCAGCTAACTACAATAGAACAAGACATGTCTATTGGCAGAAGCATCTTTCTTTTTTATTTCTATACAGCCTCCAAGACCGCTAATTTGATGCTTCTGCCTGCTGGGTAAAGAATGTGTCCTCAGTAATTCACAGGCAGAGCAGGTCTACAGAAGAGACTGATTGCCAAAGCTAAGGTAATACTGCAGGAAGAGTGATCCCCAGCCGCTAACCAGGCATCAGAAGGATTTGTGAATGGCCCATTCAGACCCAGGCTGGTGCGAGTTCAACATTTCAATCAAGCAGATTCTGTCACGCCTGTCACACAAAGTCTCCCCTCCATGCAGAACATCACTGAGCTCTGAGAAAACACTCCTGAGCCAGTCTGCATCACGGATGCTTAAAGCAGAAGGTGCTGCAACAAGCCAAATGGCAGCTGTCAGAAGAGCCCCTTGGCTTTACCTGCCAACTTCTCTGCTAAGCAGCCGAGGACCGCAGTCGTGTTGCGGTGCTTGGCAGGGTGACAGGCATCCTGGCAAGCAGCAGCTCCACTTAAGTTTAATATTTCTGTTAACTTCTGTAACGCGTCCTGCAAAAGAAAAAACATTCAGAAATCTCTTCAGTATGACCGAGATGCAGCTTCCCCACCCCCTCCCCAGCTCAATATGTTACAAGAAATTATTTCTACACTACGTTACTAAAGTCGGCACCATATTACAGAGATCATGGGGTGGCTGATCTTCTAAGATATGGAGATAATAAAGAACAGATGGGAAGAAAAGTTCAATAGACCAAGAGTTGTAACTTCAACATGATCACCAGATTGTTGGTCATTGCTGCAATCAACAGCTCAGGACACTTCTGGACATGCCTAAGCAAGCTCCCTACAGCAATAGGAACTATTATAGTAGACAAAGGCCAATACCAATCAGGACATATGACACCACTGCCATCTATTCTGTTTCCAGTGTCCTAAAACTCACACCCTCTCCAAAAGAAAAGGACTGTTTCAGATTTTAGAATTCAGGACTAAAGAGACATGCCCCTGCCAAAAAGCCCACATTCCCAGAATAAATTTAGGATGCTGTCAGCTTTACAGGATGTCATAAATGATATTCCTGAGAACATAAATGCCTTTATTGTAGTCACATGAATTTAGGAAGTAACAAATGAGGGTAATAAATGTAAAATGCCATGCTTGGACTTGCTTCATTCAGGCAGCATGGGATAGATAAACTTCAAGATAGGTCAAGAGCATATCCTGCCTTTGCAGGGTAGTTAGGGGTTAATCTAGAGCCAGAACAAGCCATTCCACAGGGAGAACCCCACCCTGAAAAGTTCCCAATCCTCCTCAGCCTCCCAGACTTCATGAAAGTTTCAGCTGATTCAGATTGAAACTGCATAATCTCAGGCAAGGATCTAATTAAAATAGAAGAACTCCTCATACTGAAGTCATCAGCAGCCATTTGGAGGAAAAATGAGCACTGCTCAAGTTGAATAGACACATTTTTCTGAATTGTGTTCTGAACCACACTCAAATCAGTTTGCCATGCTAGAGTGTGAGATCAGTACAGAGATCACACTGAAAAGTAGTTATGCTCTTAAAAGGAAAGCCACAAAAACAGAACTGATGAACAGCACTGAGCTAAGTGGAAAGAACAGAGAAAGAAGAAAATGACTAAGCCACAGACTTGGGATGGAAAAGCCTCACTAAAATTAGACTCTTGACATACTGATACTGCTTTTAGCCATTATTAGAACTGTCACAGAGACCAACTATTTTGAGTTAAATAAAGACTTTATAGAATAAACAGTTTACTGCACTGCCACTTCAACTTTATGGACTTTATAGCCTGCCATAAGAGAAAATGAAATACAGCCTGCTGCTGTTCTCCAGCTGTCATGGAAGTGGGGCACTGACATGAAACCCTTAAAGCCAAAACCTTAAAAATCTTATCCTGTAGAGAAAGAAAGTGAACAGCAGCACACACTATACTGGGCTGCATGTGACCAGCAGATGCACAGCTGCAGCTCCCCGTGCTGTAAGAAAATTGCACAGGAAAAACCCCCGTGCACCCCAGAAAAAGAAGCCCCTTATTCCTTTTGTCCTGGAAAGGATCAACTGTTTTAGAACAAACTCCTTAAAGTACCTAAATAAGAGTCCTGTGGCTTTTGAAAACAAATTATTTGGTTGACAAGCACATTGTACAGCCAAACAAAAAATCCCAAATCACTCTTCATATGGTGCATTTGCAGTGGTCTCCATTTCCTGATTTTTTTATTCAAGCAGGCAAAGTTCCTAGTCTTAGTTTTGTTTTCAAAGTAATTCTGCAGCCTATGTGACAGTCAAAATACATTTCTCTTGTTCTAAAGTCTCAGATGATTTTAATCAATAGCTAAGAGGAAACAAAACCCATTTCAGGTACTTTGGGAGCTTGACTATTTCTCCAGCCACTCATGCAACCAGATTTTTATATCCCTAACAACACCAGTGGAAAACTAGAACTGGCAGCATCAGTAGCTTAAGAAATGAAAGCTGCAATGATGTGATAATGAATTTCTGAAGAAATGAGATCATGACAAGCATTTGAAGACACAAAAGTTCTCTGTACAGTCATTATGTTTAGCATGTTGAAGCACTTGAGGCCAACACAGTATGAACAGCTTGGGTCATTTTTCCACCCAAAACTAGATTAGTGGTCAGTAAAAAAACCCATATTTTAATTAACCAAAACTATATGTTTCATAGTTAAAAAATGTCATTTGTTTGGCTTAACACACCCACTTGTGCTGCATTCCTTATGTGCAGGGCAGGAACAAATTCAATAGTGACTTGTAAATGTTCAGCTTTCTGAACTCGAGAACAAAAGGGCAGAACTTGTTCAGCTTTTGCAGCACCTGCACACCCCCCTCTGCACAGCACCTTTCTACCACATGGCAGGGGTGGGCAGCACGAAAAACAGCCCAGGACCAAAGGCCTCTTGTTCTTTCCTATAAACCATTTATCTNGGGGGTGGCAGAGGGGAATGCTTTTAGCGTTAATTAGCATTTAGTTACCAAGTCACCACAAATTACTCAAAGTTGAACATTACACCCATTTTCTGAACCACTAACAGTCTTGCATCACTGGGGAAAACCCACCCAGAAGAGATCATAGGTGTGGCAACCACAAATAACTGACCTTCAGCCACAGATAAGGACATACACTTGCTTTTGACTCACTTTTGTTGGCAGTGGACATTCATCAAGTAGTAGTGTTATAACAGCTGGTCCCAGGGGGTCTTCTAATGGAATAACTCTTATTAAAGATTGGACAACTTCCAACCAGCCTTCATCTGTCAACCACAAAACAAGAAGTGATGCTCAGAATTAACACTGCAATCCTGAAGTGTTCAAAACACATCCCTAAATGCAAATTAAAAAAAAAAAAAAAAAATCCTCAAAAACACCCGGTGAGTTTGCAGACACCAGGAAAAACGGTTTTCTTTTTATATTGCTGTCTTAGTTTGCACTAGCTTAGAAGTTTAAATTCAAGAAGAAAAAAAGCTTAGAGCAGCTTGGGTAATAGTGAACACCCCTACTGTCTGGAGAGCAGTCTTGCCCAGGCCAGAGCATCCTTTATGTCCCACTGCTATTAGGAAGGGCACGGTGCACTTTGTTCTAGTGTGACACTCAAGAGAGTTCAGCATCCAGTGTCAACTCTGAAGTGTTAAATGCTGCATCCACAGTGATACTGAGGAAATGCTTCTTTTAACCACAATCAGATCACTTCTCCTGAGTCCCCTCAAGTTACATGGGCCTCAGGGAAATGCCATGAGTTTGTCTCATGCTTGCTGGTCTAAAGAAAACTTGTTTTCCTAAAGAACAGCTCTCACTGTTGAATGAGGAGAAAAGGACTTTTACTTGCAAGCAAACAATAATCTGCAAAAAGATGTTAAACTACTAATGAAGTAAACAGATTCGGATTTACAAGGAAATGATTCCCTTAGAAGTGAAAATAAAGGACAGTCTATATCTGTACAGAGGCAGGTGAGGTTGATGTGACATTGGTGCCTTCAACAATGACAAGTGCACAGCAGTAACATACTGGGGTTTGGGTTTTGTTAGCACATTTTACTGAACTGCTGTAGCATATAACCAGATTGATAATTTTATTTTAATACAGAAATGTATTTCCTAAGACCAGTACTCCTAAGCCTGTACTAAGAAGGAGACAAAAACTCATTCAAACTGTAAGTTAGATGGAAGTCTTGAGCCTGAAGAATTTCTCCTACTGTAACAAAGATAAGAGCCCCTGCACAAACACAGCTCATCTTGCAGGAGCACTTAGGGACAGGGTTAGACCAAAAGCATCAATAAAGCAGAGGTCTAAGGTCAGCAAACCCCAAACCCCAAAGAGTATGTGCTATCTGCCAAGACCAGAGCATGTGGCCTCAAACCACGTCTACATACACATATAGGCTGTTCCTGCCTTAACTGCAAACTGCCATTCTTTGTGGCTTATTGTTTAGTGCCACTACAGTGTGTTTGTGGCCATTCATTGGCTGCTTCTGGAGAGTTCACATGGCAAGTTTAATAGAGTCAAAAAAACTCAGGCCAATGCAGTGAGCTCAGTGAAGCTTCTAAAGGGCAAAACTCTGTTCTGGATCCCTAGAGCTACAGCAAGTTGTACCACATCCTGCTAGCATGTATTTTTCTCTGCAAAGAAAACAGGGGTTTGGTTTTGGGTTTTTGTGCTTGGAAGTCACAACTGAAATGCCCAACACAATGCCTTGATACCTGTTTCTGCCATTTCATGCAACGTGATCATTGAATAAGGAGGCTCCTGGTCACTGAAAGAGATATTACACAGGTCAAAATTTATGCACAGTCATCATCATAGTATGCTGAATAAAATAATACACAGACAGAAAACAAATCCAGTTAACTGTTTAACAAAAGGACACTACACAGGCTGCAGGCTTCTAATGCCATTTTCAGATCTGAAACACAGATGGGATTTGAGCCTTTCTTTGGCTCAAAGTCAACATCTGCATATCTGCAACAGCTGCTAAGTGAAACTGTGATCCACACCTGCAGGACTAAAAGCTGAATATAATGCTTAGGCTTGGTGCTGTTCATTAGCAGGGTTCTTCAGAGCACATAACAAGAGGCTGCATGTCAGGGGTCACGAAGTGAACAAAGAATTGCACAAGGGGCATCGCTTCTCCTCTGCTAAATATATAAATATTAAAAAGGAGCCCACAGAACTGAAAGGCAAGCCACCAACAGCATCAGAGCCTTCAAACAAGAGCTGTTAAAGAAAACGTTAGGGCAATTTAACAGAAGACATTTAACCAACCCCCTTTCCAAGGTGAAAAAACAAAAAGTTCAACAGATCAGCTCCTCAGTCTGGTTTGCTGGAGCAAGGACACGAAGCTACAGGCAGGTCTGTGTATCTGAGCAGGCACTGCCCCTGAAAGTACCTAAAGCAAGAACCCAAAGTCCTGTTCAGTAAGCACCTCCAGGTCTGGAAAAAGCTTATGCAGCAGCATGTCCTAAAATGCCTTATTCAGTGCTGCTCCAGCACTGGGAACTAACCCCAGCCTTAGACTTCCACCTTCCACACTCAATTTCTATCACACAGCTCTGGTATGAAATTAGAAATGTAAAATACAGAGGAATTTCAGACAATTTCAGACATTAATTACACAGATAATAAAACTACCTACCTAGGAGGGATTCATTATCAAAGAAGAGAAAAATCTCAGTTTTGATGAAATATATATATAATGTAAACACAAATTTTTGCTTACCGAAAAAATAAAAGATAATTCATTCTTAAATATTTCCACAAGAAAATGCTAAAGTGAAGTTTAACCCATTTTTATATTGTCACATTTGAAACAAAGAGTTGGACTGGTGGTTTTTTTTTTCCTCCAAGCACATCCACTTTTCTTCTGGAAACTAATCTCCCCAGCAAGAAAAAGAAGTACAATGCTACAGGGAGAATTACCTCCAGAGAAAGGATATAAAGATTCAAAGAAAGAAGAAAAAAAACCCAACCGTAAGTACAAGTAAAAGCTGTGACTGAAAAGGATGAATTTTTATCTGCAAGATTTCTGACCCTGTCATGGGCAGCAGATGTTGGCAGTTTTGGCACTGAGCAAAGGACAGTCCTGCCCCACTGATTTGTCATTTTAACCACTTAATTTCCAAACACCTCCTCCAGCACACACCTTCCTCATTTTGAGACAAAACGGTCATTTTGCTAATTTCTTAATTTGCAAAGCTGTTCTTCATATAAGCTCTACAAGCTAGAACTTATCCTTCTGAATCTAGGAAATGAATCTTAGCTACTTTCTAGATAAGAGAGAAAAAAAAAATCAGTTGTCAGATATATTTTTATCAGATTTGATAAAGCCTATAACAAAACCCCTCCCACCTCAAGAAAAAACCAAACAAATAGCAAACAGAGGAAGCAACTGTTCATTGCAGATCACAGTGTAACAACTTAATTTACAATTCATCTCAGTGTTCCCATATATATTAACTTTCAGTACAGTTTAGAAAAAAAATTTCAGATAAAGAGTTTTGCCTTCCATTCTTCAGCCAACATTTGCTCCAAAGCCCAGATTTCCAACCTGCTGTTAATACATTGTTTTATTTTAGTTTGACTTTATCCTTGAACATATTTTGACATAAAAAAGAGATCTGTCAGCTCCTCTACCATCTCCTTCAGTTGTGGTCTTTTCAAAACTGAGAAATCAGGCTCTGGGAGGAACAGGTGATAATGGAACATCCTTATTCCTGCACTCTCACTCACATTGAAAACCAAGATCTCCAGACATGAATTTTCCCCACCCTCCAAGGACTATCATCAACTTCAAGTCTAGCAGAAAGGCTTGTTCAACTTTTTTCAGACACATTTAGACAGTTTGCCTCGTGAACAGACCACTCCATTATTCATAGCCAGAGGTCTTGGTCTTATCTGCAAGAGCTTACAATATTTAGCTGTGTTAAAAAAACCGGCTGCCTTAGTATGAAACAAAGGAAACCAGTATGTCAGCACAGCCCACTCTGGGGCTCCCCAGCACAAGACAGACATTGCTACAAGGGAACAGGCACAGCAGAGGCTTCCACAGTGGCTGAGGGCTGGAGAAGGTGACATAAGAGCAGAAGACAAGAGCAATAGGTCTGTTCGTGCCTGAGGGGGCAGCTGACAGGAGGACAAGTCAGACTTCTGACTGCAACTGCGTAATGGGAAAGAGCAGAGAGGCCAGTCAGGTTCTTCTGAGAGATGCACAGCAACAGGACTGTGTTGGAACACAGGAAACTGCCACTTTCAGAAATATTTAATTAGTTAAAAACATGGAAGTGGTCAAACACTGGGAGAGGAACCCAGAGAGGTGGAGGATCTGAGCCACCTGCTCTGGCAAAACCTGGGTTTTATGCAGGAGGCTGGAGTAGATGAACTTCAAGAGGTCCTTTCCAGCCCTTGTGATTATACAACTCTAAGAAAGTATTTCACTACAGTCTGCACTAAAAAGACCCATAAAAATACAGTAGCTTCAGGAATTTGTCAGAAACAGGACTCCAGGGGCAGTGAAATAACTATGCTTACTGTCCCTCAGTAGCATAGGAAAGTGCTTACAAGATTACAAAACTGATTGCAAGACCCACAGGAACAGGATCAGCTGTGCACAAAAGTGTTGTGAAACAGATTAAGGAGCTGAACTTGGGGAAAGGGGAAGGTATGCAGGATTAGGCAGAGACTTTCAAAATTTTTGCCATGATTTTAACTTAATGATTTGAAGACAGACCACAAAATAAAACCTGTTAAAAAACCCACAGACACACACCTTAGGTTCAAATCTTCAGGAAAAACATCAGTCCTGGTATTTCCACTTAAAGCATTTAACAGCAGGAAGGCAAACTCCTCTGCAGACACATTCCAGAGTTGATGCAGGTATATGAATCAAGACTCACTTATTCTGGGCCTCATCCACCTTAAAGTCAAGCCCTAGTTGTGAAGCTAGAATAGTGTTTCTCCTTCTGTTCTGGTCTTTCCAATTCCCAGCCTGCACCTAACCCAAAAGGTGATGAGCTAACTTAACCCATCCTTTTAAAGCTTAGTAGAAAGCAACACAAAACAAAAACCAAAAAAGAAGGAACCCATAAATATCCTCCACACCCTTAATAGATGCTTTGAGCATTCAAGGAATGCAATACTGGGATTGTAAGTTGGGCAGTCATAACATGTGATCTTTAAAAAGTAGTCAGACATTTATAACTGGAAAGAAAACCTCAGTCTGTTTATCCAGGCTAACAAAGATCAAAGCTCACTGTTTTGCTTAACCATTTCCAAAGAAGTAAATACAGCCTAAAAACAGAAAACTTGCACAACAACCAATTTTTAGGACAGAAGTTCCCAAACTCTGGAGTGGTCATTGCTTCCTAAACTGTGCATCTGTGCCAGGTAAGAAACACTGAGCACACTCCTCATCCCACCTGGGTGTAGGCCCACACAGGAACTGTGAGAAAGCTCCTCAGCTCCTGGAAGAGTCTGTACCTGGGCACTCAGGAGCTACTTCTATTACCTAGGAAAGGTGCTCCTCTCCTAAGCCTCCAGGTGGAAAAGCACGGCTGCTTCAGGGAGGGCCAGGTGGAGATCGGTGAGAGGATGGAGCCACAGTTTGAGAGAGGACAAGAACACTTTCATTCATGTTGAATTATTCCTTGAGGAGGT
The DNA here is from genome assembly GCA_013400415.1 of Scytalopus superciliaris. Classification (NCBI taxonomy): domain Eukaryota; kingdom Metazoa; phylum Chordata; class Aves; order Passeriformes; family Rhinocryptidae; genus Scytalopus; species Scytalopus superciliaris. Next base: position 35,469 of record VXBX01009512.1, read on the forward strand.
ACTTACTTATCTACCAACGTCCGAATTACGGCCAGTGTGTCAAGTACCAGCCCATCCACATTCTGTTTTTTCCTCCTTGGCTCATGAGGCCCTCGACCCCTCCTGGGTGGACGGACAGGGTCCCTGGGGTGGCTTCTTGCTTCGGGGATGTGTGCTCTGCTGTTCTCCGTCTGCCGACCCTGAGACTCCACGTTGTCTTCCACTCCGCTGTCATCGCGGCAAACGCACGAGTTGCCCATGTTTCCAGCCCCCAAGGCTCCCAGGAAACGGGGAATGTGGTGCTCTAGAGTCAACAGCAAACCTTGGAAAAGGCTTCTGCTAGCATAGAACACAACCAAAGCAACTACAATCATCTAGAAAGGTTTAAGAGAAATGTTTGTGTGGTCTTGAATTGTGATCTTTTTGCATTATAGCTGGAATGAATGGGAAGTTGGAGACTTTAGTTGCCGATAAAATCGCTTAAAATGCGCATTGGTCATCCAGAAGGAGGTCTGAAAAAGCAAACCCAAAACAAGAGTCAGTGTTATTACTGCTAATGAATAACAGAAGGGTTCCTGTTTTAGTAAACAGAATCAGTGTTGGTGGACAAAGCACCTAGAAAACATGAGGTTGTACCTGAAATCTATTGTGGGGAGAGGGAGAGGAAGGAAAAGGAGGAGGAGGAAGTTCCCTTGGTAAGTAGCTCTCGCCCACGCACCATTCCTTTCCACACTACCTATTATTTCCCAATTTTTTCATGGTTTCAGGACATAGAGGAACAAGTTTGTCCTTAAATGTAGCACACTGCTATCCTCTAAGTACTAAGTATCAGCAAACTACTTTCATTTACCCTTTATAGGGACACATGGCTTATGCTACCCCAATAAAGGCCATACATTTAAGGGTCTCATTTCACATCAGGAACATCCAGTAACATTTACAGACTTTATACAATATACAGAATTATAAAGAACTAATCTTCAAGTTATGGTCTATCTCAACAAAAGTATATTTAACAGAGAATCATTCAGTCCATCTGTGCACAAACACACCTTTTTGGAATGTGCCTACATCTACGATTCTCACCCAAACCTGAAACAAACAGGAATTACAGACTATTTTAATGCCCACAGATCTAACTGAGATTTTGAAAGGGGAGTTGTATGCTGTTTGGATCTAGTGTCAAACCAATCTTCCCTTTTTGGGAATGAAGGCTAGTTCAGTCATTGTGTTCTTGACTCAAATGATTTGGATCAAATACAGGCCCAGTAGCAACTGAGACCATGGGGCAACCCCTCCAAATCATTAAACTGAAAATTCAAGAGCAAAAGGATTCAAAGCCCCATTTCATTACAAGTTATGTTTCAATCCATAGGGTATATTTTTATAGAACATTACATAAAGTCTCAGGTAAATTAAAGCCCTACAAACAACAACATTTCACTACTTATGCACTTCAAGCATGTTAGAATAAGTAAGTAACTTTTATCCTTTTAAGAATCAAGTTTAACATTTACACTAGAAGTTTACAAGAAAATACAAGATCTTCATTTGTTGTTCAAGAAATTCCTAAACCACAGATCATTAGAAGGGTTTCAGCATCACATCATGCTTGCCTTAAACCCTAAACAGGCTCTGAGTCCTTCCATCTGAGCCAAAATAGCTGCTACCTTCTCAGTTAGCAGGCCACAAGCAGATGAGAGGTGCCAGTGCAGATTGCAAGGATCTCAAACAGAATTGTGTAAGATCACAATTGGTTCAAACTACTCTTTATTTTAAAAAAGCTAGTTATGTTAAAAGCAAAATGTCTTCCTAGGGAAAAATATACACATATTTATGAATCTAGATCATTTAAGGACATTTTAACATGATAATACTGAAGTGTAAAAATGTTACAGACTTAGAACCTGCATAAAGCTGTTCTGCAACTTACAAAAACACTGACACAGTGAATTTATCTTGTCATCAAAACAGGCATGGAAAAGCTGTATATTTTAGGGATTAGCAATGAGTAAGAACCTACCTAAAGAAACAAAAATAGTCATAAGTCAAGATTAAAACTTATTATTGAAACCTAGGTTTTTCTGGTTGACAACTGAGAGCACGATTAGAACCGAGTGATTATGATCCACTCACCCGTAAGTTTGCTTGGTGCAGGAACAGCTGGGGTTGCTCGCAAAGTGCTGTCACACAAGTGGACTGTACTTCTTCAGGGCACAGAGTCCTATCCGGGAAAGGCAGGGCCCTGTGAGCCTTTATGGGGGGCAGTGAGTCATTACAGCTGACTTTGCTTTCACTTCTAGGAACTGCACTGAAGAGTCCCTGAGGAGAGATGGGAAAGAAGGAACAATTCACTTAGAGGCGGCATCTAAGGCAGATGTACCCCAGCTCCTCCCTACGGCTGCCATGCTGTTATTTTCAGCTGTAGTCAGCCTTTACAGGGGGAATTCTCTCAATGCTTCAAAAACCAGTTTGTCATCTACCAGCTTTAGGACAAGACACAGATATAGAAAACCCAATCCATTTTTACAGCCTTGGTATTGCAGATACCACAGCACCAAGTGCAGAGCAGTGACCAACTCCTCCCCTCAAAATACAGGAGGAAGAAGAGAGGCAATAGTATCTGCCTCCAGATCACTCTCAAGTAGAGACAGAAGAAAATAAAAGTACACTATAAAAGTTGATTAGATAACAGGAAGAGAGAAATGACAGGATAAACTTCCCTTATTTAGTAAAGAGCTGAGTTTGACAGCATTCACTTGGCTGTTGTTCACCATCACATACAAGAAGCTCATTGTCAAGCCTCAAACAAACTGAAAGACTAAGTAATTAGGAGCATAAGGTAGGAAAAAAGATTGCTACAGATCTGCCTTGCAAACCAGCTTGTTTGGGTAGAGCACAAAAAGTGCAAAGGAAAAGGTTTTTAGAAGTCTTTTAACAGCGATGTACTAGATTGCATTTGAGCTGCCATAGTTTTTAAGGACACATTGACAACATCATAACAAATGTACTTTAGCATTAGGCTGCTGGTGGCCATCCCAGCTCCCTCACTCTCACTGCTGAAGAGGACAGAGACATCAAACCTCAGATCAGCTGCAGAACAGAATGAGGAAACGCAGCATGGAATGGAAGTGATCAACTCTGCTTCTGTCCAAACTCTGAGAGGCACAACCAAAACACAAAACCAAAACGCATTTTGCACATCATGAAAGATGAAATGTATTGTTACTTCAAAAAGAGGTAATGATTTCTGCATACAGAGATGGAAAGAAATTTTTAAATCTAACTTCATTCCTAACTTTCACAAATCCCCGCCCTGCCCTCAAAAGCTGGACCCAAAAAGCGCTTTTTTTTTTAACTCCAAAAACACTCAACATTTTAATTGAAAATGCTGTGAATAAACTAGAAAGGGGATTTTTAAAAGACTTTGTCTAAAAGAAGATAGAAAGTTCAAGGAGTAAAACAAAAATATCACACCAGCAGCATGGAGACAGGCCAAGATAAGCCTCCTGTGCTACCTGGCAGAGACACTTTGAGCTGGGCACAGGAGCGAGCACAGGGTGACAGCCCAACGGGCTCCTTCCCAGGGGCCCGAGAGTCAATAGCTCAGTCTCCCCAGACAAAGGCTGCATGTTTGTTTTGCTGTTAAAACACAGCTAAAGGAAAGAACTAAGCTTTCATAATCCGTTTAAATTCTTTTTCAGTAGTTACACAGCTAAGGGTCTCTGCAGCTGCTTTTAAAATTCAGCAGTTTTCTGTTACAAAGCTGTGGCCATATGTTAACCAAAGTGTGCTAGTTTTCATAAAAATTACACCACTGGAGGATTTAGTGTGGTTTGTGACTTCTACCTTTTATGTTTTAGTATCACATCAAAAGACTGTTTAACCCAAGTATGTTGTGAACTAATGGCTAAGAGTCACCTAAGCAACAGCACAAGAATAAAGATAAGTTTCCCTGGGAGGCTGCTGGAACAGAAACCTATTGCCTCCTGTCAGGGTTCCAACAATATCGTGCAAACACCATTCTCTTAAACAGTTAGTGCAAGCCAAAGTAGAACTGCAAATCTTCAGATGAAGCAGCTGTGTGAAAATACCAGGGAGAGCTAAGCTACAGGACAGAAAGGAAACAGGCTCTCCATGTTAAAAGCTGTGATCCCCTTTCCCAAGATCAGTTGGATTTTGTGCCATTCACATACACAACAATGGCAGAAAGCCCCATCTCAGCAGTTATGCACTTGCCAGAGGAATATTCTTTGACAAATTTAGGAAGGCAACAGGACTATGAAAGCTGATCACAACAGAGCTGGATTTATAAAAGGACATTCCTTTTACTTTATTTTGTTTACTGAAAGCTGGGGCTTCTCAGCAGACAGGGCCATCCATTCACTCTGAATTCTGACCATCAGATGTTACTTCAGGATGCAGGACTACAAAGTTGCCAAACATATGATAAAAATGTAAGTTTTTATTCTACAAGAAGTAGCTGGTAGTGATACCTGTCATGGAACAGATGCTGTTGGAACACAGAATGCCAGTGCCTGACACCCTGTCCTTTACATCAGAGAGCACCTGTGGGACACCTCCCAAATGGCCACCCTGGCACATTTTGTCCTCAAGAAAGCAACAGGATCAGACACTGCTGGAGCTGGACACCTCCCCTGCATGGGAGAAAAGCAGCTGCAGCCTCCTGCGTCCCCACACACCTCCACCATCCCCATGGGCCATCCCCACTGGAGCAAAGCAGCTGCTCTCCTGTCAGGCTCAAGCACGTACATGGATGCACAGAGGAGTTCCAACCTCCACAGACTGACCAACCTGCCACAGCTGGAAGTCCAAGTGGGAAAGATGAAATCATGATCTGTTGAAACAAATGCTGTGTGAGTGGATTTGCACCTGCCTGGCAGTTGGGATGCCCAGCCTACCCCAGAGGAGCCTCCTCTGGATCATCCCACCGAGCACTCCAATGGAGAAGTCAGCTCCAAGTGGCATTAGGCTCATTTCTCTGCAATGTGCAGCCCAAGAGTCAGTGATTCATCCCCTCAAATATTCAGTTACAGCCAACCATAATACTGCCTCATGATGGAAAATGCCTCTTCGTTCCATGAAATGGAGTGCACTGTCAAGCAAACAAAAAACCCCTCATGCACATAAAACAAGGAGAGAGGGTTTCAGCTCCCAGAATCACTTTTCCAGTTTCTGCCACCATTACAAGAGTAAGAGCAGCAATTCCTCCTCTCAAGCAGAGTAACACAAGAGCTCAGTCAGCAAACCACACAGTACAGTTGACAGCTTTTCTAATGCAAAACTGTGAGAGTTTCGGCCAGCAGCGACCTATTAAGGAGATAAAATAATTAGAAATATTTCCTCAGCACTTCTTTCCCAAAGTATGATGCTCCTAATAAGGAAGAGATGGAAATACTCATGATGCCAGTCAGATGAAAAGTTCAAACTAGAAGGAAATGCAGCTATGAATTGTTGCAAGATAATCAACTTTGATACAGCAACAAGACAGAGAAGCAGCCTGTTTTCAAGTACAAGCTCTTATAATGAGGAGAATTTCCAGCTTTGAAATGACTGCGGTTGGTGATGAAAACCAAGAATTCCTAGTAAATTACACCCAAGTTTAATGTGAAATGGACACTTTCTCAGGAGATTACATGGATGTCTGAGGTCCACCTCTCACCTGTAAGACTTGTGCAACTAAAGAGAAGGAGCTACTCTGTGTCCAGCATGGTACCACACAGCACATGCTGTGAGCAAACCTCAACATTATCAACACGCTTCAGGAGGAGCAAGTTAATGCTGTGCTGGTTCTTCTGCACTTAGTAACCAACCATCTTATTGTGTAATCTGAAGCAAACCCCTAATTCAACTCTATTTTCTTTAAAAATACCCTGGAGGGTTAAGACTAGTGTCAGAACTTGATGGGAAGCAGCATTTACTGGCATGTGGTGTGTCACAAAGCCATTGCCACAGCAGTTTGCTTTCTCACCGCAGCGAGAGTGCCCTAAACCGAAACCTGAGTGACCCTGAGCACGCCGGTTTCACAGAAAGGGAAAGAGACTGATCACGGCTCAGAGCTCTCCAGCCTCTCCCCAAGCGATTGCCTGTGAAAACCCCCGGGGTTGTGCAAAGTTTATGCAAACAATCAGTCTTTAGCCCTGCTTCTCTGGGTAATTCAACACCATCACAAACACAGAGCTGAGGGACCTGATCTCTGGTTTGACTTGATGTGGTAACAGTCAAAGGGGAAAGAAGCAGCAGACAGCAACTACCACCACGGTAGTGCCTTTTGCTGTAGACTAATTGTGAAAGTCTGATGTTACAGTCACTTGCACATTGCACTACCTTGTCTTCTGACTTCCCTTAAAGCTGTTTTCTAAGCTGGTATAGGAACACTCAAGTTGCAACATGGATTTAAAGCGAACTTCACTTTCTCACTTAAAGTAATGGCTCCAGAGTATGCCTGGTAGAGATTCCTGCCCTGCACAGGTCTTCCCTTACCTCTGGATACAGAGACCCGCACTCAGGGCACATCAGGCATCAGACTGTTCTGTTTCAGCTCTTTCTGAAAGAGAAGCTGAAGCATTTACCACCTTCTGAGCTTCCCCATCTCTGAGGTCACACTTTGTCATCTCATGATCATTTAGGTGGAACTGTCCTTTGTACTACAGCCTCCAGGAAGCCTCAGCTTTGCTTCATGTCTGACCCAACGCTGGTATCGATCACGATTCCTTGTTCCCAGCCCTCCAAACCATAGAGGGATCATTAAATTTCTTATCACAGACAGAGCTAAAGTTGTGCTTTGAGGCAGATGAAAACACTTTTGAGATAACAATCATTTAAAGAGATAGTGATATCTGACAGCTCCGTGAAGTTGAACAAGAGTTGCCTCCAGGAGGGTGACGTGGCGTGGCAGAGCTGAACAAGCTGAGCAGTTGCCCAAGGAGCAGAGTATAAAGCACTGCTGTGGAAGTGGCAGAAGATAAGGATAACGCCCTGCAGATGGCAAGGAACACTAATCCTACAGGCTGCAGGGATAAAAGCACATGAAATAAAATTGATTAGCTATACCATATTAAGTTTTGGCACAGATGTTCATTTGGAGGCTTATAAATAAATATTTCAATTAATTCAAGTTAATCTTCCTTGTTGCCCAGAAAATTACAGACATTATCAACATACAATTTTGACAAAAGCATTCGTGGTATCAGGACTCAAAGTTGAAACAAAAAGAATACATAAACAAAAAACAACTCCCAAAAAAAGCCACAAGAAATTCCAGAACAGACAGTGCTGGGAGGAAAGTGTCTCTGTGGATACCAAGTGAAGGAATAAGAATTGCAAAGAAACTACACAAAACAAAATGCGGTTTTTTTAAGCTCTAGTAAATTTAATAACAAACCATTTCAGAAAGGGTAAGGTTTTATCTATATTACTATCCAGAAACCAATGAAAGAGTTCTCTTCAATCACATTGAGATCAACTCCTGGCAAACTACAATAATACATACCTATGGCACTTTGTACATTAGCAAAATAGAAACCACAGAAACACTTTGAGGGGCAGAAAAAGAGACTAAGCAGCTCAAACAGTCACAGTGTGGTCCTACCTGGGACTAGTACAGAGGCATCTGAGTCATCACACTGTGGGCTCCAGGAAGGTGTTGCAAGGAGGGACTGCTGGAAGCAGGGACAGACCCGTGTCAGTGAACCACCAGCTTTATGCAACTGAGCCAAAGTGGTGGCAACCCAGAGTTTGGCTGCTTCATGTCTGTAAACCCATCTTAGTGCTTTTGTTTCTTCTAAGTCAGAGCTGGGCTTGTTTCTAGAAGAAGTTTGGGTACAGAACTACCCTTAAAGGCAGAACAGTCTCCTGCTGTAGACCACAGAACTATGCCCAGCTAGATGGCATGACTAAGCTATTACGAATGCATAAAATTCACACATCCAAAACTGTTTTCAGTGTAAAATTTTGATAACATTACTGAAAAATTCAGTGATGCCTCAGTTGGAAGCCTGCATTGTCAGCTGTCTGACAACTGCCTCAGAGAGCAGAGCACAGAGCAGACAATGTCTAGACCCTCCTGTTCTCATCCCTGCCAAGTTTGTCCCTTTATGACTCTGGCTATCATCTTGAACATGACAAACTAACAACAGCAGTAAACAGGCTGAAGAAAGTTCCAGTTTCTCTTGATAATTAAAGCAGCATCAGAGGATGGCCTGATCTTTCAGTGGCTGGAACTGAAGGTCCCCTTTTGTGGCCTTCCTTGCTGACCACAGAAAGCTGGTAGGTCTTTGCCAGACAAAGCCTGTGACTGTACTAGCAGAGAGGGAGACATTCTTCGATTCTCTTTCCTCCTGTGAGTGGATACAGTGACAGCTGCTCAAGAGACTGTCATCTGAGTCCAATACAACATGTAGGTCACTAGGTTAGCAAACCTGCCTCAGAAGCACTCACAGGAAGCAGGAGTCCAGATCTCTCTGAGGCTCCCAGAGCTGAAGTATACAGGACCTGCTGCACAGCTCTGGGAGGGTCACTGGAACCCCCTTATCTCACCTATTTAAAACAACAAAAAAAAAACCCACCCCACACAAGACCTCAGCTTCATTTCTCCCCATTTGTCTCTTCAGGTTCTACCTTGAGGACCTTTCCTCCCTGCCCTGCTACAAGTGTGCCAGGAAAGCACGCTGCAGGAGAGATCCTGACATGGATTAACCAGCCACGTGGAACACAAGTGCCCCTGCCAGCAGCAGAGCCACTGACCCTGGGTCTCAGAGCTGTCCTGCTCCAACCACTGAGCTGTGGTATTTTCTTACTGGTGCTTTAAAGCCACCATGAGTACAAAGAAACTCACAGGAAGTTGGTCAACGCTCCTGTGGCCAAGAAGGGGAAGGGACTGACTGCCCGAGACGTGGCTCGGACAAGCGCAGGCGGGATAGGAAGTGGGAGGAAGATAAGGGTACATGTTCCACAGGGCAGCCTAGAAATTATTTAAACAAGAGTGTTGCCATTTTAGTAAAAAAACCCAAAAAGGCAGAAAGCTCAAAAATCCATTTAAAAGCTTTCAAAAACCTGCAGTAATACCAGGAACACAAACCCACCATCACCTGGGGCTTCTCCTAAATAATTTTCTGAGGAATTTCAGAAGAATTAAGACTAAATTATTTTGATAATTACACTTAGACAGTATTTCACTAAATGTAAAAAGGAGCGAGGCTCTAAAGAAAGAACAACTCATCTGTTGTTAAATTTTTTTTAAAAAATCTCTCACTCCAGGACTGATACATCGACCAGAGTTTGAGTGGAAATACAGACACACACATCCCATTCTTCATTCACCATCAGGTGAATATTTTTAAAAGCAGGGAACAATTCTAAGCCCTCTCCATGCCACCAGATAGCTCTGCCTTTAGCAATAAAGAAAAGAGCATCAGCGGGTTGCTGGATTTTCTTTTTTCAATATCACTTTCTAGCACGTCCCACTGCCTACAGCAAGGTGTAAGACACACGTGAACAGCACAGCCTCCTGGCACACAGTCCACTGGCTGCCCTCTAACCTATGATTCAAGCTGTAATAGTATCAGTTCATGCACATGCACTGAAGCTGGCAATCCAAAAACCCATGCCAACACTTCAGATCAAAATGTCCTTGACTCTCGTCCTTCTTCTCATGTCCAGCAAAACACCAAGATATTCAGATACTTACAGCAAAAGGGAAGCATTTCCTACAGCAAAGAAACGCAAAAGGGGAAAAAATATAGTTGTGTTTCACATGCTTAGAAACCACTGCATCTCCAAGGGGAGAGATTTATCAGGAAAAGGATGGATCTCTTGTCACTCATCATGGTAACTCACTGAACCCCACTTAACAGACCTACATTAAAAACTAAGGAGCAGCACCTCACCCCAGACTTTGGGCTGCAAGGTATTCCCTGCTCCAGGGCAAAGTCATCAAACTGCACAAACCTGTCATGGCAAATTTGTGCTTCTAAAGCACAAGTCTGGCCACAGTAGTGGTGGATCAAGGGCAGGTGATCAGGAGCACTGCTGAAGACAGTGATGCAACGGTCAGTCACATAACCCTGTGAGTCATGCGTGAAAATTTGACTTTTATTAGACCTCAGTGACATAATGAAGAATAGAAAAGGAAATAAAATTCACGTTGGCACAGCCACTGCCCTGCAATGCCAACTTTTCAGTCACCATATATAAACCAGGAAAACAAAATAAATTGTCAGGACACAGGGAAACACAAACCACAAAGTGACAGGACACAATTCTAATGAGACACTTGAAAGACAAGAAATCCCAGCGCAGCCCCTCTGCCTGCACTGCTTTAAAGCAAGGAATAAATTCAAAGGAAAGAAACACACAAAAAGACAGTTTAAAGTGCTGAACACAACATATTGATAATGGAGCAGAACAGCACAAATGCCACGACATTAGCCTGCCTTCAATTTACTACTAGGAGACAGCATTTTAATTTGCTGCCTCTGCATCAATAGGGAAACCAGACAGCGCATATGGTGAGCCTTGCTCCACTTTGTGAGGCCACCACCACATAGCTAAGTGACCAACAGGAGACATTTCCAAACACAGTAGGGTTACTGATATCAAAAGAATATTGAATGAAGAAGCATAAAGAGTTACAGATCAGCAAGCAGTCCACAAATTGCTGCCTTTATCATGAACTTACTGCCTACACTACTAAGCATCTTCTTTTTATTCCTTAAGTTTAACAAACAAGCAAAAAGCTTGAGAAAAATGTACTTTGATTCCACTTGATGGGCAGAGTATGAGAGATATCTTAACCTTACAAGAGGGAAGCAGAATGATAAGTGATCTATTTCAGCCCATCCATTAGGCTCCCAGCAGATGAAACATGCAGCAAGCCAAAACCTCCTATGTGAAAACACTGATAAGGTATCAAGGGAGAGCACTGCAGGGTTGTGCAGGAAACCATCACATCCCTCTTGGAGGAAAAAAAAAAAGAAGGAGCATTAAGAAAAGCACAAAACAAGGTAACAGCAAGAATAAGGGAGCCACTGACTGATCACTGAATTACAAGGCCAGAGAGTAGGATACAACAGTGGCTACCATGAAGTGTTGCAGTCAAACTGTGTGTATAGGAGGCTGAAAGTAAACAAAAAGAAAAATTAAAGACCTCAAGGAAATCAACAGCCCCACCTACCCACCAGCACACACCAGTATCACAGCTGAAGATAAGGGAGGTGTGTGGACTAGGTGAATTAGGTCCATCAGCAATCTAGGAGTGGGTAAATAACCAAGACTAGCTAATAAACAATCAGCAGGAGTTGCGCAGAATGCAAGACAACACTAGAACACCCTGGAGGAGCTTCCTATACAAGTGATGGACAGCAGATGCTGAAAACTTTCCATTAGCAGGAACCTAAACAAGAGTATTTGGGTGAAAAGCGACGGTGTAACTACAGTTGTGCTTCACCCATNCAACAAGAGTATTTGGGTGAAAAGGGGAGAGACAAGAAGCGACGGTATAACTACAGTTGTGCTTCACCCATCTGAAAGAGAACACACCAGGAGAAATACACAATCTGTTCAAGCAGAACAACAAATGGGAACAAATAGCAGAGATCAGGACACAAAGCAGTAACAGCAATGTCCTAAAGGAAGGGACAGAGGAATGGGTGCCAGGAGGAGAAAGGACCTCTTTTGCTGAGTGGACTTCAGCAGAGAACAAAGACACAGGCAAAAGCGCTTACAGAAGAATGGGCCCGATTTAGATCAAAGAACAGATCAATTCTTTGCATTTGGGTAAATGCAAAACAAAGCCACATTTAACAGCACCGCAGACTCTTAAAATAATACGACAAGTTTGGAGAATGCACGGTCCTCCGGAAATACACAGTCAAATATTGGAATCCAAGAGGAAGCAGTATGTAAGGGAGTACTTCAAAAGGCTCATAGGTGATGAGAACATCCACTGTTTAAAAACTTGTACAGTTTAACAGGAAAATAGCAGAAATTGTAACATCGAGAGGTTAGCAAGGGAAAGTCACAGCACACAAATGTTTGAAGGTCTCCACATGACAATAACCTCATAGCACTGATGGATGTACAGAAAATTAGGAGTGAAGTGGAACTGCACTGAGGACCAGCGAGAGAAAGAAAACATCAAAACAAATACATGCATTTACTGCAAGGACAGAAAACCTAAAAACCTGAGGCAAAGCTAGTGCTATGTGGAAAAAAACCTCCTCTTATATGGAAGAAAACAAACACTGACACAGACATAAAAGGGAAAAAAAAAATCCCACCAAACACACCAGCATTCAGAAAACACAGCAGTATCTAGGAGGCTGAATAGATTTCAGAGACAAAAGGCAGCTCTTACATTTGTGCTTTTACATGGACCAAAGTTCCACCGCATGAGAAAAACTGATAAATGCAGAGTGAGCACCTAAATGAACTCTGGGCTCAAGGAGGAGATTTTGCAATAACAAAACAGAAAATGAAAATGAAAAAAAAAACAAAAAAACGACCACAGTAATTCTCGGGACCTACATTAAGGCTCAGCCCAGAGGGGACAGAACAGAGGAGAAGAAACAGTAGCTTCTAAAAAGAGGGGTAAATGAAGATATGCGAGATAGAAACAGTGATCAGAGGGACAGAATCAAAAGGCTTAGAAGAGAAACTCATGCTCGACGTGGGCATAATACAAGCAGTGAAAAGAGCTGCTTTGTGAGCGCTGCACTGTGAGAGCCGAGCCCTGGTGGTACCGCACCGGTGGCAAAGGTGCCGCTGCCTAATCCCTGGCCCGAGAACGCAAAACAAAAGACCCAGGAAAACGAGTGCATTCGGTGGCTCACTCCGCACTTCCTCCGTAAAGGCAGAAAATCCGCTCTGCAGGAATATTTTCACGCCGAGAGCGACGAACACTTTCCCCCATTCCAACTCGTCGCGTTAGTATAACAATATGCGAGGGCTCCACATCACCCTTGGGCTCCCGAGCCGCCCAAGGAACTCCCGGGGCGGCGGGTCGAGCCTGCGGCTCCGCGGTCCGGTGGCACTGAGCCCCTCGCACACCAGAACCGCCGCTGTGGAGCCAAGTGTCCCCTTGTTTTGCAAGTCATACGAGCCCCCCGGGAGCTGCCCCAGCACTCGGGGGGCGCCGCTGGGAACTTCCAGCCCCGGCACCCCCAGCCCACAGAGCCCCCTTTTCATTCACCTCCCGCCGCTCTCC
>VXBX01009512.1:49203-74135 GCA_013400415.1 Scytalopus superciliaris
CGCGGGAGGCAGGCGGGGACGGGCCGGGGGAAGCGGCCGGGCCGGGGCTGTGGGGCGCTTCGGGGGCAGAGGCGGAGAAGGCCGGGCCCGGGCCCTGTGAGCGCGGCGGGCCGGGGGCCGCGCTCGGGGCTCGGGGCTGAGGGGAGGTGCGGAGAGGAGGGCGAGGGGAGGGGGTTCCCTCACCGAGCTCCGCGGGCACCGCAGGGCCCGGAGCGCCGGGGGCTGGGGGGGAGCGACTCGTCCCCGGCGGCTCCGGCTCGTTGTTTGACGCGCTGCGGGGAGCGCGGTTGGTTAAAGGGATACGTAGAATAACAATCTCTGTCATTTAATATGTTGCAAGCTGCACAGCGGTACCCAAAACGCTGTCGCTGCTCCAGGTCTGTCCCAGCCCGGGTCGCGGCCGGTGAACTTCAGGGATTTCTTGTGGTGGTTTTTTTTCCCCTTTGATCCGCCTGGTATTACCAAAACCTGCAGTTTACAGCTGTGACATGAACCTCTGTCGCTTGCAGTGACCACACAGCCCTAGAACACCCTCACCAGGCCCAAACATGGATAAACAGGGGAAAGTTGCCAGACACGTGGTTGTTGTCAGGTCTGGGAGGTTTTGAATGTGTTTGTTTCAGATGGCGGAGAGCAATGGATGCAGCAAGATTAGCAAACTTTATAACTCCAAGTGAACTTCAATATGTTGGGTTTTCCCCCCCCACATCCTTGTACCCCAGGATGTGGTTGTCAGTGTGTTATCTGCTGAATCAGACACCCGTTTTCAGGATTGTAGTGAAAACACCGTGGCTGAGTGTCAGGTCATAATTAAACCTTAATCCACTTCGCGTATCTTAAAATATATTGTCTTAAAATATATTCTGGCTGCTCCAGAAGGCAGGTGGTCCGCTGCTGAAGGCTTTAGTCCCCAGAGGACACTGTCCCCTTGCAGAATCCCTCTCCTTCAGTTTGTTTTTATGACTTTCTGTCACCGTTGTGTTGGAACCTTTTGTTTCCTCTCTGAATGGATGGGTTGAGATGAACAAGTGGAGAAACAGATTGTGTTGTTTACGCAGCACTTGGGTAGGAAAGCTGCCCTTGTGATTAGAGCTCTGTTCAGGAGGGAAATTCAATTTTCATCTTCTCTGTAGGTTTCCAGCTTGAAACACTTTGAGAAATGACATTTAAAAGGGGCAGGTGTTCCATGCTTTATGGAAAGTGGCCTTGTCTTGGGGTGGAGTTTTGTTAGATATTAAAAAAGAAACAAAAGAAAGAAAAGGGAAGAAATGAGATAATCGTCAGCCCTGGGTCTGTCCTTCCTTTCCCCAGCTTTTAAGAGGATCCTTTAGTCTTGTCTCTTAATAATTCCCACCTGAAGAATTAATCCTGCTTTAACAAAGATTTGTCCAGTGCTCTAACCTGGATTTCTCCTGAGACCTCAATTTTTTCCTTTATATTACAAATGGTACCCCGTAAAAGTATCAGCTTTTGTAAGGATTTCAGGACTTTCTGCAGGAGTGATGAAGGAAGGATGGTGAACTGGTTCCTTCCATTATTTGGGTTACTGCATTCCTTCCTCCCTGGAAGAGCAGGTGTTTGGGGTTTTCTCCAGTGCTGAAAGGCAGTCAGGGTGAGATCCTAAATGAATAATACTTGGCAATCATCTGTAGTCCTTGAGGTACTTGCTGCACTTACTTATACCAAGGAAATAATAAGTTGGTAGAAGAAAGCGAGGTTCACGTGACTTGAAATGAACAGCTGTGTTTGTGTTGTAAGAAACAAAAACAGGCACTAGGGCTTAGTTGTGTAGCATGGAGGTGGCAAAATAGTTCTGAAAAGGGATGCTTAAGACTTAGAGAAGCAGCCACGGTCCCTCCTGGCTTCTTGTGCAGCTCTTTGTTGGCAGAGTGTGAGACACTGAGAAGTCCTTGATGTAGAATAAGCACTGCTGAGCAACAATGAAACTTCAGAGCATTATCAGTGTTATTGTCACACCAAACCCAAAACACAGATCTGTACCAGCTGCTAAGAAGAAAATTAATTCTGTCCCAGCCAAAACCAGGACAGCTGCTCATTTCTGAAATCTCGGTGTTCATCACATATAAATACATGTATTCAATAACTGAAAACAGGCAAGCTTTCTCCAGTTTTCATAGGTTGGGCAAAGCATCAGATCCTTTCTCCAGAACAGAGGGGTGTAAGAAGGGAAATAAAAAGGTGTGAGTGTAGATGGGGGGGGTTACTTTTAAAATATTTATTTATTTATTTAAGCAAGGTAAATATAAAGAGGAGTGGGGAAAAATACATTGAGGTACAACTTTCAGAAAAGCAACCCGAGGCAGACAACTAGCAGGGAGGATGTAATTATGAGAAAAGAGTAAAAAAAGGAGTAATAGGTGGTGCTATTAGTCTTAACAGTTATCTCAATCAGTAATCTCAATAGTACTTACTATGCAGTGTCCTATAGAGAGCAGGAGTTATTGTGAGGGCAGCTGGTCTGCCTTTCAGGCTATTCAGTAATGTTTCACTCACTGAAAAGTATAATCAGACCCCTGATACCTTTCGTATTGTGTTTTTAGGGTAGACTGTTCCACCATGGATGGGTCAGATGGTACTGCTGACCTTGTGATTAACAAGAGGTTTGTGTCTGAATCAGAGCTAGAGGAGCGACGAAAGAGAAGGCAGGAGGAATGGGAGAAGGTCCGGAAACCTGAGGATCCAAAAGGTATGGGATAGATTTTAATAATTACAGGGGGAAAGATCTGAGAGCGTTTCGCTTCTGTGGGAAGCAGAAATGAAAGGGAATGGCTGGTACTCTATAGTTTCTAAAGGTTTTTATGTGAAGGGACTGAGAACTGTTGGCAACTCAGTGTGTCTAACATATGGTCTCTCTTCCTGATTTGTTCCTTTCAGAATGCCCAGAGGAGGCATATGACCCACGGTCGTTGTATGAGAGACTCCAGGAACAGAGAGAAAAGAAGCAGCAGGAGTTTGAGGAGCAATTTAAATTCAGTAAGCACCAGCAGCAAAGTGAATGTATTGTATGCAACAGCTGTACACAACTTCTGAGTAAGGGACGTGTCCCTGTGTCTTGTCTGCCTCTTTGAGAGGGAAGCAGAGGCTTCAGAAGAGCTATTGAAATCTTGGATTTTTCAAGTAACATGCTATTCTGGGACTGAGGCAGCACTGCAAACTTGGAAAACTCAAATGTTGTTTGCAGTTATGAAGCTGCATTCCTGTAAAGTGTTGAATACTAGGCTTGTATTGCACATTAAATAAAAAAAACCTTCAAAACCTGATAGCAATCCATGGAAAAGTGAAAATGTAGCATGGTTTTGTGACACTTTAACTCATGCTTTAACACAAGACCATTCTGCTTGAACCAATAAAAGAAATCCTGTTACAGCAGCTGTTACATTTCCAAGCCATAATGATTTGACTCAAAAGTTATTTGAGACTTAAGATTACGATTTGGAAGAAGTAAACTTCCAGGTGTTGATTCTTCAAAAAGTAGATGTTTAACTGTTCTAATGAAATGGCAACCTAATTTCTACTGATGTTTGACTTTCTGATTTTATAGAAAAATCCTTTGCATTGTATCATCTGTGTATGTGCTGCTGAGTGCAAAGATGATAATGAGAACTAGAAAATTATTAGTCAACCTTTTTGAGAAAAAGGGAGCTATTGGCTCTAAATAAAGAGAAGTGAGGATGATACTGTGGGACTCCATTTTAAGGTGGGTTCTGATTGATTTTGGTTCTTTAGCTGGAAGCCTTACCCTCAAGCTATGTGTTCTTTAAGCTCCACTTTGCCTCACTGGATTCTGTGTAGAATTTCTCTTGTGTTTGTGATGGAACAAAACTATGGCACAGTCTTTGAGTTCTGTTAGAACCTGCCCCTGCAGATGCTGCCAAGTGCATCATTGACTGCCATGGTTGCCACTCCTGTTTTGTGGTTGATGCTTTTAGGATCATTCCTGTAGCCAGATTTCTTTGAGAGGAGCTAAGTGGGAGGAACTAACTAAAGATCAGTGGAATGCTGGGTTACCTTATCGGATTTCAGCCCAGTTTGGCCACTTGTGTCAGGATTTGTCCTCAAATGTGTTTGGATTTGCCTTTAAATGTTTGTAAGTATTTTTTCTATCCATGGGAATTTTTGAGGAGTAGAAAATTAGTTTAGTGCACTGTCATTCTTATCAGTCAGAACCAATGATGGGACCTGGGAGGAGAAACCTTAATGCTGAAGAATGGTGTTGGCATAAATACACAAATGTATTTACTCTCAAACTTTTGTTTAGACAAGAACCTGTTTGCAGACTTAGCAGTTCTTTCTACTTGGATATTAAGCTGCTGGAGCATTTTAAATGAAAAAATAATCTTTGTATTCTCTAAAATGAAACTTCAAAAATTTTCTTTCTGAACAATTACGGTAACCAAAATAAGGCTAACTGAAAGTTGTTTCCTGTCCCTTAAGTTTTACTTGTGTTTTTGGTGGTGAGAAGTGGAAAGTACAGGTAGCAGCATTCAAGTCTCCAACTGGACCTACAGGATTCTTTCCAGATGGACAGTTTACAGTTTACTTTAGTAAACTCTTGATCCCAGTTGTCTTTAAGCAGTTCTTGCCCAAGGAGCCACCCAAATACTTACTGCTGTTAGCCTGGATGGGAAGGGCTTCTAATAACTGTCTAAATTAATAGTTTCCCTTGCCCAGTTGTGTTAGGTCTGCATCATCTTCCCTTTGCTTCAGTAAACCAAGTACTGGAATGGGAAGCAGCCCTGAGAAGTAAACTCGCTACTGCTTTTAAGGCAACCCCTGCAGGATATCAGATACCTGCTGACCTGGAGAGCAAAGCCTGCTGCAGAGTGCCTGGCAGTGAACCTCAATAATGTCAGCTCCCAGGATCTCTGTGGCTGCTCTTCATAGTTTGCAGATGAGACAGGCAGAAAATGCAATTAATTCATGTCATTTGCTTCAAAAAATGTCCTGAGTTTCACTACTTTTGTTCTCTGAAGGGGCCCTCAGCAGCAGTAGTGAGTGCTACAAGTTGCTGTTTAAAGATTTATGAATGAGCTCTGCATGAGTTGGAGGGAGTAGGGATCGGCCTCTGTAAAGTAACCTCAAACAATAATTGATTTCTAAGAGCTTTTCTGTCAAAGACAGAAGCTTGCAAATTATCAGTGTAAATGGGTTTCTCAGTCTGCCATTGAAGCGAGTAGGGCTTGACTATGTGAGTGAAGATTAAAAAAAATAGGGTGATCTCATGTAAAAGCCTAAAAATCCTCCTGTGGAATTAAACTTTAATGAAGACTAAAGGTGATACTTAGGCTGAGTTTTGGAGGATGAATTGGTTTTCCTAAAAAGTATTTTTTACTACCTTTCTAACTAAATAATTTGACTGAGGGATGTTGAACATTTGCAGAGCAGGAAATAAAAACCTTCCTGCTGCACTCGCAGGTACTTTCCATAGAGTAGCCTGTTTAGAAAGAATTTATTTGTATTTGTAATGTAGGAGTTGCCTTGCTTCTGCTTCATTCTTTTTTTAGTTACTTCTTTAAACAGGTGTTAGTATCAATTAGTTACTGATTGTTTGCTTTAAGAACATGTGCTTCCTATTTTGAAGCAAGATTTATGTGGAGAAGTAATGTGGGGTTTTTTTCAATTATTGATTGGTTTAAGAACAAATTCTGTGGAGATGGACTTAAACTTGGTGTCTGAAACCAAAACAACAAATACATCATTGCTTAATGTGGCCATTCCTCGTTTTGTGTAACCTGTTCCAGCTGCAGAGAGGCTGCTTGTCTGAAAACTTGGTCAGTTTTCCTTAATTATATCAGCAAGTCCAGCAGCATTTCATGGCTTCCTGTGAACTGTCTGGCTTTTTGCTGTGGTGGCAGTGTTGTGTTCAAGCTGTGTGAGTTTGTTGTAGTTTGTGTGCTTGAGCGTGTAAGAGTTTTGCCTTGTGAGCAATCCAGTGTCATTAACCGGGAGGTATTTTCACTCCTTAATTACTGAATCCAGCAGTTTGTGTAGTTTGCTTTGTACCCTTTTCTTGGCACAACAGCACTGGGGTACCCAATTCCCTCCCCCAGGGCTCTGCTCCCTGTGCTCCCAGTGCCTTTGTGCAGATTGCCCTACCTCGGCAGTATCGGAAATGCCATATGCGAGATGTGGACACTGACCTGCAGTTATGGGGCTGTTTGAACTAGCCTGAAAATGTGATGAGGTGACACACACAACAACTGTCTCCTCCCTAAGTGGTTTAGCTTATTAATATGCATTCTTTTTTTATTCAGAAAATATGGTAAGAGGCTTAGATGAGGATGAGACGCATTTCCTTGATGAGGTTTCTCGGCAGCAAGAGCTACTAGAAAAGCAACGAAGAGAAGAGGAGCTGAAAGAACTAAATGAATACAGAATATCCTTTGCATTAAAATGGCTGGTGGTTACCTAGTGGGGGGTGAGAGTGGACTCTGGTTTTATTCTGTCATTGATATTCTTTTTATAAAACTGCTTTAACAGAACAGCTACAATGATGGACTTTGAAAGTTCAGTGTTTTCATTGTGTCTTTGATGGATCACTGTAATGTTTGATATTCTCCTCCTTCAAACCCCCTCTTGGGTACTTTTCTTTCCTTCTGCCCTCTCACTGTTTTGGGGTTTGGTTATGGGATTTTTTTTTCCTGTTATTGAGGGCATGAAATACCATCACTAAAAGGAGAAAGAGAATGCAAAGGAAAAGCATCCTATTCTAACCTTTTGCATTTATCTTCTTATGTTTGTTGGGGTTTTTCTTAATTGCATATTGCCTGATTTTAGCATACCTGTTTGAAATAATGTTTGAATTCATCTCTTTTGTTACTCTTCTTGAAGTGTTAGATACTTTCTTCCCCTGCTGATATCTGCAGGATGAGAAATTAAATACATCTGTGCCCATACACTGACTTTCTTCTGGGAAATCGGTGCCTATGGAGACTCATCTCCTTTGGGTAATACAAATTTGTAGGCAGTACTGAAAGCAGGACAGTTTGACTTTGCTGTTAAATGCCAAATTTTCTTTAAGATGTACTAGAAAGTAGTATAAGATGTTTTTTTCTCTGGAATTAGTGCCAGTCGAGGGAAGCTGGAACGACTTGAGGATTTCTGTGCTAAGTGAAATGCTGCTTCTTTGAGGTTTACTGAATCTCATGGTCTCTTTGTCTCTACTGCCTTTAAATCAGTGAACAAAACACAAGTTTTCAAGGATGCTTTAGTATAAAGGAAAGAGTTTGTGGGCACAAGGAGGTGACCAAAACCAGTCAGCAAATAAAACTGGTTAGTACTGATGCTGCAAAGCCTTAGCTTGTATTGGTCAGTGATTTACAACTGGGAGTGTGAGACCTTTGAAGAGCAATTAGCTCAGGAGTGCGTTTATGAAAAAGTAATATTGTTGCATTTTTTAACTTCAGAAAAAGTCTGCATCTAGTTGATGGATTTGGAGTATTTTCTTGATTTGTTGGATCTAATAATGGGATGTTCATGGGATATATTTAGTTTTGGTGATGTTGCTCGGGGGTCTGGCTGATCCAGGGCTGTTCAGGGTGAGATTGTGCTGTGGAAGCAGCTGACAGCTCTTGTTATGTCACATATGTCTGGGGTGAACCACACCAGCCCAGAGGGAATCTGGAGTTGTCTTGAATTATCCATATAACACACTGATCCTGAATTTACTGAGCAAGGCCTGATTAAGATGTACAGGCCATTTTATCTTGGCCTCTGTGGTCTTAATAATACTGGTGGCTTTGGATCTCAAGTCTTCTGTAAATTAAACTGTAGGACTCATTGCTGATGTGGTGGAGGGAGGGAAAATGTTTTATAGTTACCTCATCTCATGGGAAAATGAGAAGTGTTGCCCATTCCGTTTCCTTTTGTGATTTTTTTATTTAGCCATAATATTTCCATCAACCTCAGAGCAACTTGCAAAACGATTTATCTGTGAAATTTTTGGTGGTGGCGTTGTAAAAATGCAAAAAGGTGTTTTTTGCATCTGCAGGTTGTTAGCCATGGTTTGTCACTACAGTGACAAAAAACAGTGGGTACTAGGCAAATGTGCTGCATCTATATGTACTGTTCAAGTGCTCTTCCAAACTAATAAGGGGCATGTCAACCCAATGGGTTTGATTATTTGCTTTTTTCCTGGTGTAGTATTCAGTTTAAGCTACCCAGAGACATTAATTTAATGTTAAAACCTATGTAAATATTCAAGTACAGATTTGGAATTTTTTTTTCCTTTTTCTCTTAATTTTTTTTATGTCAAACAATCATGAAATTATATGTCTTCATTATAAACTTGCTTTGGAATATTTTAATGAACTCATAAGCATAAGAAATTCATGTCCATGGATGAATAGGAATTTTGCTTCCTCCTACATGAAAAACTAGGTCTGTTTGCTCCATACCATATTGAGACCCCTCTGGTCTTACAGTAATTAAAGATTTACAGATATTTTTTTAAAGCCAGATCCAGGAAGTGTTTGAGAACAGCATCCTCTTGTCTTCACTCCTTTGCAAATGTGGAAACAGTTCCCCCCTCCAAGAAGCAGCCTTTACTGTAGGACAGCTTGTTTAATGCAGTTGATATTTAAGATTGAGAGGTTTATTTCTGATTCATGAGAGGGAACACTTCTTGGCTGGGTATAGCATTACATTTGTTAATGGCAGCAGTATGTATAAAATACCTACTAAAAATGTGCTGTGTCTTTCTAGTTGAGGAGTTTCAGAGGAATGCCACCTGGATAGAAGTGAAAAGCCTGTAATTTGGTATCTTTTAAAAGAAAAGCCTTTGGGTTCCTCAGGCAGGCTTTTGTAGTGCAGTCTGAGAATATAACAAAGTGATGGACCTAAATGTGGAAGTTCAACACTGCAGTGGGTGGAAGGAAAGGTGTGTTGCAACATTAACCATGCTGAACACAAGGAGCTTTCAGATGGCTTTGGATAGCCACAGGATGGCACTCCTGTGCCATTTTAAAAATGAATAAACTTGTATAGGGGTTTTTGCTGAGAAGATTTAGTTGAGGTAAGGAGCAGTCTGGGTTACTGCTGTATCCTTAGAAAAATATAATAAGGAATGGCATCTGAATGCACCTGACTGGAAAGTGATTGGAGACTGAGTGTGTCACCTCAAAGCAAAGTGTAAGAAGAGTTTGATTTGCAGATGTTCAGTGGGGAAAAAATGCTGTAGCTTCAAAATATAAGGTCCATCAACATGAAATTCACTATCCACTATTTGTCTGCAATAACTGGGGTGCCTGTGAAACTCCAACTGGTGAAACTGTAGTCAAAGAAACTGTTAGAAAGCTGGATGTGTTTATAAATATGCTTTTAAATGAGGCCAATTTGCCTTTACTGGGTGCAGTTTGTAAGTTGTGCAGAAGCTTGTGTGACTCGCATGGCACCTCCTCTGCAAAGAGGGTCTGTGACAGACCTCAGTTCACCAGATACAGGTGGACATTAAATGTTACCAGAGTAGGACAAGATCCTGCTGCAGGAGACCTGTTCAGGGTGTGTGCAGAGTGAGTGAGCCTTGATAATATGTAGACCCAGCTCCTTCTTAGCCCATCTGAGAACCTGCTTAAGCTTCTCCACCTCATTATAGGTTTCAACTGCATCCCATCTTGCTAACACTGTTTTGAGCTACTTAGTTTTTCTGTGCAGTCGCTGTCTTTTTGGGTGAATCTTGGACCACATTCACCCTTAATCAATCTGTCTCCTTCCTCTTGGTGTTGGTGCTCAGACCAGCAGTAACAGCTTTGTGGTCCTTACAGAGGGAGGAGCTGAAAAGACAGAGTGATAAATACCAAAGCTAAAAATGGAACTGTTTTGCCTTGGTAGGCTGAAATCTGCTGGGCTCAGCAAAAGGAAGGATTTGGAGTGGAAGTGAGTGCACATATTGCTACTTAGTTTTTTTTGTAGGGATTAGAGTTAGGAGCAGCAAATTTGAATTACAAATGTGTTGACCCCCGTGGAAGGGGAAGTACTGCATTGCCTGGTTGGTTGATTGGTTTGTTTTGATCCAGGACTGACCTTTAGGCTGTTATAAGGCCTTTGTGAAAAGGCAGGATGATGGGTATGTTTGTGAGTGATGGGTATTGTGTGTTGCACCTTTCTGGCTTCAGAACAGCAGCTCCTGGGCTGCTGCCTGGGTGTCTTCATAGGGAGAGCTAGTATTGATACCTGAGAGAGCTGTGATCCCAGAGGGTAAAGTCTCTTCTCCTTTGGCTGAGGGTACCAGCTAAATGTCATTACAAATAAGTTTATTTTGACAGAATATGTGAATGAACTTGGGTCGCTGCTGTCAGCAGAGCTGGCTAAATATATCAGAGAGGAAGTGTCTGTTCTCCCCGTTCCTTCCCAGTTGATCCTTAACCCTTAATTCACAGCACTCTCACCAAAGTGGGAGTCAGTATGGACCCAAAGAAGGAAACTGAGAAGAAATTGGCCATGAAGTCAGTGGAAAACAAGAACAAATTCTCTCAGGCAAAGCTGTTGGCAGGAGCTGTGAAACACAGAAGGTTAGTTTCACACCTCTATAAATTCATGAGGAACGGAACCCAGTTAGCAGTGCAGAGGGAGGCAGGCCAAAACTGCCTTCAGAGTGTGAGGTGTAAACCTTAGCCCTAAGGGGGAAGGTATAAGAAAAGACCAGCCTTGTTTCTATAGGCTCTCACAAACTGTGGGGAAAAACATGAAGCAATTCAAGTAGATGTGTGTGTAAAGCAAGTGGGTAGACTCTTCATTTGAGAGTGCCAGGCTTGGGCAATCCTGCTTGGGGATCTAGAGGGAATCTATTTTACGTCTCTATTTGTAGATATCAGTGTCACCTCACTCCTGTAAATTCATTCAGATTTGAATAATTGATCAGCTGATTTCACCTGTGTTTAAAATGGATTGTTTTAATTGCTGCTGTGCTTAGCATGTGGGAGACAAGGTTACAAGAGAAGAGCACTGTGTGGCAGTTTAATCCTGAGGACATCAGGCAAACTTGCCTCCTTCATCAGTGATTTGCACTGATACATCAACACCTTTTCCGTTCCAGGGAGATGGCACCTGGGTTTGTGATGTGTTTGCTGTTTTGAACTTGGCCTGCAAATGCAGCTGCTGGTGTGCTACAGGTTTTGGAGAAACTAGACATGTGGGACCAGACTTATTTCCCACAGATGAATCATCTAATACTTAAGATGATTACTGACATCTCAAAATTCAGTCAGTGTGTTCGAATCACCTCAGAGAATGTGAGATTATTTTAGAAGCTTATCTTGTAGGGTGATGTTTAGCTCCCAGTACAGCATTAATTGCATGGCTGAAAACTGAAGTAAGCATTTTCACCACTTAATGTGTGTGGGGTTGGGTGGGTTTTCAGGAGGCAGAGAAGAAAAACCCTGAACTGATAACAACAAGCCAACAATGTTGTTTTTATCTTGTAACTGCTAGTACTTAACCCAGTAGGATGTAGAAAAGGAGCTGGTATGTTCCTAATGGCACTTCTAAAGTCTGCAGATGGCATCTCTTTGAAGAGAGCATCTTAACTGACTTGTCAGTGTCATCGCAGACTTGCTTTGCAGTCTTCTATTTTTGCCATCTTATCTTTTATTGCAAAGTGGCCCAGAGCAAGTGTAGTGTGAGCTCAACATCTGCTCCCTGAGCTTTGTAATTTCCTGTAAAGGATGTATTGCTATTAAAAGCTCCTTGCACAGAGTAACCTTTCATCTGTACTGCATGTTCTGACTGGGACAGGAAAGAGTTAATGCATGATAATGCTCATACTTCATCAATGCATCACAGTTGAAGCTGGGAAACATTTGTTTATGTGCATGGCTTAGGATTTGGGAGCAGGTGGGGTGGGGTGGGTGGAATCTGAGCAGTGACAGGGAAGAGCTGTAGAAGCTCTGAAGAATCAGAAGGCCAAGTCATGCTCCTTTCCCCCAGTGCCACTTTGGACCCAGAAAGGAGTCCTTTCTAGATACTGCAGCTGGTGTGTGAATTGCTGCAAAATCTATTGGGCTTCTTACTGGGTGCAAGATTTTTAGATGTTTTAGAACAGGCTGTCTGGGTACTTGAAGGAGGGGAAGGAAGCTCTGGAAGGGAAAAGCCACAGATATTTCACCAGCAAGTGTGGTAACCATCCAGATGTGCAGGGCTGTGGTCATATGGGGTGACTGAAGCTCAGGCAGCCATTCCCAGTATCCTGTGGGGTACACCCTGCTGAATAGGAAGCTCTGGGTTGCTGTGCCAGAGGTTTGACTTGGACTCCCAGAGGTGTGTCCTGTTTCCCAGGTCAACAGTGCAGTGTAGGTGTTGATGCTTCCTTGGATGCTGCACGTTCCCCACGGAGCCTCAGTTAGCTGCAGTCAGAAGTGGTGATGATCATGGGGATATCCTGCTGGCATTTGATGTAGCATTTTTAGCAAAGATGTAACAATTACTTCCCAGTAATTAAGTGGTTGCTTATGAGGAGCAAGACACGTTCTTATTTTTTTCCACAGTTCAGATGGTGGTAACAGTGTGAAGAGGTTGAAATTAGATACTGATCATGATGAAAAGAATCAAGGTATGTCCTGATTTCTCCGTGTGGGAATCTGTGTGTCTGTCGCTGAATAGCAACTGACTTGGGGTAAAATCTGGTTTTGCTTTTCTGTTCCTTCGTTGTGCAAGACAGCACAGAATCTCTTAGAGCAGTAGAAATGGAACTGTAGGTGCTGACAACCTTCATGGAAAATAGGGCTGCAGGGAACTTCAGTGGGTCATCAGGTAGTTCCCTGCCTAAACCAGCCCTGACAGATGTTTGTCTAAGCTGCTCTTAAGTCTCCACAGATAGAGATTGTGCACCCTCCATAGAGAGTTTATTCTAATGCATAACTGGTAATGGGAGTCTCTTTAGGTGCATTTCAAGCCTAATGCTTATTCTATTGGCTGGAGACATGGAGAGCTGATCATCCCCTTCCTCTTCACAGCAGCATTGGATGTATCTGTATACACCCACTTCAGCTTTTCATGCTATGAAGTGATTCTGTCCATCCTGAACCACAGTTTATTTCAGAAAATTGTGGAGAACTAGAAGAAAAATTGAGTTGTGTTTCAGCCTTAGCTGTCAGGGCTGCAATTGACTTTCTGTCAAGACACTGACACAAATCGGGTGAGCTGGAATTGTGTAATGACAACCCAAGGCGCTTCCTGAATCTCCTTCTGTTCAGTAAACTTTCAGAACAGTGGAAATAATTAATTAGCCATGGAAGATGGGAGATGTTGACTAGCAGAACCGTGGAATAAAACTTTTCCTCAACTATGCTGTTACATTGCAAAAAAAATACTCAATTACACAAAGCAGAGCTATTTTTTCCTTATTTAGTGGGTTTAGTACTTGACAAGCATCAAACTGACAGCTTCAGAATAAAAAATATGTAATGCCAGCATAGAGCTGGGCTTAAACTAGTGATGAGGGGAAAAAAAAAATCCCCTGAGGTAGCAAGTCCTTACTGTCAGAATGGCTTTATTGCAGCATAAAGCTGCTTTATGCTTTAATTAAATCCTGCAATCATCCACTGTTTGTATGGCAAAAGCACAGGTGAGTGACGTGCAGCAGCTCCTGGGCTGATTGAAAGCCCTTTATTGCACTCCCATTTTTGACTGAGGTATCTCTCTTCCAGAAAAACCCTCCTGTGTCCCCTTGGGGAGCAGCTCTGTGGGAGGCTCCACAGTCCATTGTCCCTCAGCAGCCGTGTGCATTGGGATCCTGCCTGGCCTGGGCGCCTACTCGGGAAGCAGCGATTCGGAGTCCAGCTCGGATAGCGAAGGCACTATTAATTCCACTGGAAAGATTGTCTCCTCTGTCTTTCGTGGCAACAGTTTCTTTGATGGTCCATAACAAAATCCCTCCGTGTGTAATGTAGTGCAGAGTATCTTCCAAAGCCCTGATGGGTGCTTGTTTGCATCCTTCTGCCCCAAATATAATCTTTCTAGCTAACCTCTAAACCTTAATACACTCAGATACTCCTAAAATAACTCATTATATCTTCCCCGAAACTCCCAACTTTCCATTTCTGGGGTGCATACTGAGCCTTGAAGAAAAGCTGCCAGCCTAAAGGAGAACGCACACCTCGTGTCACATAGGTCTGAGGGTAAGGAGGAGAGAGCTTTTTCTTGTACAATTCTTATGGAAAGAATTATGTTGATTTAAGAAGTTTATACAAGACTAACAAGCAAAAATACTCGAAGCAGTGAAGTCTTGTAGAAACAGCCATGTGTTCTGTTTTAAAATGTCATTTTTATTCTGCATTTGAGAAATGGGGGCAGAACCAAATTTGAACAGATGGTGAAGTGTAGATTGCCATGACACTGTAAAGAAGTTTTAGTGTTACATGATTAAAGACATTCTGAATGCATTTTTTTATCTCTGCTTGTGCCATTCATAATTGTTCTCATTCCATTAAGCAATTTCTGCTCTACCCAACCAGCCCTTGCCTCAAGCCGTCATCCAGGAGAGGTACAAGGCAGCCTCCTACAAATGCAGAGGTGGTGATGGAAAACTGCTGGTCTGAGTGAGTTCACAGGAGCTGCAATTGGCTGTTCTGCTCAAAGGCTGTTGCTCCTGCTCCAGCACTTGAGAAGGAGTGTAGCTTTTCAGCAGCAGTGTCCTGAAGAACATGAATCCAGAGCGGTTGGGATTCCCCAGTTCAGCCAAACCTCTTTGTACAGAAGCTGGAGAACAGCATCATCCTTGAAGCTGTATGGAATTTAAGAAATCCTATGTGGGTATGTTTACAGGTGGGGTAGACCAGAGAGCCAGGCATGAGCAGGACAGAGGGCTGAGGGCCCATCTTTTTCACCTCTGTGTGCAAACAGTGCTAATGGGAGGTCAGAGGGTTGGAACAGCTCAGCTCGACTGCTCAGGGGTGGAAGAGTCTTTGTGACAGTCCCTCACAGTCCTGCTCTACATACTGCACTTCTGAGAGAGCACCTGGTAAGTGTTTACCAAAGGGCAGTTACCAGGGTGTGGCACTGAGCAACTTGTAAGAGACCAGCTGAGCTAAAAGTAGTGAAAAATGAAGGCCTTTAGTGGATTCATGACTTAGCTTGTGTGTTGAACTACCCCAAAGGAAACAGGGAGAGTTATGCTCACAGTGAAGCTATCTGTAGCCAAATACCCTTTTCTGTTTGCACAGCCCTGTTCCACAATGATAGCCTTACAAACACACTAATTGCTCCCCTGTTCTGGGCTGCCTGGCACCTCCTGTGTGTGCTCCAGAGTTTATCCTGCCTCTTCTCTAGCTACTGTAATTATGGCACTTTCAGGTGGAAAATAGGTAGATCTCTGGCAGCCTCCATAATGCTTTGCTTTCGATGACTTTCATTATACTGAGCTGTGGACTGAAATGGAAGCAGTGCACAAAAAAAAACGCATGTTTTTTTTATGAAAATTGCATTTGCATGAGCCTTGAGGAGTTGGTTGTGAGAGCTGTCAGTGTCCTTCCCTGGCATTAAGCTCCATCAGTAATCTCACTATAGAGTCAGAGCAGCCTGGCCCAGCTGTGAGCATGCTGGGGCCATTTTCCTGAGTGCTGTTTTGCACAGCTGCAGGCAAAATGGCTGATTTAGACAGAAATTTGTAGTGGTAGTTGCCAGCCAGTTGCAGCAGGTGTGATGGTGGTGGTGGTCCACAGGTGCTGCAGGTGAGAGCAGGATGGGGTGATGGGGGTTGTATTGAACCATAAAAGGCTGGGGGGAGACATAATCAGGGAAAAGCAGAGGTGAAAGCCCTCAACTTTCCTCCTGTTCCTAGAAGAGCAGAGCAGGGCACTTGGGGAATGCCTTTGAGTCTGAGTCAGCCCTGCTGCTCTCAGGGCCTGGCCCACTACACAAAGTGCAGAGCTGTCCCAGCTCCTCACTCCATCCATTGGTCCCATTTACCTTTGTCCAGTCAGAAGTCATCTGATATTAAAGTAACTCTAGTGCCCTGAGAGATATGCTGGGATGTGAAGAGTGCATAGGATGGAGGATAAATCAGACCTGAAAAGGGCAGCTGTGGCAGTAACCTTGCCCTGGGGCTGACAAAGCTTGAGGACAATGGCTGGCTCTGACTGGATCCAGCAACTTTGTCATCCGGTGGTGGATTTAGATATTTTTTGTTATTTTTAAGGAAAACCATGACTGCATAGTGTATGCTTCAGCCCCTCCCCAGGGACAGCTCAATAAACTGCTTGTTGTCTGTGCTAGTTGTTAAAGCTTCAGAGAGGTGTTAAAAAAAATGACAAGCCCCCACAAACACTCTACTAGAAGAAGAGCTTACGAGCTTCTGGAGCTGCGTGTGAGGTTCTCTTATGGAATTTAAAAAAAAAAACCAAAAACCCAAACCATTTTTCAAAGCCAAAGACTTCAATCTGGAAGCTGAGCTGGATACAGCATTATTTTTAAACAAGCCACCCTTCAAAGGCTGCTTCTCCCTTTGGAAAAGGGTGATGTTAGTTGTTTATTTTCCCTTCCAGGGTTTTTTTGCAAGGCAAATGTTTCACAGAGCAGTACCACCTCTCCCAAGGGATGGAGTCTCACCCAGTGCCATGCTCAGAGCCAGCTCAGGGCCTCAGTCAGCTGTGGGGCTGCCTGGGACAGCCTCTGTGCTGGTGCCTCAGGGGCAGCAGTGACAGCCACACAGGTGCTGGTGGTTGTTGGTGGCAGAGAGCACAGCCAGTAGCACACAGGTGTGTAATGGGCTGCAGGCTTTACACAGGGACACCAACCTCCCACCTCAAGCACTTCCTCTAATGGGGAAGAGGGAGGTCAAGTCTGCTTGAGTTTGGAGTATTGGCTGGTGATCCCTGCCAGATATTCAACAGCATATTCAGCTTCAAAAGACCTTAATCTAGTTAAGAACAGCAGAAAGCAGCAATTAGCACTGAAGATAGCACATTGCTGATGAGCAGCTCAAAGGAGCTGCTGGAGAGCTGGATTTCATTACCCAGCCCAGGCAGGAGGGAGCTTTTGTTACTCAGACTCGGAAGAATTTCTAGAGATGAAGCAGCAGTGAACCATAAAACTTCCTTTCATGGGTCATTGTGGGTTCACCAGTGTTTTCCCATACACACACCAGTCCCCTGCCCTTAGCTCAGGCAGGCACTGAGGGGTTGTGCCCTCCCTGGGCCATCCATATTCAGTACATCCCCCTCTGGCATGCTGCACTGACAGCCTGGGCTGATCCCAGGGCACAGCAAGCAGAAACTGAGCACACAGTGAGCAACTGAGGGACCAAGATAGGCCATTTGAGGTGACTCCCAAACATGCAGAACTGCTGACCATGCAAGCTGCTCCCACACCTAGAAGCCCTTGTTTTAAATGTCCAAGTTTCTTTATTAACCTGAGTATAACAAATATAACATGTACACAGTATAAAAATGAACACAGAGCCTGACAGATGTACAGGTACAACACAAATACATGAACTATACAACGACCAGTTCATTGAATGATAATATATTAAGCATTTTGTTGCTTGGAAAAAGCAAGTTTTGATCATAAAAATCGTATCCTGTTCCACTGAAATTATACAAAGTACATTCAATACTGAAAAGTGACTCAACGGAGCAGGACCAAGGCATGGCCTGGCTGCTTAGTGTTACCTTGGGCCGAGACTGTACAAAATGAATCCAGACGCTTCGCTGGGATGAGTTTTAAGAACTTAGCAATTAAATTAAGAAGTACAAAGTGTTTCAGGGAGGGTGTTTCTTCTCTTAAGAGCATGTGGAATGCGCTTTCGGTAGGACCAACAGGCTTAGGCAACATGCAGAGGGAGCAGCCTGGTACAACTCTACGCAGGCTCCGAGTTGATGGGTGGCAGGTTTTGGTGCTTGAAGTACTGAACGACTTGCTGGGGCAGCTCTGCCAGCACAGCTTTGGCCAGGGTCTCCTTGGGGACCTGTGGGCCAGAGGGAACCAACACCAGTGTTAGAACAGCCACAGGGGACCAAGCAAACACAGCTGGGCTGTCCCCAGCTCCAGACTGTGGCATTTCATTTAATACTCCTGAGAGTCTACTGCTAGCATTTCATACACTTGGGATTATTATATTCTATACTACTCTTTCCCTCCAGGAGATAATTCACTTGTAGCGAGGAGTAAAACATCCTTGGTAGGTTAGAAAAACTGGCTATGAGTAACAGGAAGTGAAATAGACACTGACTAATTGCAAAAAAGGGGAAGATAAGCTGATTTTCTGCATCCTTGGGCAATCCTGTGCCAGCAGCAGCATCCAACCCAGGGCTGACTCCTGGCTGGCCACAATGGGCCACCTCTCAGAGGGGACATGTGCGTGGCCAGTCCCTGCCTTGCCCTGTCCTACAGGCACCAGGAGGGACCAGGGCCTGTGGGGCTTACCCCCAGAACAATTCAGCATTAAGCCCTCGGTGTGTGGCACATCACAAGTGCTGGATGAGACCTGAATGGGAGACACCAGCATAGGACTGTGGTGAGGAGCTGCCCCATCTTGCTGTGGGAACCTGAACCCTGCTATGATTCACTGAATTTTGCTCCAGGGGGTGGAGAAACAGGGGAGATGCTTTGGTGGAGCCCACTACAGACATGTGGAGCATTGTTGTCCCTACCCACCCTTACCTGCAGCTCTGATTTACACGGTCAACGACAGAGCATCACTGAGGGATGGTAAGACAGGCAAGCTCCTCTTGCCTCTGCCTTTACTGTAGTTGCTCCACTTCCAGTGTCATTTCCAAGCTGACACCCCCTTTCTCCCCGTGGTGCCCTCCCTGCTGCCCACACTCACGTTGCGGAAGTTGCGGAAGGGCACGAACTGGACGATGTCACGCACGGCCTCCTCGCCCGTGTGGGAGCGCAGCACCCGGTTGTCCCCGTCCAGGAACTCCATGGCAGCAAAGTCAGCATTGCCCACCCCCACGATGATGATGGACATGGGCAGCTTGGACGCCTGCACCACGGCGTGTCTCGTCTCGTCCATGTCGCTGATCACCCCGTCCGTGATGATGAGGAGGATGAAGTATTGCTGTGGAGGGGAGGGCACAGGGTCAGACCCACCGGGGTGCCAGTGCACCCTCACACTGCAGCCAGAGCCTCTGGGGTGTCAACAGCCAGGAGGCTGCACATGTTGAGGGGTGGCAGGTCCCCTGGTTCACCAGTTCCCAGGACAGCTGGCATCACCCCCTTTAGCAGAACCCAGAAAATCAGGTGCTTCTATTCCCTTTGATTTTTGAAAGGTAATTAAAAACACCAAACCATCTACCACCCCGAAATGTTTTTCTAATTTACTGTACCTAATGACAGAAAAAAGCCCCCAACCTCCAGCCTGTGCAGAGCTTCTGTGTCAGGGCCAGCAGGAGTTTGGGCCTGGGACATGAGCCCAGCTGGGACATGAAATGTCCCCCTGCCCGCACACACAGTGGGGTGTGCTTTGGGGTGCTCCCCATTGACATGTCCCTACCCCAGTCTCCTGCATCCCCATGGGGTGGGAGGGCCATCCCACTCTCAGGGCTTGTCCATCTCCCATACAAAGCTGTAGGTATTGGAAGGACTGAGGGTGGGGTGCAGAGCGTACTGGCAAGATGGAGTGGTGACAGATGAGCAGCATTAGAATCTGCTTCCCTATCCTTGGGCAAAGGAGGGCACCAGGGCCAGTCCTGCAGAGCTGGGGGAGGATGGACAAACAAACAGACAGACCATCCTGCTGGCCACAGCTCAGAAAATCTGGAGCATGTGGACCCCCAAAAATCCCATCTCCTCCATCTCCAGGGAAAGTAATGGCTCGATTTTGGCACATTACACAGCTTGCATGTGCTGGAGAAATGACGAAAACAAGCACTTAAGCACATTAAAATCCTTTGTTCCTCTCCTCATTCTTTCCATTTCCTCTGAAAACCGCTAGCACAGCCATCCTGGAAAAGCAAAAGAGGGAGCGCTGCCCCAAGCCTGTTTTCTGGTCTTCCTCCAACCCACATCTCCTAAAACCTTCCCTGAGCTTCATTTTCTCTTGATGCTCTCCAGTGCTGTATTCCAAGTACAAACAAGGCTGGGTCAAGCTTAAGCACAACCTGAGGACGTGGGTGAGGTGGTTTTCCCAAGCAAGGGCAGCAGCCAGCCCCTTCCCCACCCCAGCCCCTTTTGAGGTGTTAGCCCTCCCTGCAGAGCAATGCCCAGGGTTTAGTTTTCCCCTAAATCTGAACTTTTCAGAGCCAATCATGGGGAGACATACAAAGATCTGAAGAGCAGGACCCCAACGTCTATGTTTGGAGGACAAGACTAAACTTCAGGAGAGGACCTGCACTGGTCTTCACTGGAAGCAGGACTGGGGCTTAATTGTGCCTGGGAACCAGCATGTGAGGAAGAGTAAAACCTTGAGGGCAGCAGCTGATAACAGGAAAGACTTTAAGCTGATTCTCCCCTTCCTTGCCTGGCCTCTGTAACAGAAACACAGGAAGAGCTGTTTTCCTTTGTTCCCCTTTTTTCTGTGAAATCCTTAACAGGATCAGAGAAAAATGCTGGAAAGTATGCAGGAAAAGGGGCGGGGGTGCAGAGCTCATCAAATGTTTATCACAGCATATTTCAGAGGTCAAGAGGAGTAAGAGCTGCTGCTGTGGATCAGCCTCAAAGCCCAGGGGCTGTGTTGGGATCATGAGCATTGGAGATTACAGCAAGGGAACAGCAGGAACAGCAGGAGAGCACTGGTGGGAGATTCCACAAGGACTGATGACAATTTTGGTGGGGTCAGGAAGTGGCAGTGGGACAGCTGTGCTGGTGGCACCTCTGGGCTCGCAGTACCCGGCCAGGGTGGCACCCCTACCAACCCACAACCAGAGCTGCTGATGCACAGGCTGGCCCTACAACTGAGTCCCGCCAAGCTGGGGTCTCCATTGGCACACCAGCCCTGCAGCACCTCACTCCTTTCTCCTCTTTCTGCTGTTAAAATAGCCAATCTCTGAATCCACATGGGCTCTAGGGATGAGTCCTGATCATATGATATCAACAATTAGGCTCAGGCGGGTGAGCGGGACTTGAGGGGATTAGACAGCACTAAACAGCATGAGGTAAGAAAAGGGGCAGTTTCGATGCAAGAACCCTGCTGGAAAGGTGTGTTTTAATTCCCCAAATCTTATTAATCCTTCCCCAAGAGCCAGATCACGTAATCCCTCTGTCCCTCCCCCAGCCCCAGCACATTTTAGTCTCCCATCCTTTAACAGCTAAGGACTCTGGTGTTTGTGATCTTTGTTGCCATGGAAAAACTACAAGGCTTTTTGGTTTTGTTTGAAATGTTAGGAGCAAGCGAGAGCGGGAGGAAGAGGAGGGCAGGCTCAGGCAGCCACTGAAGCCATCGATGCCAGGGGTGGCTTTGATGCCATGAGTCGAAGATGGGATGGAAGAGAAGACCCAGGGGGAGTGAGAGCCCTCATCAATAACGCTTTGTGCTGCCAAAAAAAAGCCTGAGCTAAGCCAGGCTTGCCTCTGAAGGCACTATCAGTGCCCATTATTTAAAATCTCCCTTGATTAAACTATTA
Organism: Scytalopus superciliaris; assembly: GCA_013400415.1. NCBI lineage: Eukaryota > Metazoa > Chordata > Aves > Passeriformes > Rhinocryptidae > Scytalopus > Scytalopus superciliaris. The sequence continues at coordinate 70,725 of VXBX01009512.1, forward strand.
GTGCCAGCAGAGGGGTGCAATTTGCATACGATTAGTGCCTCTGCTCAGTGCAGAGCCCGTGGGCTCTCCCTCCCCCACTGACAGCCAGAGAGAAAATGAAAAAATGAGGAGCGACCTGGATTTGTGCTGAATTAAACCAAATTCAGTGTTTCCTTGTGCCTGGAGCTGGGAAGAGCAACAGCACTCACAGCAAAGCACGTAAAGGTTCCCCTGGGGAAGAGGTGTTGGGTGTGATCCTGCTCTGCTCCAGGCAGGAATCAGGGAAGCTTTTATCCCAACATCTGCCGTGCATGTGCTGATGCCCAAACTGAGCTGTTTTGGCCAGCAAAACTCAGGGGCCAGATTTGTCATCCTCCACAGGTAGCCTGCTGCCACTGGGACCCAAGTGAGCTCCACCTTGCAGACTTCAGGTGCTCTTCACACCCCAAAAGGACCCCACAGTCCCACTGGCAAGGCTGAACCTATGGCTGCAGCCCACAGTGAACATAAAGACATGAAATTCAGCTTAGGCTTTGCATTCCCCTCCCCAAGGCCATCAGAATTGCCATGCCATCATGGAATATTTTGGACTTACAGATGCAGTTTCCTGTTGGGTGGCTTGAGCTGCAAAGCGGGCCACGTGGTTGATGATGGGGGAGAAGTTGGTGGGTCCGTAGAAGCGGATGTGGGGCAGGCAGGCTGAGTATGCTTGAACAATGCCCTCCACACCTTCAGGGGAAGCAGAGAAGCCAGGCATTACAATGCATCACAGCTCAGGACCACAGCAAGTCCAATTAGGAATCATTATCTCATGCTGTCATGGAGCTGAGCTTAGATCTATTTCCCTCCCTCTCCCCTCCCAGCCCCCCATCACTAACTAATTCAGCTCCACTTAAGTAATTTTGTAGTGGGTTCTCAGACCTTCTGGGGTAGAGAAGCCCTTGTAGTGGCCACAGTCAATGAAGGCATTCCTTGGATTCTGAAAAAATCTCAGAATCAGGCAAAGAGGAGGAGCAAAAAGAAAAGCAATGCCTGGTCTCTGAACATAAAAAAACCAAAAACCAAACCAAACCAAAACCACACAAAAAAAACCCCCAAAACAAACCCAGAGATAAAAAAAAAAAATACAGAACCCCCCTCTAAAATAGCAGAGAGAAGCAAAACAACCCTAAAAGTGCCTTCTGAGCTTCCAAACTTCTGCCACACCAGAACAGGGTAGATGGCTGGTCTCCCAAAAGGATGCATGGGTGTGTGACTCAAAAATGACCAATTCCACAATTAATCAGCTGATCATCAGTCCTTTGGGAAGGACTTGTCACTGACAGAGCTGCAGGACAGTGGCTTCTGCACTCCACAATGCCTGCAATACATCAGATCCAGTGAATGCCTTGTAACTGCTGGAGACAGACTGACCAAAGCAGAGGCAGCAGAAAAGCAGATGTTCACAGCCAGCTTTCATGAACCATCCAGCAAGGTTTGGAGGCCCATCTTGCTGGAGTAAGATGACTTCTGGGGTCCATGGTAGCCCTTACCACTTAGGATTTGAGTGGTCCTTCAACCATCACTGTGAGCAGCTCTCAGCTGCTACATGAAGTGTTAAGTCTGAATTCCCCATCTGCTACAGAGGCCCTGTGTTTCTTGCAGCCTTGCTGGAGGAGCAGACGGCTGGTAGGACACACCAGACATCTGAGCGAAGGCGGATTTTACACCGTCTGAATCCAGTTGCATTTTACCCTGGGCCTTCCTACACACCCCCAAATTTTCTCTGCTTTCCTCTGAGTGTGCCATCAGTTTGTGCTCTGCTTCACTGTTCGTGTCTGTCTCTGAATAGACCTTGAAAAAATCCCCAAGATCACAGAATCATTCGAAATGTTTGGGTTGGAAGGGACCTTAGAGATCATCTAGTTCCAACCACCCTGCCATGGTTGGTGATGCCACCCACTAGACTGTGTTGCTCAGGGCCCCGTCCAACCCAGCCTTGACCACTGCCAGGGGTGAAGATGCTATTTAAGAAATGCAGAGGAAGGACAGAAGGCACTGAAGGCATCTAAGGATGATGCTTACCTGAACAGAACGGGTTCCTGGGATTGAAGTTAATGGCAAACTCATGGGATACCTGTGGAGAAGAAAAGACCCAAATTAACTTGGAGGGCCAGGGCAACACAGGTTGTTCACTATCAGTTCAGCTGGTGCTGCAGGGCTGGTTTAGGTGTGATGCCCCCCTCAAGCAGGACCAGGTGGTTGCAGAATTACGGTCCATCCTGTTGAGTCAGCAACACAAACATGGTCAGGGCTGAGCAGCAATTGAGGATGGACCAGTTCCCCAGTGCACCCATTGTGGAGCCTCATGAAATTATCACATCACACTCCTCTACAGTTACCAAGGTGGGTTTGTCCACATGGCATCCCACTGGCTACCCAGAGGGGAAGCAGGCAGAAGGGATGCTCTCAGCCAGCAGGGTCAGCTCACTGGTCCCTAGCAGAAATGACTTCATCCTATTGCAGGTTATAGAGGGGGTTTAGGCATGTTCCTTACTCTGCTCCCAGCAATTTAGGCTCTGAAAGAAGCAAACAGACTCTTGGGAGCACCAAGCATGTGCAACTGCCTCTTCCAGCACCTCTGAAGGTTGAAGGGGTGATTTGAGCTTTCAGGCCACCAGCTCGAGGGCTGTGAAACAAAAAGCTCCCACCCCGTTCGTGCCAGAGTTACAAAACACGGATATTGTCTCTCTCTCTCGGAAGGGTGGAGGTTTGCTGAGCTTTCCAGCATGGGAATTGCTTCAGGACACGTGTGTTCACAACGCTGGCACGACGACTGCCCTCTGAAGCGCCGTCTCAAGCAAAAGTCCTCCCGAGGCTGCAAACGCAACACGCATCTGATTCAGACTTTCCAATTACACTGGGCATTGTGTCGAAAGCAGCAGAAACTATTTTTGCAAGAGGCTGTGGGGTGGGAAATAGCAACCAGACAGAAGTCCAGACAACCAGAAGTCTTCCCCCACCCCGTGCTGCAAAGCTGATGTGGTGCCGGAGCGGTGACCTGCTCAGGTCTCTCCATTCCTGTTGAGCACGACCAGTAACGCCCACAGCCACCAGTCCAGAGACAGTCTGAAATGCATGACTGTGTGCTTTGCATACGCCCCTTCTCGTAGAAGTCTCCATTTTGGGCAATATACTCAAATTCAATTGATTTGCAGTTGTAATGAGCTCACTTCCTTTTTCTTTTTACAAAATGTTCAAAATTCTGCCACACGAGTATTTATAGACAAGGCAAGCAGAAATATTTCCATGTTTTGCACTGCAAAGGAGGGGTTTCTCTTTCTTTTGAGCAGCAACAAAGTGGTTTGAAGCTGTATTCCTCACTGTCTACAGAGCAGACACCCTATGTGCAGAAGTGCTGAAAAACCTCCTCTGGAGTTTTTATGGATTTCA
>VXBX01009524.1:0-10656 GCA_013400415.1 Scytalopus superciliaris
GGGGGCTCATTGGCCTGCAGGGGTTGTCCCCTCCTACCCCCCAGCTTGGGATGTGGAATTCCAAGGTGTGCCTGTGATTGCTGCCTCATCTGCCTGAAAACTGTGCATGGACAGTACATTTCTTGGTGTCAGTGCACAGCAATCAGACATGCCACTAGAATCAGTCTTAATTCCTGGTTTTATTTGTTCCTTGTTGTCACTGAGGATGAGGGCAAAGGACAGTTATAGAATCATAAAATCATAGACTGGTTTGGATTGGAAGGGGCCTTAAAGCTCATCCAGTCCCACCCCCTGCCATGGGCAGGGACACTTTCCACCAGCCCAGGTTGCTCCAAGTCCTGTCCAACCTGGCCTTGGGCACTCCCAGGGATGGGGCAGCCACAGCTTCTCTGCCCAACCTGTGCCAGGGCCTGCCCACCCTCACAGGGAAGGATTCCTTCCCAATATCCCACCTATCCCTGCCCTCTGGCAGTGGGAAGCCATTCCCTGTGTCCTGTCCCTCCAGGCCTTGTCCCCAGTCCCTCTCCAGCTCTCCTGGAGCCCCTTCAGGCACCGGAAGGGGCTCTCAGGTCTCCTTGGAGTCTTCTCCAAGCTGAGCAGTCCCAGCTCTGTCAGCCTGTCAGCCTGTTCTCCTGTGTCTCACCAGCAGAGAGTCCATGGAGATCTGCTGAGGGGCAGGACTCTGGTCCCTCACAGACTGTCCCTTGGGTACCGTGGTTAGGCCAGGAGGCTGTGGGTGGGTTCGGGCCCGACTGTCCCATTTACCTTCCCTTGTGTGATGGGAATTGCTGTGGCCTGGGCTCAGGTAAGGGCAGCACTGATGGCTGGGCCCACAGAGAGCAGGCAGGAGCAGCTGGGGCTCTGCTGGGGCCAGAGCAAGGCTGATGTTGCTGCTGTCCCCGGCCCTGGCAGGGCGCGGCCAACGCGGCGCGGGAGCTGGTCATCCAGAGGCTGCTCTTCGTGGGCAAGGCCTGTGAGAACGAGGAGCAGAGGCTGCTGGAGAAGGTGCACACGGAGGAGGAGCGGGCACACCAGAGCATCCAGACCCAGCAGGTGCACTGGACAGAGGCTCTGCAGAAGCTCGATGCCCTCCGGACCTACCTGGTGGACATGATCACCAACCTGGATGACCAGGGCCTGGTGGTGAGTACTGCTCCCTGTGCAGGCTCAGCCCAGGCTGACCTGGTCTGAAAGTTTGGGGTGGCTCTCTCTGCCAATGGTCAAACCTCACAAGAAAGATTCCCCCCTCCCTCTCCCAAAATGGCAAAAAGCAGCAAGAGAAAATTGAAGAAATATATATATATTTACATATATTAAATTTATATACTAGGTACAACGAGACAGGGACCCCCCAAACAAGCCCAATGAGGGACGAGGGGAAGGGAAAGGGGAGAGGGAGACAAAAAGGGAAAGGAGACAAGCAAATCTATACAATCTAAACTTAGAAATTAACTCAGTGAGTAACAAACACAGCAGGAAACTCAGTGCTTTCCTTAGGAAAAGCAGATTCTTAACCTTTGCTGCCAGCCCAGGCAAACAGCCCCAGCTTAACAGAGATAAGCCAGGCCTAAACACTGAGAGTCTGTCACTGAGCTAACCTGAGAAGGAAAAGAGAGCAAAAAAGAGAGAGAACACCTTTGGCTTTTATACACCTGGTTATGTAAAGGGATGGGATGGAATCCTTCCTAGATTTTGACCCTGCTTACCAAGGAAGGCCCTACAAAAACAACCCATCACACCTGGACTTCCTATCATGGATGTTATGGGACTTAAATATGGTGTCCAGCAGCTGCTGTGCTGACAGCAAGGAGGCAGAGCTGGGCAGGACCTACATCTGCAGGTCTAGCTCAGGGACAAGCCCCTGTGGTTTCTCTGTGGTTCCTAGAGCATCTGCTCTGCCTGATCCTGCTCTTGCTTGCAGTGAGGTCCAGAACCACCCAGGCTCAGGTCTCCAGGCTCTTGGCTTGTAGCTGCCCTTAGGCCAGACAGCCAGGACAGCTGTGGGTTGAGAGCTGCTCTTACAGCAGTTAGTTGTGCCACCAGTTTTTTAGTGTTGTGTCTAGTTTGGATCAAAACCGATTTGGGAGCACCTGCAGCTCTTCTGGAAAGTCCCCCCTGTTGTCTGGCACAGCTCTCTTTGGGATATTTGCTGTGAAGAGCAGCCTGTGCTTCCCCTCCCTCAGTTCCTCCTCTGGTTGTTGAATCATCTCAGCTCACCCAAGAGATTCCTCTCGTTGTAGGAGGGAGCAGGTTGACCTCCCACCACCAAGCTCAGCCTCTGCTTCCCACAGGAAAGTCTGTGAGGAAAGGGGCAGCAGCTCTGCTTGGAAAACAGACCCAATCCCATGGATTCCCTTTGGTGGGAAAAGCTGTTTCTGCCCTGCCCCAGCAGCACAGTGAGCTGGGCTGTGGCTGCACCATGGAGAGCAGAGGCTGGAGAGCAGGATCTGTGGCAGACCCTCAGTCTCTCCTTGTGCCACACAGTGGAGGGGAACCAGGGATCATGTGTTCTCCACCTTGGAATGCTGGTGTTGGCACTTGTGTCTATCAGGAACCAGCATGTGCCACTTTACTGTATCTGTGGAATGCCCCGTGACCAGCAGGAACAGAAGCAAGTGGGACCAGCCATGAGGTTACCTGACTGTTGGCTTAGCTCCTCTGCAGCCTCTCCCCCACTGCTGAAAGCCCTGGGGTTGTTTGCTGGAAGCACAGGTTGTTCCTGCAGCATTCCTTGGTGCAGTGGGAGCAGAGGGAGGGCAGCAGGTTAGACTCACTGCCCTCAGCCATTCCCACTCATTCTCTGAGCTGGGGGGTGGAATGAAAGGAAATGGATGTTGGATGCTCCCCCTGCTCCCCAGGGCTGGTGTTGGGGTGAGAGGTGGTTTCTCTGGGTCAGGAAGGAGAACACTGCTCCCTGGGCCCTGTGGGGGGATTCCATCCGTGGGGATTTCACCTCTGGTGACTCTTTCTCTCCTTGTCCCCAGCGTGCAGAACGAGAGATCTTCGAGAGGTCAGTACCTGGCTGCTCCTGCTCCTGCTGCTTTCCCTGACCCTGCTCCAGGCTCACCTGCATCCCTGCAGCTCCTGTGTGGTGTGCCATGGCTCAGGCACCCCGTGACACCTCTGTCCTCCCTCGTGCTGCTTCTCTTGGGGCAGAGATGCCAGCGTGGCCTTGTCTCTGCTCCGAGCAGCCTGCCACCTGGGGATGCTCCATGGGCCTCGTTTACAGCCCTTGTTTACAGGAGAACTTCTCCAGCTCCTTAGAAAACTCCACGAGGCTCACTGGGAGGTGGAGCAGGCCTGTCCTGGCCTTGGCAGGAGGTGGGATGGTCCTGGTGGGAAGCTGGGGACGGCTGGCACAGCCTCGGTGTCCCCAACAGCCCCGTGGGGGACACCGGGCTGCCCTTCCCTGAGGAGGCACCTCGTGGCTGTGTTTTTACAGCCCTTTGTCTCCGTGGCTCCTGTGAGGGTGCTGTGCTGCCCACAGGGCTGGGGTGGGGGTATTTGTGCCTGCAGAGAGGATGGAATGTGCCAGAGCAGCCTGTGCCACAGCCTTTCCTCCCAGCCGTGAGTTCTGTGGGTGCTGCAGGACACAGGAACCAGCAAACCCTCCGTGTCCCGCTGTGCTGGCTGAAACTCAGCTCGTGGCTTGCTCTGCTGCCACACCCTCTGTGCTCCAACTGTTACAGAGAGGGAAATCTGAGTCTCCCACTGTTCCTCGTGCTCCCTTTGTACCTTGATGGCCGCTCTCAGACACGTTTATTTACCCAGCCTCTGCTGGGTGAGGAGCTGTTGATTCAGGGCTGCTGGGATGTGTTTTACAGCACTGCAGGTCCTTTCACAAGGCACTGTAAGCAGAGCCAACCGAAAGTATCACTTAGCCTGAGAGCTGTCTCAGAACCCCCACTGTGGTCTCTCTGCAGGCAGAGCTGCTCTTTAACCTCTGCCATTCCTCCTGGTGATCTTTATAAACACCTCCCAGCGCAACAAATCGTTTGTGTTTTGAAATAACTCCCTTTTTTCCTTTGTTAGGACGGAGGTGGCGGAGGGAATCTTGGAGCCACAGGAGTCCCTCAAGTTAAACTTTAATCAGATGTGTGTTCAGAGTCCACTCCTGCATCGACTGTGGGCCTCTGCTGTGCTCTGCTGCCTCACAGGTCAGTGTCTCACCAGGTCTCACATGCCCTGGGGGTTCCTGCACACTCATTCTTGTGTCCAAAGAAAAACCTTCTTGCTGTGTCAAAACATCCTGGTGCCGTGTCCTGCCCCTCTGCTCTCCCAGCCCAGGCTTGTTTCTGGGGAGCAGCAGCTGGGGGAGGTTTGGGGGAGCAAAGGGGGTCTCCAGGCAGGTTTTGGCTCAGAGGAGAACTGGAGTTTGAAAAAAAAACAAACAACCCCCAACATTATGAGCTCTGTGGCTTAACCTCACGTGGCTTCTTTTGCTGTTTCCTGGGCCACTTGGTGACAGCAGCCAGGCTGGTGCTGTTGTGGGAATCTCTGCCCCAGAAATCCCCCCTCACCCTGTTCAGCATTGGCTTGCTGGCCATTTCAGAAGAGGGTGAGCTCAGCCTTGGGGTGTCTGTGAGATGCTCTGGCCAGTGGGGTGAGCAGTGAGTAGGTGCAGCAGCTTTCTGACCACATGCTGAGGCTGTGGCTGTGCACGAGCTGGTGGGTTTTGGGAGGTGTCTGCGCTCTGGCCCAGCTCTTTCTGTGCAGCTGAGGCTGCACTGGAGGTGTTTGCCAGGCCACTGACAGGCTCTGGGGATGGGCACAGCAGGGTGGTGTTGGCTGTGTTGAGCAGGGAGGGACAGTTCTCCCCTGGCTGGGATGTGCTTGGATGGCTGGTTGTGAAATGTTTGCTTTTACTCTCTGACTTTCAGGCCATCATTAGAGCATTTCAAGTGTGGATTTTCCTTCTCAGAGGTGGCAACATCCTTTACAGGTTGCCTTGTGAACAATCCCTGGGGTGATTTTTCCAAAGTATTAACTTTGCTGACGAGCTGTTTTCTGGTTTGCCCTATTTCCAGACCTCTCTCCAAGGTCTGTGCTTTGGCCTTTTATTGCCCCTGTGGTTTTGACTTCAGCTTGAGAAAATCTCTGCCTACCAAGCACCACCATCACCTGTTTCTTCTACTGCAAACTGATGTTGTTCTCCCTTTGTGATTAATTTCCCTCTTCTGAGTCTTTGGCTGCTGGCACTCCTGGAATGTGCCCGTGGCAGGGGGTTGGCACTGGGGGATCTTTAAGGTTCCTTCCGACCCAAACCAGTCTGTGATTCTCTGCCAGCTCCTGCAGTGGGGCACTGACAGTGCCACACAGAATCCCTGAGGCTGAAAAAGCCCTCCAAGACCCTCAAGCCCACCCTGTGCCCAATGCCCACATTGTACCCCAGCCCAGAGCACTGAGTGCCATGTCCAGCTGTTCCTTGGGCACCTCCAGGGCTGGGGACTCCAAACCTCCCTGGGCAGCTCCTTCCAATGCCTGACCACCTTTTCCATGAAGAACTTCCAGAAAGAATCAGTCAAGGAGAGCCTTTCCCTAATTCTCTTTGTTGTGACATGGGGTTTTTTTTAAGGATTCCTCCCCCAGGACCATCCTCGTGAAATGCAATGACTCTGAGGCATTTGATTCTTGTAGTGGGTGTGCTGGTGCACTTATTACACAGGAATTCATTCTGTTTGGGGTGGTTTTTTTGAGTGTGTGGTTACATTTAACATGCCATTATTGCATGCTGAGGGTGCCTGCTGGGTCCTCATGGATCTCATCAGTCCACAGCCCACCCAGCACCAAACCTTAGACATGCAGTGTTAACTGCAGTGGCCTGAGCTTGTTAAGGCACAGTAATGTTATGTGTCAGTTTGAGCAGCTGACTCTCTTGTTTATTTGCTTGAAAGCACAGAATTCCCAGCCTTGACAGCTTGCTCTGAACCTCTCAAAAACTTGGAAAGCAGCAGGCAAAAGAGCCTCCATTTCACTCTCAAAAATAAACACCATTCCTTTGATGCCTTCACTTGGCATCCAGACTTCTGTGTCACTTACATTTGGGGGTTGGCAGCTTTTTCCCTTACACCAAGAGGTGATACGAATCTCCTGGCACCGTTTTGGGAGGAATCTTGGTCATGGGAACTTGGGATTCTTAATAGCAGTTAAATGTGCTGCAGCCAACATGTGTGTGCTGAGCTGAGCCTGGCACCCCCTCACCTCCCAGGGCCACCCTCATGGGCACAGAGCACAAAGCAAATAGATTTGGGGGTGAGATGAATCCCTGACGGAATCATGTGGGAAAATCCAGTAATCATGGCAAAACACTTGTGTGTGTGTGGGGAAATGTGCTGGTCTGACTTACCCTGCTGTTACTCTGCCAGTGCTGCCCCCCAGGATGCTCCCCTGGAGTCCCACCACTGTGGGGGTGTTTCCCTGCGTGGGTGTCCCCTGCCTGGGATGTGTGCTGCACAGTATGAGGCTCAGTGCCCTCCTTCTGTCAGAGGAAGGCAAAGTCTGGTGCTGCTCCCTTTTCTGTGAATTCAGGGCAGCTTTTGGCTTCCTGGAAAGCCAACCTGCTCACAGGCAGCATGGGCAGCCACAGCCATGCAGCTGCAGAGGGCATGGGGGGAGGTTTGGGTGCTGCTTGGGGAAATAAATCACCAAGGGAAGGGGGCTGGCAGCTCCAGCTCAGCTCCTTGCTGGGCCTGCTCTTGCCTGCAGCAGCTCCCACCTGAAGTGCAGTGTGTGTGTGTGGCATTTCCCTGCCAAGGGGTAATTCAGCCTCAGTTGATGTGCCAGGGAGCAGCTGGGCAGGGGCAGCCTGAGCTGCTGCTGGGTGCTGTTTGCTGCTGACCTGGGCCCTGGATAAGTCTGGGCTCTGGGAGGACCCTGCTCAGGCTGCAGTGTGGTGGTTTGGTTCCTTAGGGCCTCCTCCTGCCCTGTGCTGGAGCTGAGCAGAGGGTGGTTGGGCAATGGCCAGCTCAGGCATTGTAGGGTAGAGCTGGTGGCAGGGCTGGGAGAGCCACTGACTCACCTGCTCTGTGGTGGTTTGAGACCTAAAATGGCTGAAGTGAGGGTGGGGGAAGGCAGGGCACCCACTGGCAGGATCTGTATCTCTTCAGGAGCAGGTGAGTCAGCTGGGCATCAGCCTCATCTCTGCTTCACCAGTCTGGGGAGTGAGGGACCCAGCCAGGCAGTTCCTCGGTGCTCCCCAGGGTGTGCAGACCCACTGAGGGGTCTCAGGGAGGCTGTGCAGCCAGGGCAGGGCACCATGATCTTAGAGGTCTTTTCCACCCTTAAGGATCCTGTGATTCTGTGGTCCTGCAGTGGTGCAGAGCCCCAGGGGGTGCAGGGTTCCCTCAGCCAGCCCAGCTCACCCCGGGCTGGGTTTGTGCAGCTGGGCAGCCCCTTCTTTCACAGCAAAACCAGACTGAGCCAGGGCCATGCTCATCTCTGAGCCTGGTGCCACCTCTCCCTCCCCCTGCTGCTCCCAGTAGCTCAGGGTGGGTTCGTTAACAACTGGGGCAACCGGGGCTTTAGAGCAGGAACGAGATTTCCCTGCCCAGCCCTCTCCATCCCTCCCCGGTCCTGTTTTACTGGCTGTGCAGGTTTTCTGCTCACAGCCCTGTCCTTGCCAGGGCCTTGGGGGAGGAGCAGCCAGGTCCTGCTCACCCACCATGGGGGTGGGAAGGGACAGCAACTGAGGTTTGGGTCTCTCCCTGCCGAGAACCTGCTGGGTTCCATTTTGTGGGAAGCCCAGAGTAAGATGAGCAGCATCTTTGGTTCTGCAGGGCTCTGGTGCAAGGGTGGGGAGGTGTGTGGTTAGTCTGGGCTTTGGTAAGTCTCTGCCTTGTTCTGGCCCTGGCTGGGAGGAGAATCTGTGGGAGCTGCTGTGCTGGCACCCCAGGGAGCAGATGTGTCCCCTAAGAGTGATGTGTGAGGAGGGGGTGGCTGTGGTGGTGTTTCTGATGACCATAAACCACCTCAGGTGGTTCACATGGGGGCTCCACCAATTCAGTGCTCACCATGTGGCACCTCTTGCAGGCTCACAGGACATCCACATCGACGAGAAAACCCTCAGCCCCCACCTCAGCCTGTCAGAAGACAAGAAAACCCTGACCTTCAGCCCCAAGAAAGCGAAGGTGGACTCGGACCGCCCCGAGCGCTTCGACCACTGGCCCAACGCCCTGGCTGCTGCACCTTTCCACTCGGGGCTGTGTGCCTGGAAGGTGGGAGTGGAGCAGAGCTGTGCCTACAAGCTGGGGGTCTGCTACAGCTCCGTGCCCAGGAAGGGCTCTGCCAACGAGGGCCGCCTGGGCTTCAACTCTGCCTCCTGGGTCTTCTCGCGCTACGACAAGGAATTCCGGTTCCTGCACGCGGGGCAGCCCCAGCCCGTGGAGCTCATCAAGGCCCCGGCCCAGATCGGGGTGCTGCTTGACTTTGCAGGGGGAGAGGTGCTTTTCTACGACCCTGACTCCTGTGCCATCCTCTTCTCCCACCGGGAGGCCTTCAGGGAGCCCGTGTATCCCGTGTTTGCCGTGGCACACCGGAGCATCTCGCTGCTCCCGTGAGCAGGGCCCGTGGGGTGTGACTGTGGGGTGTGACTGTGGTGCTCTGCACAGAGCCCCCGAGGGAAGGGAGGGCTGTGGGGTGTGTACAGCGTTCAGACAACACCTGCCTTCACACTACAGCTGTCCCTCACGTGTCTCACAGCAGCTCTGCTCTCCTCCTGGTGTCTGCCGTGCCGGGGTGAGGGCTCGGGGGGTGCCTGGCTGGGCCAGCTGCTCTGGGGTGAATTGTTTAGTCCAGCCTGGTGGTGGGTGGGCTGTAGGAAATGGGAGAAGCAGTAAGAGGTGGGTATGGAGAAAGGGAAGGGAGGAGGCATGTGGGAAGCGACAGAGCAGCTCTACAACTCCCTGGCAGGAGGATGGAGCCAGGGAGGGGCTGGTCCCTTCTCCCAGGTAACAGGGGACAAGGGAACAGCATCAAGTTGCTCTGGGAGGGTTAAGGTGGATATTGGGGAAAATTTCTTCATTAAAAGGGTGGTCAGGCACTAGCAGGTGGAGCCACCATCCGTGGAAGGGTTTGGAAGCCATGTAGATGTGGCACTTGGGGACAGGGGTTAGTGGTGGCCTTGGCAGCACTGGGATTCACTTGTAAATGATTCTGTAATTCTCTGACTGGGACCCATCTGGAGACGCTTTTGGGAGGAGCTGCCCCGCTGCAGAGCAGGGACAGTGGGGGGGGTGTCACCCGTGGGAGGCTGTGGCCCCTGTCCAAGCAGGGGAGCAAGCAAAGAGCAGCAGAAAGAAACCAAAGCTGAGCCTCACCAAAGGGTTTGAGTGCAATGTGGTGCAAACACAGGGAACTGATGGCAGGCAGGGAGAAAGGGGAGGTGTTGGTCTGGAACTGAGCCAGGGAGCAGGGCAGAGAAGGGGTTTAAAATTGTCATCTTCATTTATCAATATCCAAATCAGTGAAGATTGTTAATTGGCAATTTTTTAAAGTGAAATTGCCCAACTCCAGACTGTTTAGCCCACAGAGGGAGACCTGCAGCCACCTCCTGGCCACTGCTGTTGGGAAGAGGGGGCTGCTGGTGAGGGGCAAAGCTGGGGCGTGCAGGGCCTGTGCAGGGGTGTCCTGAGTGCTCCCTTTGGGCAGACCTTCCCCAGGATACCTGCCCTGTGTGCTCTGTGTAGACAGACCTTCCCTGGGATGGGTGTCCCAAGTGCTCTATTTGGGCAGACCTTCCCTGGGACAGAACCAGCCCTTGCCCTGGGGATGCTCGATCCTCTCCCCAGGGTGACTGAGAGGGGGCAAACCTCACTCTCTGCCTCCATCTCTCCTGCCAGAACGAGCCTCTGGAGTGTCACCTATTCATTCCACTGTGGGAACAGCACTGCTGCCCCTCCTCTCTCTGTAGTGTTTTTAGAGCCATGACACACAAAGCAGCAGCATCACCGGGTGTTAGAGATGCTTTATTGCACGGGCACCGCTCCTGCTCTGCCGGCGGCACTGCGGGCCGTGCCCAGCCCCCTGCCCTGCCCCACCGCAGCTACCCCTCCTCGATAAGGGCCAGGAGGTGGCTGAGCGTGGGCAGGACGTGCTCGGGGGGCACCCCCGGCTCGGGGTCTCGGCCGGCGGTGCGGAGCAGGAAGCTGTGCATGCCCACGGCGCGGGCGGCGCGGTAATCGCGGCTGTAATCATCCCCGACGTGAGCCGCCTGCTCCGGGGGGACCCCGCCGAGCCGCAGCGCCTCCTCGAAGATCCTGCGGTCCGGCTTGGCCACGCCGGCGGCCTCGGAGGTGAGCACGAAGTCGAAGTGCCGCCGCAGGTCGCAGCCGGACAGGATGCTCTCCAGCCGCCCGTCGAAGTTGGACACGACGCCCATGCGGAGGCCGCGCTGGCGGCAGCGGGCCAGGGTGTCGGCGGCGCCGGGCAGCTCCTGCCAGGTCTGCGGGCTGCAGTAATCCCGGTACAGCTGCTCGGCCAGCTCGGCCAGCGCCGCGCCGTCCGGCACCCCCGACAGCACGAAGGTTTGCCTCACCACCTCCAGCCACCACTGCCGCGAGCTGAGCCCCTGCGCGCGGCCGTAGTTGGGGAGGCGCTGCCTCTGGGCTCCGTACGCCTCCCGGAACGCCCTGTCCAGCGCCCCCGGCTCCGCCCGCAGCC
>VXBX01009524.1:26155-45733 GCA_013400415.1 Scytalopus superciliaris
GATAGGGATGGGGCAGGGATAGGGATGGGGATGGAGATGGGGATAGGGGTAGGGATAGCAGTGGGAATAGCAATGGGATTTGGATAGGGATAGGGGCAAGGGTAGGGATAGGGGTGGGAATAGGAGCAGGTAGTCCTGTAAGAAGCAGAGAGTTGGACTCGATGATTCTGTGAGTCCCTTCTGACCTGAGAGACTCTGAGTGCCTGGGCTAAGGGGGCAGTCAGGATCCTGGAGTTATGGGCACAGGAAGGAGGAAACTGCCTTTTCACATTCAGCTTTCAACTAAATGAGCTCAGTTTGAACCTAAAAATGTGGGAGAGCCTTGGTAGGGTTTATTTGCTAACTTAGTGCAGCCTCAGAGTGGGGTTTCACTACATGACAAAGGAGGTCTCTGGCAAGAAAAAGGGTGACTTACCCCTTCCAGTTGTGCCCCAGGACAAGGAGGGTGGATTTAGTTGGATATTGGGAAGGAATTGCGGGCTGGGAGGGTGGGCAGGCCCTGGCACAGGGTGGGCAGAGAAGCTGTGGCTGCCCCATCCCTGGCAGTGTCCAAGGGCAGGTTGGATGGGTTTGGAGCAGCCTGGGCTGGTGGGAGGTGTCCCTGCCCATGGCAGGGGGTGGCACTGGGTGGGCTTTCAGGTCCTTTCCCACCCAAACCAGCCTGTGACTCTGTGATTTCTGGCATTTCTATCTCCCCCCATCACACGCCCTGGCTGAATCTGCTTGCTATGCCAGTGCCACAAAGAGTTAATTTGCTGTGAAATTAATGAGCTGAGCTGGCTCTCTGGGAGCTTCCACAGTGCCAGCCCCTTGGCCAGCAGGGCCCAAGTGCAGCCTCTCAGTTCCCTGATCCAGCAGCCAGTTCAGCTCAGGTGATGGCCAAAGACTTCTTAAGCTGTTTTAACTTAATTACTTTGAGCCATTCGACTGTTCTAAGGCCAAAAACATCATTCCCAAGAGACCTTTGGCTTTATTGAAACTGATCCTTTTATGAGACCCCCAGCTTTGATTGTTCTGTTATTTTTATTGCATTAAAATAAATCAGCAGTGGGTTCATTAATGCCCAGCATTTGTCAAACTGCTGCAGCAGGAGCTGGAATGTCCCCCAGGGCTGCTCTTCGTGGTGTCATCGAGGGTTTCAAAGCACGTGGAGGAGGGGGCTGTGAATTTCTGTACTGCTGGAATTAGCTCTGCTTTTAATCAGCTTAAAGCTGTAAGACAGGTTTGTGTTAAATGGCCTGAGAAAAAGTCCAATAGGAAATACAAAGCCCTGATCGGGGAAGATTGTGGGGTGTTTGGGGTACAGCTCCTGGGTTAGGTGTGTGTGCCCAGCCTGCTGTTATTCTGCAGGTTAGATATGGCAAAAGGGAAAAGGGAGGACAAAAGAGAAATAAAAATGCAGTTTATGGTGCCCCATTAGTGCTTTGGGGTCCAAAAAAAAAAATTAAACCCAGCTTATGGTGCCCCATTAGTGCTTTAGGGTCCAAAAAAGAAATAAACCCCAGTTTATGGTGCCCCATAGTTTATGGTGCTCCATTAGTACTTTGGGGTCCAAAAAAGAAAGAAACCCCAGTTTATGGTGCCCCATCAGTGCTTTGGGGTCAGTCCCTCCTCTCAGCCCTCGGAGGGGCAGTTACACCGTGCCCTGTCCCTTGGCTGGGAACAGAATCACAGAAGGGTTTGGGGTGGAAGGGACTTCAAAGCTGATCTTATTCCATCCCCCTGACTGGACTTTCCACTAGCCCAGCTTGCTCCCAGCCCCATCCAACGTGGCCTTGAGCATTGCCAGGCACGGGGAGTGCACATTCCATGGATAACCCACAGACTGCTCTGCCGGAATCCTCTGTAGCTGCTGTTTCCTCACCTGAAAGGTTCTGGTTTTGGAGTGACCAGAATAACCGGCCTTCAATTCAGCCTGGGGGTCTCTCCCTTCCCAGCCCCAGGGCAGGGGAGGCAGCCAGGCAGATCCTGCACCTTTAGGGTGTTCAAGGCAGCTGAAAATCTGAATGGAGATAAAACAAGAGCTCGTCCCTCCCCCACGTGTCCCTCTGCTGCTCCCGTGGAGAGGAGCTGGTTTATGGAGTGTCTCTAACACAACCCACTGTGGAGCTGCTTTGGTTCCAGCCACAGTTCAGCCCTAGCAATGGGAAAAAAGGGAGAGGGAAAAGATGGACAGTTTTCCGAGTCCAGCAAGTTTGGCCCTGCCAAAGGATGGACACGGGAACAATTCCTGGGGCACCGAGGCTGTTCCTGGGGGGCGATCCAGCTCTGGACCAGCTCCTGCCCCACTGGGGTTGCTCACAGAGCCCCTCTTGGCCCTCCAAGTGCTCCCTGTGCTTTAAGCCACGGCTATCCTGAGTTCTGCCAGCAATGGAATCGCTGTGGGTTCGTCCTTTTGTGTGTTCAGATGGTTAATTTTGGGGGGAAGAGGCGGAGAGAGATTTAGGAGAGGGATCTGTCCGGTTTGTCACCCAAAACTACGGGGGCAAAATGCAGCTGCAGAGACAAAGCTCTTGTGAGAGTCTGGACGTGGCTGAGAGTGTGATAGGGTCTGATATCTCAGGAAAACAGCAGTGCTGGGCTGGGGGCTGGGTTGGGGTGCTGGGCCGGCCGTGGGGGTGCTGTGGCAGGGGGTACCTTGGGCAGAGGGCAGAGCAGCCCGTGAGGGGTTTGGTCACGGTGGGTCGGTGCCAGTTTAACCCCAGGGCAACGTTCCCTCCTGCCTGGGAGGAGAAATTCCCACAGGAATGTGGAATCCCAAGGGCATCTGCCTCAAAAGCAGGTGCCAAGGGAGCTGCAGGTTGGCACAGGCAGCAGCAGGGACCGTGCTGAGGGTGCCAGGGGGGTGCCAGGATCCAACAGGATGCTCAGGCTGTGGGATGTGAGCAGAGAAGGTGTTAGCAAAGACACTCTGGCAGGAGAAGGAACCTTGCCCGGGTCCCAGGTTGGAAAAGGGTTGGGTTGTCAGCCAGTTCTGTTGGGTTCCTCCCTGGGGTTTTGCAGGGAGTGGTTTGGCTGTGCTGGAGGTGGTGCCAGAGCCAGGAGCATCTCAGCTGGGCTCTGCTAGACCCCGGGGAAGAGGGATCTGCCTCAATCCCACTGCTGTGCTTTGTGCTCCTGCCCTGCATGGCAGCCCCTCCCAGGCCCAGAGATCTGCCCTCAGGATTGCCCAGAAATAGCCAAAACCCCTTCCCTTCCAACCCTCTAACCATCTGGGGAAGGCAGATCATTTCCCCCAGTTTAGTTTCTTTAATTTCAAAGGCAGCTTCACCCTTGTGGGTTTGCTGTGTGTGTGTTTGTTACCCTTTTGCCTGCAATAACTGTCCAGGCATGTGTTTGGATTTGAATATCCAGCCAAGGGCAGATCCCAGTGCTGGCACTGGCAAATCTGTGATGGAGAACTGTGTTAAATTTTAAAAGAAAGCCATTAACTCCCAGGCCAACCAGCTGAATGGGCAGTTTGCTGGAGGCTCAAACAAAAACGGCGGGTTAAGGTCAGTCCCAGGGACTGGAATGTGAGGAGGGAAGTCAGGAGGAGTCGATTCCTTGTTTCTGGGAGCCAGGGAAGGACAAGGGCCACCATCTTTTCACTTCCCAGCCTGGATTTCCGCTCCTTTGGGACATTTCTATCCTGGTTTTGCTTTGGGGTATTTTCCCCTTCCTTTACAGTGGTGCTTGTGGAGCTGAATCACATCCTGAGCACTGGAGAGGGGCTTGGAGAGGATCCTGATCCCGCCTGGAGAGATGGAGCAGCTGGGAGAGCCTGGGCTCACACGTGAGTGCTCCTGGGCTTTGAGGCACTGCTCTGTCTCCTGGGGGGCCTGGGTATCATCAAGGAGCCACATCCTGGCCCCTGGAGGGGATGAAGGTCCCACATGCCCGTGGGGGGCGGGGGGGGTGGAGATGTCTGGATCCATGTGGGATCACGTTTGGATCTCGGGGCTCTTCTCCAGTGCCTCGTGCTGCAGGATGGGAGAGGGTTGAACCTGCTGGCTTGGAGTGTCAGGAGGGGTTTCTGCAGCCTCAGACCCTCTGGGAGATGGGGAAGGGAACTCCCATGGGGACTCTTTGCTGTAATTTCTTTATTATTATTATTATTTTGAAAGCCCTGTCCCCCAGGACTCTTTCTTTTACAGCTGCTTTAGTCAGAGACAGTGCATTTGTTGCTGTCCTGCTTGTCTCTTAAATGCCTTTTGCAGCAAAGACAGGGAGAGGAGAGGCTTTGTGTGAGCTCCTTGGAGACAGCAGGGCATGGAAACACCTCTCCCCCCTCTGTGTGTGCCAGGCAGGGCTGCAGGTCTGGCAGTGCTGGAGAGGAACCCACCCAGAGCATGGTCCTGGTGCTGTGTGCTGGAGGAGAGCAGGCTGGGAAGGTGCACCCTCTGCTCACATTCCAGAGGCTCAGGATAAACTGGGATTGCAGATTGAGGTTTGCTGTTCCCTCAGGGGGGGCTGCTCCGTGTGCCCACCCTGTGGGCTGAGCTGTGGTGCCCCCTGAGGGCTGGGGGTGCCACCCCACCGAAACTGGCCATGCCAGTGTGGGGCTTTTGTTTAAATATGCTGGGGAAAAGCTTTGCTTCTGATGGGTGGCAGGTGGAGATCACTGGGAGTGTCTGCAACTGGGCTCAGCTGGACAAATGGAGGGGTTTTTGATAAGCCTGAAGGGAAGAATGTTTTAAAGGGCCTTAGAAATGACCCTTTATCCCTGAGCAGGGCCATCCCACCTGTGTGCTGCCTCCTGGTGGTCCAGGACAGTGCCTTGACATCATTCACCTGTGTCTGGGGCATCCCCTGAGGGGTGTGGTGAGGGACAGGTGGATGTTGGGGACAGTGACAGGGTCATTCTTCAACCCTCCTGTCCCAGAGAAGACCCCAGTCACTTCAGGGCCTCTCTTCTGGGGTAAACAAGGATAGAAACACAAGTGGGGTTTTGAGGTGCTGGGAGGTTTCCCTGCACACCCCAAGGTGCCTGTGGGCAGGAAGGGAGAGCTCTTGGGATATTCTGTACCACAAATACACGTGACTCAACTCCTCTCCCAGGTTATTGGGGGGGACAGGGGTGAAGGGGAGGATGGGATGGAGGGGAGGATGGGATGGAGGGGAGGAAAAGGGGAGGATGATGGGGTGAAGGGGTTCAGCCCCAGCCCAGCTCTGTGGCCAGGGCTCTCCTGCAGGTCAGCAGATGTGGCAGGGGATGGGACAGCTCCAGCTGCAGGTCCCTACAGTCTGGATGAGCTCTGGTGTTGCAGGGCTGTGCTGGGGCTGAAGGGTGGCTGCTGGGGAGAGCCAGCCCTGCTCCCCTGGCTGTGCCCATGCCCATGGGGAGGGCACACAGCAGGCCATGGGCATGTGTTTCTAAAGGCCAGGGTGCAAATGCCTCCTTGGCACAGGGAGCTGTGGGGTGCTGTGGCACAGGCTGTGAGGTTGGGCAGGTCCATCTCCTGGCTGGAATGCTGAGTGTGGTGCAGGGATGTGCTCCTGGCTGCTGGCAAAGAGCCTGTTCCCTCTCTGGGCTCTGTGTTGCCCTCCTTGTGCTCCTGAGCTTTGTGGGCTGCATTAATCCCTATCCCAGGGGCCTACAAAGCAGCTGTGCCAGATGTGGGGAGCCAGGTACTTGTTGTGGGCAGAGATGCTGGAGCAGCCTCTCCACACTCCACCAGGCCTGAGCTTTGGGTCCCTGCTGGAGAGGCTCTGGCATGGCCCTGGATTGCTGGGTCCTGAAGGATCCAGGAGCTCTGGAGGCTGCAGGGCCACCAGGCTTGAGAAGGGTTGAGGTGGCGGCTCCAACTTGCAGGGTCTGTCCCAGTGTCACCGAACTGCACCCTTTGCTCACCTCCCACACCCCTGACACCGTCAGCCTGCCTGGGAGCCAGGGCTCCACCTTCCCCCTGGACTCCAATCCAGCAGGGCTGGAGGAGGAGGTGGATGTGCTGGAGCTGCTGGGAGAGCAGAGGCTGGGGGAGCCCCTGGTGCTGTGCCCGTGTCCCAGCTCGGTGACACGTCCTGCGCTGCCGCTGCACCCTCTGCGTTTCCATCAGGGCACCAAAGGCCACGGAAATGCAATTAAAGAATGAATCACCCCTTTGTTAGAGCCCCCTCCTTCCCCCCAGCCCGAGCTCTGGACACAGTGGGAGCTGATGGGAAGCTCCTGGGCACCGGTGCCAAAGGGCTGAGCAGCAGGAGGGCAGCTCAGCTGTGCCCACAGCCCTCCCCCTGGTGCCTCCTCCCTCAGGGCTCCAGCAATGCAGCACCCCTGGGGATGGATCTGGGGGCTCTCTGGAGCACAAAAGTGGCTCTCACACAGCCTGAGTGGCCCCAGCCCTGGGCCTTTTCTGCCCTGCTGATGGCTGAGCTGGATATTGCCCAGCTCACATGCCAGCTCGTGCCTGGATGCTGTGACACGTTGGGGAGGGCAGAGGAGGCACCTCTGCAAAGTGGGGCAGCTGCCAGCAGAAAGCCCTGCCAGGCCTTCACAGGCTCCAAACATCTCCAGGGGCACCAAAAAGAGAGTGGTTCTGGCTGCCTGCTTGGCTGGGAGCCTTCCCAAGGGCCCTGTGGGGTGCCAGGCTTGGGGCTGAGCCCTGCCAGGGCAGGCAGCCCAAAGGGAGCCGTGCCCTTTGTCTGGAGGCCTTTGGAGGATCAGGATTTGTTTCCCCTGGGATTTCTGGCAGTGGCACAATTGGTGTCTGTGGCACTGATGGATTGGGCTGTCCAGAGGGCATTCCTCCTTCCTTCCCTCCCTTCCCTGTGTCCCTCCTGGGGCTTTTTCCTGCAGTTCCAGGCAGTTTTGCCAGTGTAAATTCAGCTGAACCAAGTCTGTGCCCCTGCCAGAGAGTCAGCCAGACCCTGGAGGGAAGGGCAGCTTTTCTAGGGAGCAAACAGCCTTTCCAGGGGGGAAAGGGGGACTGTGAAGGTGGGGCTGGGGGTGTTTTGGGGTACCTGGAGGCACTGGGAAGGGTGTGAGAGGTACCATCCTGGCACACACTGCTATGGCACGGGGCTGAGGGGCACATCCTTGATCTGGAGGGCTCATGTTGGCACCAAAATCCTGGTTTAGGCTCTTTTGTTGTTACACTGGTGTGTGTGGGGACAGTGAGGGTTCCTCTGCCCTTCAGGGGAGACAACCTGGCACTGCCCAGCTGGGTGTGGGTCAGGGCAGTGCCAAACACCTCCCTGCACTAATCCTGCCCTGCTCAGCCCTGTGGGCAAAGCCTGTGCAGAGATTTCTGACCCTGGAGAGTTACTGGGCCGTGCTGGTTCCCCTGCCCTGGGCTCTGCCTGGCACATCCCTCCATCAGGGTTCCAGTTCTGGGGCTGTGCAATCCTGTCTCCATCTCCAACCCGTGGCAGGTCCCTTGGGTGGTGGTTTGATGGCTGAGGGACAGGCTGGGGCTGCTGTGCCTTCACAGGGTGTTGGGTGTGAGGAAACTCTGCAGTTCCTCCTCGGGCAGAGCCTCCCTGCTGCCCTGAGCACACCAGCAGGGCGTGGGCTGGCACCTGGTTCTGAGCCAGGGTCTTGCCAGACTGTGCCCAGCTCTGGGGGCACCAGCAGGACGGTTTGGAGCTGGAGAGAGTCCAGAGGAGATGCTCCCAGGGCTGGAGCCCCCTCTGCTCTGGAGCCAGGCTGGGAGAGCTGGGGGGGCTCCCCTGGAGAAGGGAAGGCNGATGATCTTTAAGGTCTCCTCCAACCCAGACCATTCTGTGATCTCAGACTGCCCTGACCCCCCAGCAGTGGCAGGGCAGTGTCTCTGAGATTGATGCAGCCCTGATGGGACTGTGCATCTGTTTTAAATATAACAAAACCGTGCTGGGCAGAGCCCCTGGGCTGCCCTTGGTGTGTGGCATGTGAAGGGCTGTGTGCCAGGGCTGCAGCTGGGCTGTGTGCCAGGGCTGACTCCCTCTGGACATGGATCCGTGTTCTGCTGTGCTGCTGGACCGAGTGAGCAGCACCAGGGCCCTCCTTTCTGCCCCAGGCAGGGCTGCCTTGGTGGGGGGATGCTTTGGGGACAGATGTGCCACCCGCCAGCACGTGCCATGTGTGTGCTGGGCAAGGCAGGGCAGGGCAGGGGGCCTGGCACGGTGGTGGGGAAGGCTGGAGCAAGCTGGGGACATTCCCCTGTGGCAGGGAAAGCCTGGGATGTCCCCTGTGTCTCACCCTCTGTCCCCTCTGTCCCAGCCTCTGTCCCAGCCCCTGTCCCCTGTGTTCCAGTCTCTGTGTCTCACCCTCTGTCCCCTCTGTCCCACCCTCTGTCCCCTGTGTCCCAGCCTCTGTCCCACCCCCTGTCCCCTCTGTCCTAGTCTCTGTGTCCCAGCCCCTGTCCCCCGTGTCCCAGCCTGTCCCAGCCCCAGTCCCCTGTGTCCCACCCCTGCCCCCTGTCCCAGCTCCCTGTGCTGCCACATCCCGCTCTCACCTCCCCTTTTCCCTGGCAGGGAGCGGGCAGAGTGCCCGGTTGCTGGAGGGGGATCCTGTGCCAGCTGTGGGGCAGGGCCCATGTGGGGCTGGCCTGCCCTCCGTGCGGGACCCGCGGGCACCGTCGGGGAGCAGGAGGAGGATCAGCCACGCACGAGTGAAAGGGAAAGGTCAGTGTTGGGGCTGTGGGGCAGAGCCCCGGCCAGGGAGGGGGGTGTGGGGTGCTGGGGGGGTGTGCCCAGCACCCCGGGCTCTGTGGGACATCCTGCCCTTTTCATCCCAGAGAGTTCTGGTGGGCTGGGGGAGTTCCTGCCCCCCTGACCCTCTGCTCTGCCCCCAGGCCAGCTGAAGTTGTCCGTGGAGGTGCAGGGTCGGACGCTGGTGCTGCAGGGTGAGTATCCCCCGGGAACATCCCAAAGCCAGGGGGGGCTGCCAATGGGGACATCCCTCCCCTTCCTTCCGTCCCCCTGGGGACAGCAATGTGCTGCAGTGGCACAACTGGGGCCTGTCTGATGTAGAGGCCAACCCAAAACTCCTGGAGACCTTCCCTGAAGGCTGAACACTGTTTTGCATCCATGTGTATCAATTATTCCTCTCTAATTCCATACAAAGAGGAAAAAAAGGCAAATACAAATTGGAAAAGAGAATCTGAAATGCTTTGTCTGTGCCAAAACTTCTTTTCTATCGGCCAAAGCCACTTGCCAGGAGTCCCAAAACCATCCTGTTACTCCAAATGCTGTGTATTTCAACACCAGCAATATTTCCTCACCAAAAGCATTTCTCCTGGAGCAGGCTGGGGTTGCTCAAAGCCCCTCAAAGCCACATCATGTCCCACTGGGCACACTGGTCCCCAGGGCACTGTCACTGCAGCTTGGGTGGGGATCATTAGAGAGGCCAATGGGAGGGGCAGGATGAGCTCTTTCCTTTGGGAAAAACCTCTCTGGAGCCCTTGGGGAGCCCAAGCTAAGATTGTTTGTGCAGAGAAGGCTCTGTGTGCCCTGCACTCCTGGCACTGAACTCCCTGCCAGGAGCTTGTCAGGGCTTCGAGATCAGGAAATGGTTAAAGAATCAACGAGGTCAGAGTGAAAATTCCCTCCCTGTGAACAGAGCAGGCTCGTTGCTGCTCCGGGTTTGGGCTCTGGGAAAGGGGAAAGCAGCACCCTGGGAATGCCAGTGCCCCTGGGGAGGCTCTGGGGGGAGGGAGGAGATTCCCCCATCCCAGACACATTCATGGCAGGGAGGGAGGGGATGGAAAGGGAATTCTCTTGAGCAACATCCCACCTCCCAGCCCAGCCTCTCCCCTTCCTGGCTGGGATGAAAAGGGGACAGGGATGGCCTGAGCCCGGTGAGGCTGCAGGGCCTGGCCTGGTGCAGCCCCTGTGCCTGCTGCCCTTTCCTTGTGTCAATGAGCAGGCACCTTTTGTAAAGGAGCAACAGCAGGAAAACCTGTTTGGGTTATTTATTTTTATTTATTTGTTGGTTTCCCCCTCTCCTTCCAAGCTGTGTGTGGGTCAGAGAGTCTGGCACAGACTTTACCCCAAATCCCCCCATCTGGAGCAGCCCCAGCATGAGCTGGGGGTGAGCCACTGTCTTTTTCTGATGCCAACTCCAACAGGGGGTCTGGAGAGAGGGAAATGGTGCAGCAAAGGGGCAAAGGAGGCTCAGGATGTGGGGCTGCACAGGAAGGATGCTCAGGGTACCCAGTTTGGGGTGACCCATCTCACTGTTTGATTCTCCTCCCCAACATCTTCAACTCCAAAGCAGGTCTGGCTGGAGGAGGAAGCCCTTGGTCCTGGAGGAACCCAGAGGGTCTTGCAGCCCTCCTTTCCCCTTGTGCACTGGGGCTTTTTTGGGGTTGAGGGTGGTTATTGGGGGCACAGGCACTGCTCACTGGGAGGGGGCTCGCCCCCATTCCCACAGCCCACCCCGTGGTGCCCAGGCCCTGCTGCCCATCTCCTGCCCCCAGGGCAGCCTGGGGGGGTCCCTGTGCAGGGCCAGGGCTGTGTCAGGATGCTGATGTTTAACTTGATGACACATTTGGCCCCGGGGTGGGGAGCCCAGAGCTGGGGAGAGTCAGGCAGAGGGAATCCTGCCACCCTCACCCTCGGGTGCCTGTGTTTATAGCAGGGGGGTGTTAAATAAACCCCTTGCCCTGTTTGGGGGTGCCCACTGAGAGCAGAGGGAGCTGGGCAGGCTCATGGGTGGCAGGAAGGTTTGGCCCCACAAGGAGGGAGCACCCTGTGGAGCAGAGAGATGTGGGAGTATGAGGATGTTGCTCTGGGATGTGACAATTTAATTTCCTTTCCAGTCCTGGAAGCAAAAGGTCTGATGGGAACCCAGTGCTGTGTGTGTGACTCCTACGTGAAGGTGGGTCCTCCTGGGGCTGGGCTTTCTCGGGGTCTTGGGGTTGGCTCCTCCAAGCATGCTCTGGCCTGTTTGTCCTTTCCCTTTCCTCCTCTGTCCTGCTCTGGGTGAGCATCCCCACCCTGCAGGATGTCTGCATGGAGTAGGAGAGTGGAGGGCAGTGAATGCCAACCATTCCCTGCAAGAATATCCCACTGGGTGCCCGGGGACTGGTGGGCATAAGTGTTTGCCAGCACAGCGTGGCTCTGGGCTGTCCCAAGGGCCACCCTGCAGTTCTCAGAACAAGAAACATCAACCCTATAAGGGTCAGAGACCGACCAGCAACACTTGTGTGCACCAGCCCCCTGATTTTTGGGCTCTTTTCCTTCCCTGCCCTGCCCTGCCCTGAGCAGTTGTGTAACACAATCACTTGTCAGGCATGAGGGTGAAGTGATCCAAGCCACCCGCTGGCACGGCTCAGCTGGCTCTCTGAGGCTCAGCCACCCATAAGAGCAGCTGTGCCAGTCTCCTGCTGCCAGCTGGTGCCAGTGCTTGCCCCTGGGAGGGTTAACACGCTGCCCCTTTCCCTCCCCAAGGTGTCCATCGTGCCAGACTCTGACTGGAAGTGCAGGCAAAAGACGAAGACCGTGCCAGGCAGCAAAAACCCCATCTTCCACGAGCACTTTGTGTTGTGAGTGTGGCAGGGCAGAGGGGGCTCTGGCCCAGCCCTTGGCTCTGTGGTCCCTGCAGGGTGTGGGCACCCACGTGGCTCCTGTCCTGGGGCTCCCTCTCGGTGCCAAGCCCCCGCGTTTGCTTCTGCTTTGTGCTCCACAATAACCACTCATCACGCCTCAGCGGGGCTGCTGCTGAGATGAGGAGTGACAGACATTATTCTGCTGGGTTTTGGAGCTGAAATGCCTCAAAATTTTGGGCAGAGCTCTGTGTGGGAGCTCTCAGAGCTGTCAGCACACAGAGAGGTTGGGCTTTGCTGCCGGGCAGGAGTTGGGCAAACACCATCGAGTTCCCAGGCCGTGCACCTGCCATAGTGGGGGCACCAGTATGAAGGAGGAAGGTAAAAGGGTTTCCTTAAATTCCAGCATGTCTGGGCATGGGAAAGGAGCTGCATGACTTAGTGTTTTGGGGGGGCTGGTCATTGCTGGCTGTGCCAGACCTCTGACCCATGCAGTGTTTCACTTGGCACAGGGTGGTTCTTTCAGGGTGTTGACTGTGGGTTGTCCGTTCCATTTAATTGTTGATGTTGGTTGTGTGTCTTTCTGTAAAGTTATTTTTCCCCTTTAGACCCCTTGAGCCCCCCCAGGAGGCATCACATCCCTTTGCATTGTCCATGAGGGATGAGGGAATGAGTGCAGCAGTGGCTGCTGTTTGGGGTGGGGATGCAGAGCCCTGTGCAGAGCCTGGGGGAGCACACCTGGCTCAGAGGGCTCTCCAGCTCTGTGGGCAACCCTTGCTGGGGCTACTGGGCAAGGTCTGTGCTCATGGGCTGTCCCCTCTGCTTGTTACAGCCCAGTGCAAGAGGAGGATGAGCAGAAACGTCTCCTGGTCACAGTCTGGAACAGAGAGAGACATTCCAGGTAAGGGGCTGCTCTGGGATCTCTCAAATGGGGCTGTCGTGGCAGAGAACCTGCCACCTGCTCTGCCCACCCAACCTGAGCTCCTCCAGGGCTGGCCCTGAGCTCAGGGTGCCCTCCAGGAAGGCTGTGGGCCAGGGGCACCCAGCTGGTGCTGGAAAGCACCCTGCCATGGGCAGGCTGTCAGAGAGGGAACCCTGTGCTTGTCTCTCTTGTTGCCATTGCTGCTGTTTGGTAGCCACTGGCTGGGCCAGCATTTAAACCCCCTGCCCCACTCATGCCTTCAGTACTGGCCAAAGCCAAGTGGGGCTGGAGCCTGGCCCTGGGATGGGAACCTTCCCTCCCTCTGGGGCAGTGCAGAGAGGGGGAAAGCCCAGCACTGAGGGGGCTGGCACCGGGCAGGCTGTGCCCTCTGCCCTGCTGACCCTTGTGGGTACACTGGGCTTGCTCAAAGCACGGAGCAGGAGGCATGTCCTGGGCACTGCCTGGCTCCTGGCATGGGCAGGGATGTTGGTGGGCAGCCTGAGAAGGGCTGCAAGGGGGGGATCTGCTGCTTCTGTGTGGTGATGGTCCCTGCCTCTCCCACAGACACAGCAAACTGATTGGCTGCATGAGCTTTGGTGTGAAGTCCCTCCTGACCCTGGACAAGGTACCTCCGTGCTGGAATGCCACGTGTGGGGCTGGGGCCTGGCTCTCTGGGGTCGGGGGGTAGATTTAGAGCACCCCTGGGGCAGGAGCAGGCTTGTCCCACCGTGGGAAAAGGTGCTCAGGGAGTTGCCCAGTCCCATTCCCAGCATGGACGGCCCTTGTGAGGCTGGTGTGAGAGCGATTGCTGCATGGGGAGGCTGTTTGAGGAGGGATCCTGGCACAGGGGACTGTCACTGCCTTCTGAGGGACACAGAGCAGAACTGGGGGGGCAGAGAGGTGACCCCAACATGTGATGCCTGCCCAGCTCCCAGCAGGGCTGCCTCGGGGTCAGATGGGGCCAGCCTTTCTCAGGCTCTTCCCCCAGAAGGTGGTGGGCACTGCCCAGGCTCCCCAGGGCAGTGGGCACAGCCCCAAGGCTGCCAGAGCTCCAGGAGGGTTTGGATGATGCTCTCAGGGACAGGGTGTGACTCCTGGGGCTGGTCCTGTGCAGGGCTGAGTGTTGCACTGGATGATCCTTCAAAACTCAGCATATCCCGTGATTCTGCGGTCCCTCCAAGGAGGAATCCGCCCCATTCCCTGTGCTCCCCACCCCGGGGATGGGCAAAGGGCATTCGCAGGGGTTTCGGCTGCTCCCGCAGGAATTCCATGCTGGAACCTGCGGGTCCGGTCCCAGCGCTGCTGCCCCAGCCTGGCTGCCGCTCGCCAGGACAGGTTTGCCTCCCCGAGCATCCTGCGGGGCTCCTGCGGCCGAGGGAGCCACGGAAAGGTGGCAATGGGGCATCCCGGTGCCCGCACAGCCCTGCTCATCCCTCCCTCCGGGCAGCACAGTTATCCCCTCAAGCTGGAAGGGCTTAGCGAGGTGTTAATGCATCACCGGAGCTCACAGAATCACAGACTGTCCTGAGCTGGGAGGGACCCTCAAGGGGCATCGAGTTCAGCTCCTGGCCCTGCCCAGGACACCCCAACAATCCCCCCCTGTCCCTCAGAGCGTTGTCCGGACACTCCTTGGGTTTGCTAAATTTCCACACGTGAGGTGCGGGAATTCTCTTCATAGCAGGGGGTTAAAAAGGAGCTGCCGGTGGCAGCGAGCTGAGGAGAGGGCCAGGGGTAACTCTGAGCCTGGGACAAGTGAGGTGCAGCTTTCTCACAGCAGGGAAGATCATCAGGCAGAAGAGCCCTAAACTGCAGCTCTCCCCGGGAGGGGCCTCTGCTCTGGTCATGCTTGGCCTCCCCTTCCCTCTCGGGGCTGGGCAGTGTCTCAGTGTCACTGGAGTGTCCCTGGGAGAGCAGCCACACACAGCCCCGCCTCTCCCAGGACGGTGCTGGGGGCATTTGATCCCCCCGGCACCTCAGCAGGGCTGAGAGGAGCCAGCCCTGTCCCCCCCGGTGCTGCACGAGGCTGCTGGACATCCCGCCCTCCCCTTTCCTCTCTTTCCTTGTTGTGGGTTTGAAATGCTCGTTTTAAGCTGAGCCTCTTCCTCTGGGACCCTCCTACAACCCTGTCTGACTGCTGGGCTTGGTGGCCCTGGCAGCTCCCTGGAGGAGAGGAGAGGGATCTCCTGGGTGGGCCAGGGGCAAAGGGACCCCAGTGCAGAGCCCCTGGCACTCTGAGGGCTGCTTTGGGCATCTTGCTGTGGGGGCATGGCTGGGCTGTGCCCTCCCTATCACACCAGACAGACAGTTTTACTGGAGACCAGCTGCTTTTCTGCACTTTGTGCCCCTCTAAAAGGCTCAAAGCTTGGTGCTTCAGCAATGCTTGATCCCTCCTTGCAGGGAGGGTGGAATTTTAGCTGTTGCTGTGTCCTAAGAGAAGGACACCCTGGGCTGTGTGTCTGTGTGAGCAGGTCTGAGCACCTCTGTGTGCAACTCCTGCCCTGGGACCCCTCTGGGGGTGTGGGCTGAGTGAAATGGGGGTGCCCCTGCAGCCACAGCTTCTTCCCTCCCCCCAGGAGATCAGTGGCTGGTATTACCTCCTCGGGGAGGACCTGGGCAGGACCAAGCACCTGAAGGTGGCCATGAGGAGGCTGAAGCAGAGCACAGGTTTGTGTGCCCTGGGAACATCCCAGGGAGTGTTGGCAAGGCTTGGGAGGGGAGTCAGCCTCGTGTCTGACCCTGGTGTGGAGCAGCCCCAGCCCCACTGCACCCTGTGCCCTGCTCAGTGGGCACTGGGATCCCAAAAGCTGGTGTGGGTGAGACCCTGGCTGGCTCAGCAGGCTCTGCTCTGCCCTTTCAACCTCCCTCTGCTTCCCTGGGGCTCTGTGGGGACCCCAATATCACAGCCACATCTCTCCCTCTTGCTTGGCCCTTCCTCAGGCTGGCTCCTGCCTCTCAGACTCGGGCTCGGTGCCTTGGCCAGGCTTTTTGGCTCCTTGGGGTCTCTTCAGGACAGTGGGGAGCTTTTTCTCCTGCCTTGGGCTCGCTGTGCTGCCAGGGTTGTGTGGAGGAGCTGGGGCTGGCACGGGGCGGGGTGGGCACACACAGACAGTGGGCAGCCACCCTCGAGCTGCTGCCTGCAGGGATGTGCTTATGTGAAGACCTTGCATGTCGTGTGTAGGTGCAGCTTGGAAGGAAAGGAGGTGTGTGCCATCACACTGACAAGGCCTTTCCCCCTTTTTTTTATTTCTTATTTCTGTTTTGTTTTAGAGGCAGCCCTGGGAAGTCAGAGTGCAGCTCAGGAGAGCCAGGCTGCTGTGGCCCTGAAGCAACTGAAGGTGGGTATGACAGGACTCTGAAGATTTGGGGTTGAGAACCCGCTTGGGGTGTTCCAAGGGACTGTGTGATAGTGAGGGTGATCCCTGTCACACCATGGCTCTTCTGGGCAATTTGTTATCCTGATCCAGTCCCAACTGGTGGAGGTGGCTGATCCCATTGCCCCAGGGGCCAGATATTCCAGTATATTCCCACGTGGGGACAGAGCAGCAGCCTGGGGGCAGTGGGCTCAGGGCTGCCCATGGCACCATCCCTGGTTGGGCACCGTGTCTCCCTGCACGGCGTGTCTGCTCCTCTCCTCCTTCCAGGCGGAAGGGAAAGGCCCCCGGTGATTTATAGGGAAGGCAGGGATGGGAAACGGGAGCACAAACAGCCGCTTTGCATGGGAAGCGGGGCTGGCCCCGCGATTTATCCGTGCCGGACCCGCCCCGCGCGTCCCCCGGCTCCGTGTCCGCAGTGATTTGTCTCGCAGCGCAGCACCGAGGCACAAACAAAGCCAGAGCCCCCCTCTCCTCCCTTCCTCTCCGCCACAAAGGTGCTGGCTGGGAAGGAAAGCTGCTCCTCTTTCCAGCTCCAGCTCCAGCCCTAGCTCCAGCCTGGCAGCGCGGCCAGCTGGGATGATGCTCCGGAGCAGCCTCCGATGGCTCCACCATCTGCGAGTCCCCTGGCAATGCTGGAGCTTCTCAGCTCCATCCCCCCCCTCCCCTGGCACTGCCACCCCATCTGCTGGGGGAGGGAACCCACCCTGGCAGGGGGTGGAATGTGTTTTTTTTCCCCCCATTGGAACCCCATTCCCAAGGAGTTGTGCCTAATGCTGGCAGTGGGGCTGCACAGGGTGGGCTGAGCCCTGCTGGGTGCCCTACCATGTGCCCAGTGTGTGCCCTGCTGTGTGCCCTGTGTGTGCCCTGCCATGTGCTCTACCATATGCCCTGCCATATGCCTTTGCCTGTGTATGCCTTGCCATGTGCCCTGTGTATGCCCTGCCATGTGCCTGCCATGTGCCCTGCATGTGCCCTGTGTATGCCCTGCGTATGCCCTGCGTCTGCCCTGCCATGTGCCCTGCTGTGTGCCCTGTGTGTGCCTTGCGTGTTCCCAGTGTGTTCCCAGTATGTTCCCAGTGTGTGCCTTGTATGTGCCCTGTGTCTGCCCTGTATGTGCCCTGTGTGTGCCCTGCCATGTGCTCTACCATATGCCCTGCCATATGCCTTTGCCTGTGTATGCCTTGCCATGTGCCCTGTGTATGCCCTACCATGTCCCCAATGTGTGCCCAGTGTGTTCCCCTGTGTGTGCCCTGTGTGTTCCCTGTGTGTGCCCAGTGTATTCCTGGTGTATTCCCACTGTTTCCAGTGTGTGCCTTGTGTGTGCCTTGCGTGTTCCCAGTGTGTTCCCATTGTGTGCCCAGTGTGTGTCCAGTGTCTTCTCAGTGTGTGCCCAGTATGTTCCCAGTGTGTTCCCAGTATGTTCCCAGTGTGTGCCCAGTGTGTGCCCTGTGTGTGCCCTGTGTATGCCCTGCCCTGTGCCCTGTGTGTGCCCAGTATGTTCCCTGTGTGTTCCCAGTGTGTGCCCAGTGTCTTCTCAGTGTGTGCCCAGTATGTTCCCAGTATGTTCCCAGTGTGTGCCCTGTGTGTACCCTGTGTATGCCCTACCATGTCCCCAATGTGTGCCCAGTGTGTTCCCAGTATGTTCCCAGTGTGTACCCTGTGTGTTCCCTGTGTTTCCAGTGTGTGCCCTGTGTGTGCCCTGTGTGTTCCCAGTGTGTGCCCTGTGTGTGCCCTGTGTATGCCCTACATGTCCCCAGCGTGTGCCCAGTGTGTGCCCTGCTGCTGTCTCTGTGAGGAGTTTCTCTTCCCTGTAACCCCCGGGTTCAGTCCGATTGCCCTCTCTGCTCCCTCTCGGTGACTCTACGGGCACAAAGTGGCGGGGCTGTGCCTTCCAAAACAACCTCTGCTTTTTCTTCTGCTCTAAACCACCCCAAACCTCTCATTTTTGATGACTCCGAGTCTCTAACAGAGTGACTCTCACCCAGCCCGTGCCTGCGAAACGCAGCTCGAACCCTCCCGTGGCAATGCCAAAGCGCTCGCCGGGGCCGGGGGAACAAAAGCCACATCCACAGAGCCGGGGCTGGGCAATTAACTAAAGAGTTGTCGGGAATTTTAATATCAAACCGTGTCCCTTCCCCGCCGGCGAGGGGCTCTCAGGAAGCCTCGGGCTTATCGTGGCGTGGCAGGGCCCGCCGAGGGGAAAGGTGCCTTCCTGCCATTCTTCTCGGCGCCCGGTTCCCATGGGCGGCCGTGCCAGCGGGGCCGGGGCTCGGCCCACTCCCCGTGACACGGGGGCACTTCGGGAGCCTCATGGGCTGCCAGAGGGCTGGGGCTTTCCAGCCATGAACCGCTTCAACGGGCTGTGCAAGGTGTGCTCGGAGCGCAGATACAGACAGGTGGGTGCCAGGGGGGTGGGTGCCACCCGCGTGGGTGCCCAGGGGCGCTCTGGGAGCCGCTCGGGGTTTGCCTGCCGTCACCGGGCTCTGCGTGGGCTGTTTCGGGGCAGGGGGCACTTGCTGGGCTTATAAATTGTGAATTATAACGCTGGGAGTTGTAAGGAAAGTGTCTCCGAGGTGGGCGTCTGTGGCTCTTGCCACAGTGCAGGAATGGGGGCAAAGGGGGATTTTTATCTCTATATATAAATACATAAAACTAATATATTTTATTTCAATGCAAAAAGTGCCTTTCAGGGGGGTGTCTGTGGCTGCGGTGGAAAGATGGGGGTCTGTGGCTGTTGCCACAGTGGAGAAATGGGGGTAGAGGGTGATTTTTCTCTCTCTCTCTATATAAATACATAAAACTAATAGGAATATATTTTATTTCAATACAAGAAGCGCCTTTCAGGGGGGTGTCTGTGGCTGCGGTGGAAAAATGGGGGTCTGTGGCTGTTGCCACAGTGGAGAAATGGGGGTAGAGGGTGATTTTTCTCTCTCTCTCTATATAAATACATAAAACTAATATGAATATATTTTATTTCAATACAAGAAGCGCCTTTCAGGGGGGTGTCTGTGGGTGTGGTGGAAAATTGGGGGTAGAGGGTTTTTTTTAATCTCTCTCTCTATATATAAATACATAAAACTAATATGAATATATTTTATTTCAATACAAAAAGCTCCTTTAAGGGGGGGTGTCTGTGGCTGTAGTGGAAAAACGGGGGTAGAGGGTATTTTTATCTCTCTCTATATAAATACATAAAACTAACAGGAATATATTTAATTTCAATACAGAAAGTGCCTTTCGGGTGGGTGTCTGTGGCTCTTGCCACAGCGGAGAAACGGGGGTAAAGGGGGATTTTTATCTCTCTCTCTCTATAAATACACAAATCTGATACGAATATATTTTATTTCAATGCAAAAATACATTTAGTGTGCAGCTTGCAGGCAGCGTGGTGAGAGCAACAGAACGCACTCGCAAAGCGTTGTCTTAATTTCCCCCTCCTCAGACAAAGGCAGGCACAGCTGCCTCTTTTGAAGTTGTTTCAGTATATTTGGGAGCCAACAACAACTTTCTGTGCCCTCTGGAAGCTCCAGGCCCCTCGGTGGGCAGTGCCAGGTGTTGGTTTTCCATGCCCATCCTGCACCTCTGCTCAGATTTCCCCTCCGGGGTGTGGGTTGGCATTCCCAGCTCAGCCTCAGCTTCTCCCTGCCCTCCTGTGCTCAGCCCTCGGCTTCAGCTGAAGCTGCTGTGGGCAATTAATATTAAATATTAACCCAAACTGCCCAGTTCATGCCAGGGCTGTATTGTTGTTGTTCGGTTTTTTTTCCCTGCTGTTAGTTTTCTTTGAGTGAGTGTGTGTGTGTCTATATATATCTATATCTATATATCTATATCTATATCT